>JAQISU010000107.1:11267500-11735000 GCA_029339505.1 Unio delphinus
GTTCCTTGACATTAGTTTGTTAGTTATCTCGAAGAGCTCTTTGCAGCTGGAACTCTCCGTGATCTTAGAATTGTAGTGGAATGATATGGCTAAATGGACTATGTTTGTGACGTTCTTCTTAGTGGCTTCGTACATTTGTTTATGAACAGTGAGTCTGGTGGAGATCCAAAGCCTCTCTGCTTTTCGGCGATGTCTTTTAGCAGTGCGAAGCTGGTCCCTAACACTGCTATACCAAGGAGAACACCTTTTTTATTGATACTCTGCATTTGGTGGCTGGGGCATGTTTTTCAAGCAATGAACGTAGGCAGTTATCAAGTTGTTCCGCTGTTGGATGTAAGAAAGTTGTTAGGTTTTCCTGAATGTCATGCATAAATTTGGTTCTATTTATAATACGGAGGTTTCTCTTAGTAGCAAATAGAGGTGGAGGGTTAGGGACTGATACGTCGAGATGGCATACAATGCAGAGGTGATTCGATGCAAGTTCGTGGGATACAAGAGTTCATTGCAGAATATTATCATCAGGTCTATAAAGAAACCAGTCTAAAATGTGACCAAGTTTATGGGTAGGTTGGTTAACTGACTGTTTAAGATTGAAAACATGAATGGAATCTAGGAGTTTTGACGTGTTTGGTTTACCAGGACAGTCATAGTGAAAGTTGAAATCTCCAAGAATAATTAGGTTGCCACCTATTGAATTTCCATACTCTAGAAGATTTGGAAACTGCTCCAAAAAGAGAGATTCAGTCAGCTTGTTTTTTCTACTAGGAGGAGGACGGTAGAGACAGAAGAAATGGACTGACCTTTGTTCCAGTATGAGCGTTGTTTGGACTAGTTCAAACGATGTGTGGCAGAAGTTGAAGGTTGTGTTGTACTTGAGGTATTTGATCAAGGAATCCTTTGTAATTACAGCAATTCCACCTCCGCGAGAGTTGCGGGGGAACGACTTGATGGAGTAATCACTGGGTGTTAAATCCACACACTTACTCTCATCACCTACCGAAATTAGCCAAGTTTCTGTCAGGAAGAAGACGTCAATATTCTGGTCATTGATAAAATTAACAACTTCTGTGCGCTTTTCCGGTGATCCTAGTGATTGAGCGTTGAATAATGCAATAAGTAGTGATATCCCTGGGACAGTTGACGATTTAAGAGGAATTTGAACCAGGTTATTGAAATTAACGGCAGAATCTTTAAGTTGTTTATCCGTTACTAGCGAAGGGGAGATAACTGGAATCCTTCTTCCTGTTCTACGACGGCTGGCTTTGAAAGAACGTTTCTTTTTTCCCTTCCGTTTACATTTAAGAAATGATAAATGAATTCCCTGTTCGTTCAGTCTTGCGCATAATGTAGTATCAAGAACCAAGGTGTGGTCATTTAATCGAATTAATGAGGATTCGTCGTAGTGTAAGCGGTCACGTGACGGCGGTTTATTCAAAAACAAATTACGTCTCAACAGAGGGACAAAACAGCTGAGAAAAAATCCAATTGATCTCGCTTCCAACACAAGGAGATGAACCAACACACACGAACGGAACAGCCAATGCATGATGAAACACAACAATGTAGACGATGACAGAAAACAGCACAAAATATCACAAATATAGTACAAAATCGGAAGAACCCACTTTCAAGCAGTCAAGCGATGGCGGTCATCATTCCGGATATATATATATATATATATATATATATATATATATATATATATATATATATATACAAAAATGCAATCTCCAGCTGTTCCAACATTACAGAACTATCAGTTTGATGTTATCACGGTACCAATTGTTTTTCCATAAACCTCATTGTTTTGTGATATAAATATACCTTCTATCCTAATTCTGGACGCATGTCACACACTGTCATATAGAACAATCTTAGATTGTCAATTTGACAATTACAAAATTAGGTACTAGATTGCATTTAAGGGAGATGACTCTGCTGGAACTAGACAGGGCTAAGAGTTATCTAGTCACAACAGAGTTCACCCTGGTGTCCCACATTTAAAAAAAAATTGAAAAAATAAAAAATATGATTTTATATGAATTAACTTAATCTCATATGTTGTCAAGAGGCTTAACCTCTAACAGAAAGTACAACTCTTACATAATGCACCAATCACAGCTGATATTGTTGTTTATTTCTGAATACAAGGTTCCCTACACTTTAAGATCCGCCTACCTGGGGCTGTACAATTGGTATAGTTATACCTGATCAGCCAGAATAGTTAGGTGATGCTGAAAATCACTTTAAGCTCCGCCTACCTGGGGGTTGTACAATTGGTACCATTATACCTGCTCAGCTATGCTAGTAAAATGATGCTGAAAATCACTTTAAGCTCTGCCTAATTGGGGTTGTACAAATGGTAACGTTATACCTGATCAGTCATGCTAGTAAGGTGATGCTAAAAATTATTTTAATCAGACTGAAACCACAAGCAGAAGAAGTTATTGCTGAAGGACAGGCTGGGTTCCGGAGTGGAAGAAGCATAACAGAACAAATATTGCTTCTCCCGGGTTCTGTGTGAAATGTACTTGCATCATCAACAAGACATATATCATGTGTTTATACATTCCAACAAGCTCTTTGACAGAGTGTGGCATCAGGCATTGTGGACCACAATGGAGAAGTACAAAATGGGTCTCAACTTGAGCAAGACCATCACACAGCTATACGCCAAGGCTACCAGTGCAGTAATTGTCAACGGTTTTTATGGTTCCGAAAACAGTCGACGTACGTCAATGCAGTCTCATGTCACCCACGCTTTTCAACTTCTACTTAGAATGCATCATGAGCGAAGTCCTGGAAAACCACTGTGGGACAATCAGCATAGGAGGGCTCAACATCACCATCCTCCGATTTGCAGACGACATTGATAGACTGGCAGGCAGTGAAGACGAGCTTACCACCTTAGCAAAGAACATAGATCAAATCGATTCCGTATACGAGGTAAGCGCGAAGAAGACAAAGCTAATAACAAATGGTGAAAAACAAATCTTATCCAAGATTAAAGTCAGACGACAGGAACTGGATACAGTGAGTCAGTTCAGATATCTTCCTTATATAATCACCTCAGAGGGATCAAGAGCAGAAATGTTGTCATGAACAACACAAACAGAGGAATGGAGAACAGAAATTGTGTCATGAACAACACAAACAACGGTAGATATGTTGAAGTTAAGACCCATCTGGAGAGACAAAAATATCTGTCTGAAAAACTAAAATCAGACTATTGAGAGCACTTATCATATAAATATTTTTGTCTTCTTGTGAGGCCTGGACGCTGACAGCAGAAATACAACGTTGTTTTTTTATTTTAGTTTCGCAGGGAACTTATTTTAATGCTCGCGAAGCACGGGAATCATGCACTGCGATTGATCACTCACTAACTCACTTATGACAAACACGCCCATTGTAACACAACACGAGTCATGGATCGCATATAAGCTAATATTAGTTTTTAAAATTATTTTTTGAAGAAACTTTAAAACATGTTCGTGAAAGTAAAAGAGATTGCTCGTTGGTAGATGTTATCAATTGCGAAGGAAAAAATTATAAATTTCAGCAAACTGCTGTAACTGCTCTCCAAAAGTTTCGTGCGAAGTATGTCTCTTCGTGCGAAGTCACTCTGTCTCTTCGTGCGTACATATTGCTGGATTTTAGAGTATATGATTCCCTCATAACATAAACGTCTCTTCACACATCTAAAAAATATGAAATTGTTTTCATAAACCGGGATACGACGATTGTATGCAAGGGGAGTTAATCCCTACATAATAGCTTACATGATGTTTACCAGACCTGGTTAAATGCAAATCAATTTAAACACGTGGTTCTCAAAGAGTAGATAATAAATCAATCACCGTATGTAAATATTGTTACAGCTCTACTTGTCGCTTTTGAAACTTTACCTTGAAGAGTTGAACCGAGTGTGTAGCTGATTTGTATATTTCACCTCAAGAAAGCATTTATTGGTCATATAATTATGAAATCCTCAAATTATACTTGTCTATAATTGTTTAGAAGTCGTCTGCTTCAGATATAAAATGTGTTATTTATTATGTATTTTGATATGCTGAATTCAAATATGACAATTGAAACAACTGAATGGCTACTGTGTCCAAGATAATTTAAGTCTTTTACATTTTAAATGTATGTATATTGTGTAGATAGTAGAGTTTTACCCATAAATTGTCAACTGAGGTTACGTGTTTATGATTGCTTTACATACCATCATTTCCCCTGTCCTGTTTAAAAAATACTTTTTAAAAAAGCAAAAGTGTTCTATACTAAAATTTAGTATGAAACAAAAGGTAAATATGTATAATGTGAATTTAAATACATAGTTTAGTACTTATCCACTCGGCCCTTCTTGACTTGTCTTTTGTATTCATTAAATGGACTATGCATTGTTACTGTTCAATAAAATTTCTGCTATTTGTCATGAACGCGTGTATCAATTAATGCAATGTCCTGAAGAAATCGCTCGTAGCTCACTGCTCTGCAATTCGGAGGAGATAAATAATATCGATAAGAGTTCACAAAAAATATCTTTACTGACTATTTGCAATCATGGATTTTCCACAAACTCTCTGTAGTTGTCGTCCTTTTTGTTTCTGAGAACATTTGTTGCCATTAACTGTAAGGCACGCAATTATTTATTTCCCATGCAGTGCACATTCAATGCATCATTTCGACTAGATTCCGCGTCTGAGGACAAACAAAAACACATTCCATCATCTTAGCTTCATTCAACTTTGGATATTTTCCAGGGAAGTAGTTGCAAGCTTCTTGTGTTTTGTCAGTGGCCTTGACAAAGTTCTTCATCATATTAAGTTTGATGTTGCAGGGGCGGTTACAAACTCGTCATTGATTCAACAAAGGTGGATTCTGAACACTTTGCCTCCCAAACTCCAACGACAGTTAGTATCCAACCAGCAGAACTTTGTGTATTCTGTCTGCAGACAAAGCACAAACTGTAACATCGCCATAAAGTTGCGAATGATGTTAGTCATAGTTTATGCACCTCAAAGTTGTTTCAGGTTTCCTTAGGTTTCCTTCATATAGACTGCATGACCAACTTGAATTGATGGCAAAACAGATTTAAAACTCGTCTTCGATGAATCAAGGAACAGACTTCACTCATCTGGATTAGGAACAATGCTGGATTTGCCATTACACCATATATGTTATTTCAGGATAAATGATCGCCTTCAGTGAAGACAAATGAAACAAGATCCTATTGACGGTCACGGAACGTGGAATCCCTATCATCACCTGTCAGGGCATTTCACTGCTGTAGTCAGGAGCCCATCAGCTCTGCCATACTCTTGGATAGTTCAAAATCACTGGCAAGGTAATTCAGTTCACCTTGTGTTATGAGACGTGGTTCAGAGGAGGGTGGAAGGAAATATGGGTCATGTGACATTGATGTTTCAGGACTAGAATTTTTATCCTTTTCATTTTCTTCTTCTAAGTGAGAATGATTCTGGTGTAATATGAACCGACAGTGCTCTCAGTGAGGTTCTGGACGTATAGCTGCTGGAATGTTTGGATAATGCACATTCCCCTTTTTTCTCTGTGACACACCTTTCCCAATTGGAGGCTCAATGTCGAAGTAACAATTGCTGATAGGGTATGTTGTCTCTCTCCAAGCCTATGATACCGCTTCAGTGGCCTAGTGGTTAGAGCGTCCGCCCCGGAACCGGGAGGTCGTCGGTTCGATCCCCAGCCGAGTCATACCAAAGACTTACAAAAATGGTACTAACAGCTGCCTCGCTTGACGCTCAGCATTAAGAGGTTAGTGTTAGGACTGGTCGGCCTGATTGTCAGGATAATGTGACTGGGTGAGACATCATGCTACATGTCTGCGGCATGATGTCTCAGTGCTAGACATCACTGTAAACTGCCTCACTGCAGACATCGTAGCGATATGACTGAAAAATTGTTAAAGCTACGTTAAAAATCCTAATCAAACAAACAAACAAACAAACCAAGCCTATGATACTGAAAAAAGTATATATTTCCTTTTCCTGTTCAACCACTGGCAAACATTTGTTGCATGATAGTTGCAGCATTTTTGTGACGTTTACCTCTTGTTTTGATCTCTAAGTATTCAGCCACAAAAAGGTGATTGACTTTCATACTATAGTGGCTATACTTTTTTTTTGTGATGCAAAAATCATTTCACCACAAACATAACATAAGTTATCTGCATTGTTCACACAAAAAGGATCCATCCTGTGCTCATATTGACTAAACAGAGTTGTTTCCCTTTGGAAAGGCAAACACTGAGACAGATAATAAAGTGCGACACTTTATGATTTATAGAGCTGATTCGTTCAACACCGTGATATTATCTGAGTTATGATTACATCATTCATGAATTCTAGGAATAACATGATGTAATTCATATCCTGTATGATACAACACTAGCTTCGGATTACATCATTTACTGTTTTGCCTAAAACACACGTAGTGTCCAAACCCAAACCCATCCATAAATTTATTCATAGATCCAGTCAAAGATGAATTTTAGCCATTTTCTGTTTACATTGAGATCCCTTCCCTTTATTACTCACTTATCTTCCGCCCTTCCCAGGTCAAGGGTCACATATACTGACCAGCTATCATATCTTTAAAACTAAATGGCTGTTTGCCTGTGTTACCTAACGGCAAGGAGATCATGTTATATATTTAAAATCTTGCGATTTTGCGATATGTAACGCCTTAAACGGAGAGTGTACGCATATAATAGTCATCCTTTCTACAAATGATTTCATTAATTCCGTTTCTACAATGTATGTCAAGTTAAAAAAATAGCTAGTAAATTATTAGCTACCGATCGATATTTTAACGCTTGTTGATTTAAAGATAATATGGTACATCCTATGGCACAAACGAACCAGAAACGTGTTTGGTACTATGAAGACATGAACATATCAACTATAGAAATTAGTGACTTTGAACAAGGGTCAAACATGTCTGGCTGAAACATCAGTACCAGATAAGAATTTAGATATGGGCCTATGCTAAGTATTAACAGAAAAGGTTTAATGTGAAGCTATTTCTAGGTATTCAGAATGCATGTAGATTAAAATGAATGACACCGCTAAACGCAAAGCCAATTTTAAAAGTATTCCAAATGATACGACTATCTGATCTCCCGGTCGAAATGTACATGAGAAATTAAAGTGCTTCGAAATTGGCTTTTACATAACATATATATATTTTTTTAATCCTGATCAACGCTGATTGTCTGAAATGATCACTAGCCAAGCTAACAGTGGTTGACACATACCTCCATTCTCTATTGCACAACACCAAATAAAGTGTTTTTACCTCCATTCTCTATTGTAAAACACCAAATAAAGTGCTTTTAACTTAATAATTAAAAATGTAACGAGGAGCTCTTGAATTATAAGTCTTTTTGTTCCTTCCTTTAGATCGTTATTTTTATTATTATTATTATTATTATTATTATTATTATTATTATTATTATTATTATTATCAACGAAATAATATTTTCACATTGGTAAAACTCTAATGACGTTATCAGAAGGGGTTTCAGCAATATATTAGTACATATCAGTACATTACCATGTCGGTACAACGTATTCCATGTCGTTATTACTAGTTTGACTGATGTTGGATATAGCCTTAGGTATTCAGATCTTAATATCAAAGTAAGAACTTAATAACGAAGTAAGCTCTTAGCTAAAACAGTCAAAAGACATCTTAATAATGCTGACATTTAATCAGAAAACATTTATCATGTGACCAATACGCAGGTAAAGAGTGATGTCTGGAATCACTATGGATTTGAACTGCACAAATAATGGAGTTGATCAATCACTGGTAATATGACGTTGGTGATTTGAAATTATAAAATATTTCTCACATTTAATCTCCTTTCATGTGGGAATAATGGCCCCAGTTCGTCGTCTATGTCTTGTTCATCTGCTGAGTCCTAATCAATCTCTGCGAATCAGTCTCTAAGCCGAAGCTAGTCTTTTAGCCTTTCAGTCACAGAGGACAATGCGAAAACTTTGCACTGAAGGCGATCACTATTTACAGTGCAAGTCCTCTGACATTTTATTGTCTTCTCAAAGAACATATACGTTAAGGTCATATGTGATATGAAATAGGCAGGTTTTGTTCCTGAGAAACATATTTCTGACATGTGCAAGAAGTTAGACCTAAAGCGAACTTGTTGAAATCAGTGAAAGTTGCAATGGCAAGACATGGTGGACATCAAGAGGACCAGTTTAATAACTTACATTACCAGCAGTATTTACTACATCAGAGTGGGGGCTTTGCGGCAATGTATTAGAAACCAAACACAATGTTAGTAACCCATACTGAATCGATTATTAATGCATGTAGAGAATGTCACATTAAGTCCTCCTATGGTGACACATGATATACTTATGCGTTCAACCTGACAGCACAGAAAGCTCTTAATATAAACATAATGATATGAAGTCTGTATAAAAAATATTCCCTTCTTGAATATATGTAGAATGTTTGCAGATAGTCACGGTCAAAGAATAACGAAATGGCAATTCATCGCTTTGTACTTAAACGTGGCATTTATGTAGCTCTAAAATGTCCACCATCTGTCCTACGTTTATTGCCCTATGCCAAGATTAGCAGGCAATAAAGTGCTCGCATTCTCCGTTCATTTCGTTTCTAAGGATATTAAATGTAGCATTGTGGTATTGCGAAACAAAACAATCCATAAACTCGGCAAGGTGCCTATACATTTACCAATTACTTTACTATCCTGTTCGTGCATCATTTTAAATTAATTACAGCGCTTGATATTTTCCAACTTTTAATGTGCTTACAATTGATTTATTGATCAATTGATCAATCATTGCCTGAATCGTTCTTTGGTTAGGATATTCCATATCAGATACGAGCTTATTTAGTATTTATATTTCTTTAATGATTTCCTCGCGTGAACTTGCTATATCAAAAGGATGTTAAATGAAACTTTGCTGCAGTTTGTTTCGTTGTATTTTATGTTTCTGATTAATAAATCTAAAGTATCTACTAATTTCATCTTACCGACGATATACATATTCAGCTCCATGACATTTATTAAAACCCCCACAATGTAATGTTATTACCATTTACTGAGAAATCACTAGTCCTCACGCTGTATTTTGTCTTCTAAGTAAATGATATTATTGAGTAATTTTCCAATATGATTGTTTGTCCGTCATATAATCAGAGCAACATCAGGCCATTCTAGCACTGATCTGATTGACGTTTGATAGATATCCACGACATAATACGGTGATTTTATTTATATCGCGGCTGATAAAGTTAGTTCGTGAATTGTTATATCTATTTATTAAATTCATCATTGATCTGTTCGATTTGATAATTACTGGTTGGTATTCCAATGATACGCCAGTCATTTGTTCTATCTGGTTTATGTATGTTTGCAAATACCAATAAATTATTTGACTGCAGACCCCCGAATTATTTTGACCGGTTATTTGGCCAACTGTAGTATAATCGTAATTGCGCAAATTGCAGTTTGAACGTTTACGCTGAACTCAAGGTTAATGGGTTGTATTGATATCATTGTTATCTTTGGTGGAGTTATATTAACTAAGATATGTGGCAGTAATTCTTGTGACATTATTATTATACTTTTCTGAATCTGATGTTGCCTTGTCGTAGATCTTTATCTTCGTTGTGAATTCTCTATCCGATATTATTCCGTCATTAAGCCCTGATGATAGAAGCCAGGACAATTTGAAACCGTGACCGCCGCTGTATTTTAATGTAATATTTACTCGTGTAGTTTATTTTCGCTACATGTAGTTTTTTGTTCTGCAATATAGTAAGAACATCGGCATATAATAACTAATTAAACCATACGCGAAATACCAAACTATGTGTACGTCTAGCTAACAATGCCTCACATCCACTATATATACGCTGACCCTTCCAAACCATTTATTAATGGATTACACGTATTTACATGCTGTTTATCGTCGTGTCTTGGCAAGTTTCCGCGCGCACACCGGAAATGCATGCTATATATTTCTTCCTTGCGAACGTAGTTGTGGGCAGTACTCTCTATATATTGCTCCTGTTGACGTATCGGTAGGCAGAACGCTACATTTGTTCAATGTGAATGTATTTTTGGGCAGTTTCTGAGTCACCTTCAAACGCGCGGTCAGCAAAAGTCAAAACTTCCCATTAAATTTATATATCTGCCCACAAAATGAAAACACGAATAGAACTATAACATAAGTGTATATACTTATTTTGAACATAAAGATAATTACTATGTAAGAAATACAACCTATGTATATATGTTTTGATTTATAATTTAAGTTATATTATGTCCTTCCTGTAAACCTACTTTCGGGATGACATCCCACAACCCATGGAAAACTGGTTTATATATATTTATATACATATTTATTGATTGATTGATTTATTTATTTATCTGCTTCACCTTTCATATCAACTGTTTAAAATATTCTATCTGACTTTTCAGACCTAGTCTCTTTTGAAAACTGACTTTGAATACTTGTATCGTGTTTGTAGATGCAATGTATGCTTCATCTAAACTAAGCATTGATTTGCACTTCCCGTAATATTTGTTCCTCAATTTGATCTTTAAACGGTTATTTTAACGTGGATTTAATGGTCAAGAGTTAAAGTGTGTTTGAGTTGAATAGTAGGGTCCCAGTCTGCAAAACATTTAGGGTCTCATGCAGCTGCAAGACATCCAATCTTCGTGCACAAAATTGGCAAAATGGGATTTTCGGCAAGCTTTATTCATTTGCTATATTTTCCTGTATGATCAACGGACGTGTACAGTGACATTGGAAGAAAGTATGAATGACACAGCAGTAGAGAGGAGGAAGGAAATAATGAATAGTTCTAACATTTTAAGACAGAAAATAATGTACATTGAAATCACTGAAATGTAACATAGAGTTTTATGAAATAATAGTTCATTTTAATAACTTCCAAACATTGACCACTCTTTAGCAAACAGGCGCATCGCGTCTTAACATCATTGCGAATTAATACCTTGTTATATGAATCCTAGTAATTATATATATATAAAGTCTCAGATAAATAATGTTGGAACCTTAAATACAGAAAGCATTACAATGTTGTCAATGTTTGAATACAATTAGGAAAACAGAATTTCAACTATTAAATCAGTATCGCATTAGATTTGCATCAAAAGCATTTATAAAGACGAGTCGTCAAGTTTTAGAATGAACTTGAACGCGGACAAAGAAACTTTGTAACTAATTTGACACTTCACGTTCCAAAAAGAAATGTAAGGGATCGGACGGCCTTGTGACTCTTTAATCTATAATGTCTCAGTAATTCTAGAGAAACATAGTCAAGTTGCCATGGTTAGTTAATTATGAAATTTCACCTGCTTGCTTGATATTGCGGTGAATTTCAGAATTTAATATTTATTCATGCGTAACGTCTGCACGTATTGGTTGATACGATACTTCCAAAACTTCTAAGTCATTCTCAAATATATTTTATAATCAACCAGAGAAAGATGGAGTAGAGTCTAATTATCTTTAAAACTTCATTGCATCATCCCCCACGAGAGTCGATTGCCTCTGTCCCTCATAATTATCCGGGTTACGTATTTCTCGTGTACTAAAGACAATTTACATAATAATTTCGATGTTATTCATTTCGATCTTGTGCTTGTGTTGATCTTTCTAATAAAAACTAGACAGGAGGAAAAAACATATTGTACCCCGGACCGCTCGTATATATATATATATATATATATATATATATATATATATATATATATATATATAGAGAGAGAGAGAGAGAGAGAGAGAGAGAGAGAGAGAGAGAGAGAAAGAGAGAGAGAGAGATGGATGGATGGATGGATGGATGGATGGATGGATGGATAGATAGATAGATAGATAGATAGATAGATAGATAGATAGATAGATAGATAGATAGATAGATAGATAGATAGATAGATAGATACTTACAGCAATGCTGGATCAGGAGACTGGTTGTAGCGTTAACGGAATTCCACCAATGTAGCAAAAAGCTTACTCTCATATAGTTACATTCACTGATCACTTGAAATTTAACGATTGGTTAATACTTGCGAACTTGTGTTGGGTATTGTGCATACGTTAGGCAAATACACGTTCAATTGGTACCCGTTTGAGGAACGTTCAGGTCCAGTTTAATATTTAGGAACACATTAACACTGATTTGGTCTGCTACTTAATACTGTCGTTCGTGAATCATTACAAAAACAAATGTCTTTTTGGAAACACTCCCTAACCTGAGAAGTGGTAGTTAGTGAGAGCATTCTAACAGTTTCTTCTTCACAGAACAATGGGAGTTCTTCAGTAAATCCGTCGTTGATATGTATGTTTATGTTAATATTTAAGAACATTTGTTCTACAAATGGGTATCGATTCGAACAAGTATATTGGATTATTGATTATTAATGCCACGTTTCAACACGTATCGTTAAACTGTTTCCAACACCCTCGTGAATATACATCATGAATAATTGTCTTTACATTTCAGCCTACGTTCGCTATAATTAGACGGATTATGACTGTCGTTAGAAACCACAGTTGGCTGATTGCTTGTTTGTGAATTGGTTGACTGGTTGGTTGGTTGACTGTTGGCCATCTGCCCGTGTGTTTACACTGGAGATACATACATCCATGTTTTCGTTATGAATCAAGTCTTATGGGCATGTTGTAAAATTTGGAAACAAACGGAGAAGCAATTAAGTAAGGAAACAATCAATTATATAAACCAATACAAAAATCTTGTGGGTTCAGTGCTACTTATCAACAATAATATCCAGTCATTAGCAAATGAATTTTAGTACTTGCCTGGTTTAACGGTCGTTGTCTAATCGATCGTTGTCTCCGTGCAACGGTCGTGCGCACGGCATTTTATCGTTGTAAATTGCCCGATCAGGATATTTGCTGTTTTCAAATATATATATATACATATATATATATATATATATATATATATATATATATATATATATATATATATATATATATATATATATAACGTTGATATTGTTGACCCCAGATGAACTCGTTGATGAAATATTAAATTGAGTCGGTGTCACTAGTGTTAATCGATAAATACCTTTGGTGGCTGCGGTGATATCTAATTTGTTGTTTGTAGGTGTCCACATAAATGATCCGTGTTGGATCGTGAACACATTATTTATGATATTTTTGGTTCGTGAGGGATATTTTTTTCTTCAAGTTTTTCTATCATCCTCGGTAGATTATCCTTGATGACATGGTTAGTAATTTTAATATCTTCGCGAACAACTTCTATTTGCTGATTAATCGTTGTTATTTCATCGAGTTTGGTGATAATACCAGTGAGATCTATTTTAATATCATCGGGCTTCACGTCTTTACCAAAAAATTCATAGACAGCGTCATCAGGTTTTTTTAAAATTTTTACGTAGATTACCAAATTGAGTTACATGAACATCATACTCGGATCGCAATATTGACAAATTATTGATAGCAGGTTTTATCTCTGTGAGTTTCGGTGTGGTCACCGGAAGATTTCCAAGGAAATCTAATAGAGGTTTGTCAATATTGTCAATTATATGTCTTTGTAATTCAGAAAACTGATCGAATTAAGTTATATGGTTGTCGTATTCGTCGCGTAGTTTTTCTAATGGTTCTAAATTGTTAATTCTATCCACAATAGTTGAAACAAGTACACCCTGTTTGAGTTTACTCTGATCAGAAAAAAACGCGATATTATCTTCTACTGCGTTGCGTTGTTTAACTAAAATATCAACCAGGGAAACATTACTAGTTTTCAATTTACCCTGACGATCTTAAAAAACATGTTTGCGATATCATCTTGGTTGCTGGTCGCCAATGATGCTAATTTCTGATCCACCGCGCTATTTATTATTTTACTAACACTTGCAGGCATTAATTCCGTAGATGGTAGTGGTCCTAGTGACTTCGTCGAAAATCAAAGGGATTTTTGAGGTGGTTTCCTTCGCCGCCGAACTAATGACATTAGATTTTCCTTCGCGGTGGAAAATGGTTTCCCGGCAACATCACCAACAGCACTAATACTCTTATCACGAATAACATCAACGGCTTTCATCGATAATTGTTTTGCAATTGGTGCTACTTTTGGAGCCATTCTTGCAAATAACCCTGCAATGGTATTTCAGTAAACAGGCAATCGTGAGTTTACTACGAAGACGCTGGATGGTTTATCGTGGTTGTAGTGTATGATCATCTTATTTAAATGATATTTATCTAATGTGGCGATTAGTTACGGTAACCGTAAAAATCTGTAGAATTTTCGGCTAGCTCGTCAATAAACTCTCGATATACATCAATATCCATAATGCCGCCTTGAAATAACCGCCTGCAGATATCAGCTGCTTCATCAATTATTTCCGGTGAGTTATTTCCTGCTCGTTTCCCTCCAACAAGAGCCTCTAATCGTGCTATGTCTGAGAGAATATTACTAGGACAACTAACTAAACCACTAGCTGAAATTCCCCTTGGTGTTCCAGTTTGAGAAAATCCCTTTCTTTTGTTTTTTTAGTGATACTAGTTGCACCTTGTACAGCGTCAACTTCTGCTCTTATTCTTATTTCTGGAGGAGCATATGATGGTGGTGGTTGTGTGACACCTTTTACCATAGCCATATAATTATGAAAATTAGGATGCGTCTTTTGTGTGATTCTAGTTCCATCGTATTTTGCTAATATATTTTTGATGCCCAGGTGTATTGGTCTTTTATAGCGTCTTCAAATTCATCATTTATATATTATTCCCTTATCCCTTTTTAAAAATTTTCTCTAGCATAATTAGATAATTCATAATCGTTAGGGATTTGTTTAATTCTATATAACGCATCAGTCGTCAATATTTTTTCAGGCAAATAGTCTTTTCTTTCTGCTAAATTTTTGTGTTCTTGTTCCTCTTCTTTTCTTGCAATAGCGCCCTGTTTTTCTGCAATAGCACCTAGTGGTTCAAGTGGTTCTTGTTCTTGTTGTTCTTGTTGTTCTCGTCCTTCTCACTCGTGTTGTTCTTGAAGTCGTGCAGCAGCTATTATATCACCATGAAGTGTTTTTAAAGATTCTTTTGTTTGTTTGGATCTTTTTGCTATTTTTTCAAGCACAACAAGAAGAGATGTTTCTTTCCTTTTTCCTTTCTCGATGATATCTCCGTATATTGCTCTTTCAGTGGCTGATTTTACATCTTTGGTTGCTGTGGTTATCGGTTTGAATAACTGCTCTATGTCTGATACAAAATCAGTCTGTAGATGTTGTCTCGCTTGCAATTTCTCTCAAATAGAATCGCGGATTGGGATGAATTTCTTAATTGCGACTACCATTCGCGTGCTAATCTAGTCGTTAGTGCTTCGTTTACCATTATTAAAATTGCTAGATTGCTAGCAATTTAAATGTACAATCTAATGTAGTGATTTTGTCACAAATGACTTTGTCATCAGTAACCATAAACAATAATGAGAAAAATCTGATAAAATCAGGAATTTTCTAGATTTTTAGTTGTTGCTTGATGATTTTTTATTCGTTTTTGATCTGAAATCATAAATGATTTTTAATGAAAAAAATCTCTAAATGAATCACTTAGAGAAAAATGACCATTTGACCCTATTTTGTAAACTCCTTGATGACTAAAATGACCAAAAAACTGACTAAAATGACCAAAAAAATGACTAACATGACCAAAAACTACAGCAACAAAAAAAATATTTCAACAGTTAATAAATAAAATAAAATCCGTAAATTGTTCACCCGCCCCACAATTTACTTCGGTGTAGTGACGAAGTCCCTTTGATAAACACTATTTTACCTGTCTTTACAAATTCATTCAAGGTGAAAAATAAGCGTACCTTGTCCATTGTATACTTGCAAAACAGGTATGCGGGTATTGTACATGTCGATGTATAGTGAGAAGTTTTACTCTGTTGAAGCTACCAAGGGAGAATTTTTGGTTTTCCGGATAATCATTTTTATATTCTTGATCTTTGAATTAACTGCGCGTTTGATTTCATATTGATTTCTTAATTCTTTCCTGATTTTTTCCACAACAGTAAATAACGGGACAAACTTGTTTACGTCATTTTCATATATGAACGAGTCATAAATCGCATGCTGGACACGTTTAATGAATACTTATGCCTTAGGTAGGGTTTACCTGTTTCTTTGCATATTATCTTCAATATCTTGAAAATCGGAAAGAATCCTATCACAATTTAATTTATCTGACAATTGAATTCTTTGATTTTTCAAATTTGAAATCTCGGTTATAACCTCATTGACATTTTCAGAATTCATATATAAAATATATATATATTTCTAATATGTGATATCATACAAAACCAAAATAAAATATTTAATATAGTTTTCAAAAATAAACAATAGCGATGATGAGCGATTATCATTTACACTGGGTCCCTTATTTGGCCTTTGTGTCTTTCATAGGGTTCTTTTTCTTGAGAGTATTTTTTCTCTTTTTTTGCTCTGTTGTTTATAACCAGATATTTTTTCTCTTTGAGACTTTTCTCTTCTTTCTCTCTTTGACCCTATGACCGTTTCTTTTAGCCGATAATTCATTCTGAACTATCATGTGGGGTTACCCTAGTGTGTGACACAGCTTTTGCATGCATACTATTGTTTATTTTGGGCGCCATTGTTGTTGTACACCTCTCCCCAAGAATTAATTTCCCGGGGGGCAAAATCACACCGTCACGTTTTTGACGTGAAGGGAGGTGTACACAAGTATCTTTAGGCTGGCGCCCCCAATTATATATAGAAAAACCTCTAATTAGGTACCGTCGACAATATGTCTATCACGAGAATCGAACCACCGAACGAGTTATGGAATACGCTAAATTCGATATCTACAGGTATGTTCTTTTAAATACGATATATATGTATCAATCACAGTTCTGGTATATTTTTCCAATTTTTGGATCCCCGCTGTTATTTTCGACAAATCAGTTATTGTGTTTTTTCTTTCTGTGTTTGGGTACATGTAGGACAATAACAGAAGTGTTATTTGTATTCATCTGTGTACTTAAAATGATTATTGACAGCATTTAAACAAAAACAAACATAAAAAAGAATGCAACTGTTTATTTGATTCCTTTCCTCACAAAACAGATAATTGATTATCCCCATTGAGAATCATGACAATTAAGCCAACACAGTATATTCGTAAAAACCCATTGAAATCAGGTGACACAGCGTTTTAAAAAAAACATTGAGATCCATAACTCTTTCATAAGACGTACACACACCCGCACGAGTTATTAACCGCTGGTGTTATATATAATAATACAAAATAGAATTCAGATATAAATGAATTTATTCTTTGTCCTTTTTTTCTGGAGACAGCCGACCGATAAATTCTCTCTGCTACTTTTCATACTGAGGGCTCGCAAATATAAAAAAATATTCCGGCTTCATTCATTGATTGAAATACTATTTGCTCGTTATTTTCTTTATTAAATGATTTTACAGGTCTTTTCCGAATTGATTTACAAGTACCAGTTTTCCCAGTGCGTATTCTCACTTTGTGTAACCGCTCGTAAATTATCTAAAGAATTGTAGGATTGGAATCAAAATGATCAACTACAAATCCGTCTTTGATCAATCCATCGTGACATTCATAGATTATTCTACGATTAAGATACGACTTTTTACCAGTATTTAATACCAAATACCCCATACCATTGTCAACACCGACTGGTTTCTTCAGCCTGTGGTGTCTGACAATACCGTCACGAGACCCTTCATAATTGTTGATCACGGGATGCGGTTGAAATTCTTGGTCCATTTGTATACTACATGCTATTTATCTAATTTATTATTTGGTTTAATCATTACTCAGAAATCTTTCAATGTAATCTTGAGGTGTTCTTATGACTTTATCCTTGACACAGTGAGAGTCGCTGACAGAGTCAGGGATTTAGTTTTTGATGGAGTTTTTAACTCTATTATCATAATAACGCTTCAACTCTCTGTATCGTTTGCCACCACAACTGAGACACAATTGCAATTTCCCTCTAACATCTACCCCAAATGGGAGACAAGGAAGTGGCCCAAAACTCCCGTTACAAACGCTTTGTAGATGATATCCGCAGAATTCACTTCTGCATGATTTGTTACATGCGGTTACTGATCCAATCATCAACCATTTGCAATGATTCATTATATAATAATTTTCTTATTTAAATACTTGTGTTAACCATAATATTGAGTAGTTCAAGATCATATCGAAACTTACGCCTTGGAAAAATGTTAAATGCAATCTCGATAGTCTCCGTATATGTACCAAACGGTCTAATAGGTGACAGAACAATGATAGGTAAAATCCGTGATGGTGTTAATGAATTCAAGCGTGATGGAGCATCTCACTGTTGGTCGACATTTCGAATTGATGGTAGTGTTGATGCTACCATGAACGACGAAAGAGCAGCAGTGTTAATCTCGCATCTTGACAATAAAAAGTATTTTTTTAGAGAGAAATTTATTATTAGCTCAGAAATGGGAAATTGGATTATACGAGACAAATTCAAATCCAATCTTGAAAGATTAAAGAACAGTCACTGTGAGTCATGATTCCAAACCAGGAATTTTGACTGGAATTGACAATCCGTATTACGAGAGATCATATCCCGTGACTGCAGTTGTTTATGGGATATATTCTTTAAATGATAAACCGAGTATTGAAAAATTAAAACCAATGAAACTGTCATCGTTTACTTCGTCAAGAATAAATTGTGTAGCAGAACGAATAATAGAGCATTTTACAAATGCGTTTGGAAACAAATTGACGGAAAAAAAGACGCAAAAAATAAATGAATGGGGACTAACAGTAAAATAAAATGGAGCAACAATTCAAGATATAGCCAAATTAGAAACATCGTAAAGATTTCCAATAACCCTAATGACGCTAACAGGAGAAGTATTGCACGAATCAAAATATAAATCAAATGGAACTCCAATCAAAATTATTGATCACTACGAAAACGCGTGGACACTTGCAGTGACAATATTTCCGCGAGATAGAACCATAAAATATTTACCCGCGGAGTTCGTTCGAGAAGAATTCTCTGAGGAGAAATTATTTGATTTTATTTATCAGTTTAAGTAAAAACGATCCTGCGTCAGTGTGGTTACTTAATAGTGTTGAAAACGAATAGGGTAAATTCTATCAATTTGTAAGACCCAATGGAGAATTATACCGTACTAAAGACATCCACAACGAGATGAAAAAACTAGCTAATGGTTTTTCAACAGAAAACGACGAACATTTATTAACAAATTGATTTACAATTCCGTCTGTTGTAGCTCATTTTGTGAGAAAGAAAATATGTGGAAACCAACACGTGCAGAATTTATATCAGATATCAGATCAAGCTGCATCGAATACAACCATGCTGGATTATGGAATACAAAATACGACCCGGAAAGTATTATTTCGGTTGATATGGTTGCGTGTTATCCCAGAACTTTTCTCGGGTATGGAGAATGTGCTGAGTACTTTGAAAGATTTGGGCATTCCAAAGATGAAATGACCCGTGTTGCGATTAATTGACCACTACCCGATTTTGATTTAATCGGATTCGCTCGTGTAATATCAATTGAACTGGCTAAAGGACTTCATCCGTGCTGTTATGTTTGGATTGGTAGACATATATCTGAAAGAAACACTGGATGCCAATAGTATTTTTACGGTATATGATTAATTCTAAAATTCTGATATCGCTGATTATCAGTGATGCGATTATATCATATCAAGCGCAGACTGAGGTTTGGTTACCCCAACCCGATAATTTGGATAGTATAATCAGCGAAAATAGAAAACAATTCCCCGATCTCGACGCAGAATATATCATGAAATGGTCCAAATAGATATTTAAAGTTAGAAATAAATAAGCAAAATAACTCGGTAGAAGAATAATTTGTAAATTCACACAGGGTGGAAAAAAATACGACAATAAACGATATTCTTCACGGCTGATTATAGATAGCGTTGAATCGCAGATGTAACATCTAAAGGGATATATGTAAATCGTAAAGACGCTTTCTTGTCCAATGGAACAAAATTTGGTACAATTATTACTTACAACGATGGATACAATCTTCAGCATACACATTTGAGGGCGTCTATGCTTGCTTATGCTTCTATCAATTTATTTTCGTTGATCAATATATTTCCTGCACACCGCGGTTAGATAAGCCACTGATTCATTTTATATAAACGTGAAACATAGCGAAGCAGTGGCCGAATTCACTAATTCCGAATTCCGACGAGAGTTGGGGATCATGGAGAATTAAAAAGGAAACACTGCGTGATTATTCTAAATCGGTAGATGTTACAATTAAAACAAAATTACTTGAAAAATAATCAGATCTCAAACTTATCTAATGCACCGTCGATATATGATCCAATATGCAGATATAAAACCGTTTGCTTAAACGGCTGTGGTGGGTCAGGAAAGACGACTCGTGAGATTGAATTATTTCGAGGGAAGTCAAACATGATTGTGTTAACACCAACACACAGACTTGCAAGAGAGATGAAACAACGATGAATTAATGCTTGTACTTATCATGGTTTCTTTCGATGGTAAAGGTGACGAATGGACTCCTGATCGAATGGGCGAGAAATATATTCCTGAAATCATTATTTGGGATGAGATATGCACAGTATCGAAAGGTTACGCAGCAACGATACATTCTTCACAGGGATTAACTATATCAGATACAATTGTTTGGATCATAGATAATCACATCGAGTGGTCAAATTTAGTTTATCTTGCGGTGTCCAGAGTACGAAGAATAAATAAACTTTGAAGACTTGTTTTAGATGATAATGACCACAATAAGTGATATTGTCAGCGATGATATAATCAGAAAAAAACTCTCTGGTTATAAATAACAGGATAAAAAAAATAATAGAGAATTTGACATTGATGCTGAATTAATAATTACTTTGAAACAACAACAGAATAATCACTGCGCGAGCTGTAATTGTATAATGCGTTGGTGTTAGTCGGATAAAGATCCTCGCCAATTTACCGTAGACAGAAAAAAATAGCAGTGTTGGTCATACCAGAGATAATGTGATGTTGACTTGTCTGGAGTGCAACAGACGCAGAGGTGCTAGTTATGACCACGCAGTGGTAATTGAGTATTATCGGGTATCACTTGTAGTTGTTCACGAGTAAATCCGCTGTGAGTAGCAGTTGAATCCAATCTATAGATTGCTGGTATACCCGTAGATCGTGTTATACTCGATATTTTATGAGTGGTAACACTCCAAATAGGATCAGTAGCTCTTTTTTTTACAAGCTTCAAGCTTTCCTGGTTCATATAAATATCTTACAGTGACATTACCGAGTATTGGTTGTTTAGAAAAATCATTTTGCGGTTTAACAGGTATATACTTTTTTTTAATCGCGTTGTTAGGTTTCATATTAATTGTTCGAGTAATCTCATTATTCAGCGCGGTAATTACGCCTGGTAATCTCCTGACCCATTCACGGGATCGTTTATCCTGAAGAAATTCCTTCGCATATTGAAATCCAAATAACCGCTCAGCAAGCGTCCGATTAAATCGTTCAACAATTGCCTGATCGCGATGTAATGCAGTATGCCCTAGTCTGATGGTGACATTATGATGCTTCATTGTTGATAACACTGCACCCTGAAATTCCTTGCCAAGATCAATTTGTAATTGATTTGGCCAGTTCAGAGGACCCTTCGATAAATCCTTTCAAATGCAGAAGCAGCTTCAGTTGATGATTTTGTCTTTAGCGGTTATGCTTGTTTGTATCGACTCGCAACATCAACTACGGTTAGCGCGTATTTGTAAACATCATCATGCGTCAGAAATAATATTTGATGAACTTCATTAATAGCGTTGACATCAAAATGCGAGTAGTTAATTTGTTTAGGCGGTGGTAGATAAATTTGCCATATCACCTATTTGGATAACCAATCCGCTGCTGTAGTATTTTTCACCTTTGCGGCGCTAGCGAGTTTACCGATTGATGCTTTACCCCTCCAATATCCTCTCGAAGAATAATAAATAGATTCCATGTTGTTATTAATTACCAGCACCCATCATTAATTTACCTTTCATCGCCGATTTTATCAACCATGAAGCCAATTTTTCCTTGAAGGATTTATCAGTGATAGAATTCAATGCATGAATTAATTTCACATCTGCGATATGTCTCTTTTGCAGATTACTGCTTTTATAAGCAACATCATTAGCATGACACGCATTATCAATAGCGTTTATTGGGTTTTCACCGGGTCGGGGTTGGTTTTGATCATCGAGTCTGATATCGAGTCTGGTCCCAAGCCCACAATAACTATACACTTTAAGGTGTTTTCTCCCGGATACTTATCCCATGGTGTTCCCGGTAATTTTACTAATTTAGCTGCAATATAACCTCATCGTTTTTTTTAGAAACATCTCCAGATTTCATAGAAACAAGTCTAAATTTCTTTATACCGCATTGTATACACTTACCAGTAAGCGCTGATCTGTTATTTTTAGTTGTAATCGTCGTCACGTCATCTGTGTCAGTACGCTATTTACATTTCACACAATATAGATTCATAATTTATTTATAATAATATGAATGTAATTGACTTTTCAGCGACTAAAACAAGAGAACCAGTTAAGCATCATGCACCGCTACCAAATTCTATTCGTATGATTATAATCGGACCATCTGGAAGCGGCAAAACGCAATTGCTACTTAATTTAATAACGAGATGGATGAAATGGGACAAGTTGTATTTAGTAGCCCCGAGTTTGGATGATCAGCAGTGTTACGAAGTGTTAAAGGATTTTAACGAGAACGCTTCAGAGATTGCCGGTTATAGTGTTATCGAGTTTTTAACCGATATCGAGGAAGCACCAAGTATTGAAGATATTGATGGAAGTATTAACAATGATGTCATGTTAGACAATCAAACGAATCCCGCTAAGATATTTTCCAGAGGTAGGCATAAAACACCGACGTGATATATGTCACTCAACGATACACTCAAATACCAAAAGTGATCAGAGATAACTGCAATATTCTTGCTGTATTCAATGGAGTTGATACACATACGCTGCGAAATATTCACCAGACTTGTTGCGGCGGTGATATGGATTATAATCTCTTTAAAAATTTCTTTAGTCACGCTCAGTCAATTCCACATGGATTTGTAACGATTAATTTGCATGATCCTAGATCAAGATAACGTAGAGTACTCGATCAAAGATTCGGTTAAAAAAGATTGTTAACCCCATAGCAGCAGAGGGGCGCGACAACAACTTTGGCGTCTTTTTTTACGATTTCGAGGAAGCCTTGGTTTGCCAAATGAACGCCTCCAAAAATTGTCGTATTCGCCCCCTCTGCTGCTCATTAGCAGAGATAAGACAATATTTCACAAGTAAAGTGGAAAGATTGTATTGTGAGGAATGACGGAGCAGCTTGTGACAAATACAATGATGTTTCCACTTCACAAGTTAAATTATTTCCATACATCTGCTAAAATAAGGAAAATTGTCATGTCAATAAACATTTTGGTAAAAGAAACCTCGTTGACTCCAATGGATTGTTTTTCTTCTTTGTCTGCACCACTGATATAACTACATTAATAGAAAATAAAAGGAATATAAGGAAGTTCACCGACTGCACCCCATCCCCTCTAACCATGATATGGTACAGGAAATACCTCAACCTACTCCCATATCTTTTACATATTTACAAAAAGCAAGAATTGTCTGAGAATAATTTAGATCTCTCCAGCGTTTTGAAACACCTCAAATACTCCAACATAAATACAGCCTTTAGACATTACACCGGCAAAAATGCATCCAGTTTTCATAAAACAACTTCGAATTTAAAAGAGGAAATCATCTCATGTTTTTCATCTTCATTAATTTACAATCAATATTAATATAACTGCATTACACATATAGCGAAGCTGATATCATATGTAAAAACAATTACAGAGTGTATATAAAGATCAGCCAGTGTTTACGCTATCTGCTGATTCTTCCTAGCGTGTTTTCAAATCGCATAATCGCCTCTCTCTCTCTCTCTCTCTCTCTCTCTCTCTCTCTCTCTCTCTCTCTCTCTCTCTCTCTCTCTTATATGACGGCAGACCTAGACATGAGCGGTTTGCACTTTTGTGCACTTAAGGTTATTTTTAATTAATATTGTATTTTATGAAACATTATTAACCGTTCAATAAATATGCTTTTCACATAAGATGATTCAAATATTTGCTTGTAACAATATAATATTTAGGGTACCAATGAAAAAGAGGAATTTAATAACTACAGATGGTTTAGTTACAATTGAGTAATTTACATGTTTATTGTATAAATTACACTTATGGTTATGAGTATGGACCGATATATATATATATATATATATATATATATATATATATATATATATATATATATATATATATATATATATATATATATGTATGTTTTGCTCTTCATGCTGACTTATGATACAAGTTATGTTCACACAAAGATTCCAGCCAATGTTGTTTTTGGACAACTCCCCTGACCGAAATGTAAGAGTTAGGGAGAGCGTCTTGACATCCTCTCAGTCACAGTGACTACTGAGGTGTTAAGGAAACTGGAATGCGTTCTTAACATTTTGTGAGTTAGCGAGAGGTGATCAGGTTTAATACTGTCTGTAACAAAGAAAAAAAAGAACACATACGGATGCAGATATATTTTACTTTACTGAAGCATAACACCATATATACAAGTGAAAACAAGCATTAACTCTTTCTTACTTTATGCCATCTTCATCTTTTCATAGAATTTGTGTACTGGAAATATATGAAGAAATTCTTCAAATGATCATTTAACTTTGAAACGTAATTAGTATTTGCCATGATCTGGAACAAACAATAAATCATGTTAAAATATTTGTATGAATAGTTTCCTTAGTTCGAATTATCCAGTTTGTAATATGCGTGTATAAGAATTTCGGATCAATTTATAACTCACTTAATTAAGACAAGGCTGTTGCAGCAGGGTGTATGTTATTTGCACTACCCTGGAGGTGGTGTCAGGTGTTGGGAATAATCGTTCACGTTTGATAGAAACAGTCAAGTTTCTTAATTAATTGATTTTTCCTTTAGTACTTTTACGAAAACAAGCCACTTCAATAGACAATCCTGTCTTGAAACATGACACAATAGCATCCTTAACTATTGTGATTATATATTTATAGCTACACGTGGTCCAAATTAAATTACCTTGATTGCTATTAAAACTAGCCAGAAAGCTAAGAACGTTGAGCTTTGATATAGACGCGTTGGCTGCGAAATACTTAAAACAATGCGTAATCTAACAAATATCACATTTCATGATAATGTTTTATATGCATCAAAATGATCGAGAATCATTCTTATATCTCACCCCAACGATACATTGTAGTATTATTAATAATTTAAGTTAAACATTTGCTTTAAGAAAAGAAAATTGTTTGTGTTTAATTGCATTATTGTCTTGTCTAACATTTTAATTCTCTCAATATTTCGAAAACGTCCACGAAACAATTAAAACATGTTTTACTTTCAGAAGATTGCACTGCCAACTGTGGTAAGATTCATTTTCCCTATTTGGATCGGTTCAGGCTAATTTATCAAGCACATGCCTACAGCTAATTTCGTCGTCAATGTGCTTAGATCATGTCAGTCTTATACAATAACAATTTGTAAAGACATTTCAGTCAGAGAACGTGAATTTAACGACGATGTATACCGCCGACATTCTCTCCAGAGTACAAGTTGCAAATGCAAACAACTTCACTTTACACCTGTACTCTGTCAGATGTACGTAATAACTGCTGCAGAGTGCCACTTAATAAATAACGAGTGATTCGCTAAACTTGACCATAAAACGGTGTGTAAAGAAATTAGATACATTTTAAAAATTCAGAATTAAACGATTAGATGTAGCTTTGTTCGATAATTTTTCTCAAAGACATTTTTTTTAAAGTTTGCTGTAGCCACATTTAAAATCCATACGAAATATTAGAATGAAAGAAGATTATGTGGAGAGTATTAATTTGATGCGGCAACACGTTTCACCCAACCCTTTTCGAAAATGAGAACGCAAAAGTATAGCGTATTGCATTGTTTTCGATACTGCTAGAGACAGGAGACACCAAACTGAAATGCATTGTATTTTGAATTATACTTTGTAGACAGGAATGCAAACGTTTAGTGTGTAGTATTTTGACCGATAATTTTGAGATAGAAAACGCAAAAGTGTTGTGTATTGTTTTTTGCCCATATCCTTTCATTTATGAATAGCTATAGATGTGTCTAATGTTTGCAAATATTGATCCATCTTTTGTTGGGTGATAATTACCGGGAGGAAATAATGTATTGAATATGTTGAAGAAAAAATATTGGCGCAGATAACGTGATCTCTTTCTTTCACAGTTGATTTTAGAACATGATTTTGCCGCATTTTAATCGCCTTCTGTATTTAACATTTAGTGTAAATATCATTCAAACCTGTATACCTAAACATTCAGTTATTTTCCTTTAATACATTCAGATGCATACAGTTAAAATTTACATTTGAAATAACTGAGGGTTTTTATATTATATTTTGAAAAGGAGCCTTCGTAAGAAATATGTATTACTTTAATATGTAAAAGTCAAAATTACTTTTGTTAATTTTGTGAAGTGAAATAATTAATATAATATGGTCGAAACCTAGAGTATAGATTGAAAACGCAAAAAAGCGATTAGCTAAAATAGTCTGGAGGAGTGTCAAAACAGGTTAACCACGTTATAGTCACTAACTTTAGCTTAAATCACACCGAATCTCATTTAGGATATAGTTTAACATAAGTAGGCTCAACCATTTTCAAGGATTAAATAATAGCAAATATTGACGTACGGATAATGCGCTGAAAAGAAGAAGCAACAAATGAGATAAGCATTGGGTCATGCTAAAGGTATGTACGACCGCTAAGTGAGTTAAAAAGAAATGCTTTAACATTGTAACACCATACCCCTAGTGAGTTAAAAGGAAATACTCTAACACTGTAAGACCATACCGCAAAGAAAGTTCAAAGGAAATACTCTAACATTGTAAGACAATATCGCTAAATGAGTCATAAAGAAATACTCTAACAATGTAAGACCGTACGGCTAAGTGAGTAAAAATGAAATATTCTAACACTGTAAGACCATACCGCTAAATGAGTCAAAAAGAAATACTCTAAGAATGTAAGACCGTACCGCTAAGTGAGTTAAAATGAAATATTCTAACAATGTAAGACCAAACCGCAAAGTGAGTTAAAAGGGAATACTAAAAGAATGTTAGACCGTATCGCTAAGTGAGTTAAAAGGAAATCCTCTAACAATGTAAGACCATACCGCTACGTGAGATAAAAGGAAATACTCTAAGATTGTAAGACCATACCGCTAAGTGAGTCAAAAAGAAATACTCTAACATTGTAAGACCATACCGCTAAGTGAGTTAAAATGAAATACTCTAACATTGTAAGACTATACCGCTAAGTGAGTTAAAAATAAATAATATAGCAATGTAAGACGATACCGCTAAGTGGGTTAAAAGTAAATAATGTAACAATGTAGTACCATACCGGTAAGTGAGTTAAAAGGAAATACTTTAACAATGTAAGACCAAATCGCTAAGTGAGTTAAAAGGAAATACTCTAAGATTGTAAGACCATACCGCTAAGTGAGTGAAAAATAAATACTCTAACATTGTAAGACCTTATCGCTAAGTGAGTCAATCAGAAATACTTTAACATTGTCAAACCGTACCGCTAAGTGAATTAAAACTAAATACTAAATGAGTCAAAAGAATACTCTAACATTGTAAGACCATACCGCTAAGTGAGTTAAAAGTAAATAATATAACAATGTAAGACCGTACCGCTAAGTCAGTTAAAAGGAAATACTATAACAATGTAAGACCGCACAGCAATGTGAGATAAAATGAAATACTTTAACATTTTAAGACCGAACCGCTAAGTGAATTAAAAGGAAATGCTCTAACACTTTAAGACCATACGGTTAAGGGAGTCAAGAGGAAACACTCTAACACTGTAAGACAATACCGCAAAGTGAGTCAAGAGGAAATACTCCGACATTTTTAGAACATGCCCCTAAGTGAGTCAAAAGATATACTCTAACAATGTAAGACCATTCCGCTAAGTGAGATAAAAGGAAACACTCTAACAACGTAAGACCATACCGCTAAGTGAGTCTGCAAGAAATACTCTAGTATTGTAAAACCATACCGCTCAGTGGGTTAAAAGGAAACACTCTAGCATTGTTAGACCATACTGCAAAGTGAGTCAAATGAATCACTCTAACAATGTAAGACCATACCGCTCAGTGGGTTAAAAGGAAACACTCTAGCATTGTTAGACCATACTGCAAAGTGAGTCAAATGAATCACTCTAACAATGTAAGACCATACCGCTAAGTGAGTCTGCAAGAAATACTCTAGCATTGTAAAACCATACCGCTCAGTGGGTTAAAAGGAAACACTCTAGCATTGTTAGACCATATTGCAAAGTGAGTCAAATGAATCACTCTAACAATGTAAGACCATACCGCTCAGTGGGTTAAAAGGAAACACTCTATCAATGTAATAACCTACCGCTAATTTAATTTAAAGGAAATACTATTACAATGTAAGTCCATACTGCTAGGTGAGTAAAAAAGAAATACTCTAACATTGTAAGACCATACCGCTAAGTGAGTTAAAAGGAAATACTGTAACATTGTAAGACCTTATCGCTAAGGGAGTCAATCAGAAATACTTTACCATTGTCAAACCGTACAGTTAAATGAGTTAAAAGTAGATACAAAATGAGTCTGAAGAAATACTCTAACATTGTAAGACCATACCGCTAAGTGAGTTAAATGTAAATAATATAACAATGTAAGACCGTACCGCTAAGTCAGTTGAAATACTATAACAATGTAAGTCCGTACCGCAATGTGGGATAAAATGAAATACTCTAAAATTTTAAGACCGAACCGCTAAGTATGTTAAAAGAAAATGCTCTAATATTGTAAAACCATACAGCTATGTGAGTCAAATGAAATATTCTAACATTGTAAGACCATACCGCTAAGTGAGTTAAAAGTAAAAAATATAACAATGTAAGAACATACCGCTAAGTGAGTTAAAAGGAAGTACTAGAACTTTTAACAATATATATATATCTTGCTTCGGTTTTCAATAGAAGGTGTTTTTTTGTGGTGAAACCAACTCCCTTATGACATATAAAATGTTCATTATTGTTGCATTGTATATCAGTGACGCCGTTCCTCCAGTGTCCAATAGCTCCACAGTTCTCGCTACGTACACCGTTAGGTTCAACTCCAAACCATAATATAGAAACCTTTTCTCCTGTCCAGTCCACCCAGTTGCCCTCACTATTTTCATCCGACACACCAATAAATACCCAGTCTGTAATAATAATAACAAAGTATATTCATATATTAGGCACACTCGTTATACACATGTACGTGCATATATACGTAATGTGTGATATGTATATATATATATATATATATATATATATATATATATATATATATATATATATATATATATATATATATATATGTGTGTGTGTGTGTGTGTGTGTTAAAATGTATTACCCTAATTACCGTATCAATAAATGACAGCTATAGTTCAGTAAATAAAAGCTATTAAATCAAGTACAATGATAAAAAAATGTATTTGTTAGATATAAGTCATATTTTCTCATCAATAGGCGTGTGGTTAAATTATTATTTTAATTGTTGTACATTAAAATAAGCTTACTGTTTGTTGGATCCATCTTGAGTCCATCAACAATTGCCATTTTAGTAACTAACCCAATTTTGAATTATAAATATCACTTTGCATTATGGCTTGAAATACGTTCGTAAACTGATGCCATTAAAAAGAGATAAAATTATTTAAAGGATTTCAATTCATATACGCATCTATTATAAACAGAATCTAGTAAATTTTGAAAACATCCAGGAAAGAAAACGTTAGGTGGTTGTTCATTTAATACCTATCCGCCATAAAATAAATGCTGCTTATTTTGTTGTGTTGTGTTTTAGCACCATTGCTCAGTGTTATATAGTCTATATGTGGTGGCCAGTGCAATTAGTGGCGGAAAAACCTGGGAAAAGTCCGTTAGGAACCACGGAGCCACTGGAAGCTACTTGTAACCATTCTCATATATCCACATTGGCCGAGACCGGCACCCAAACCCAATGTTTGATGCTATTGATGTACAAAGGTGCGTACGTTACGCCACTTGGACCCGATATTTCTTATTCAAAAGAAGTTACTGTTACTAAAAGTATACAACTCTTTAAACTGAATTATTCAAAAATGCTCAGTATAATTTGAATGAATTTAATAGATAAAATATTACTAGAAAAACCTTTCAAGTTTGTACAAAATGATGCTGATGTGCTATATTATAAGCCCACCGTTATGAGAAACGGAAAAGTCTCTGAAAGACTTCTTTCCGACAGAGTGCGACTAAATGTGATACAACACGTCTTTGTATAAGGAACCTTCAATTCTGTACATTTAATGTTGATCCGTTATGAAAATAAATATTATTGCAGAAGATGAATAAATAGTAGATGTCTCATTCCTTCAAAACTGCTTGATATATTATGAGTATGTTTTGGTAGAAAAGATATTGCCAGAAAAAGTATGAAAATCTCTTATAAAAAAACATGATAATCCGCCACGCGGGCGTCTTTGCGAACTTATTCTCTAACACCGCTTAGCAGAATATGAAAAAATGTAACCGAAAATATTATGGAATGGCAAATTTGAAATCAGCGTAAACACTGCCACTCCATAATCGCTGAATTAAAGGTAAGAACAGTTTATACAGAATTTACGTTTTGTACAATGGATGCTAATCTGTCATAAAATATAACAACCTTTACTAAAACAGACAAAAATATTTAAATTTGTACCTTTCCGAAACCACTGAACATATTGTGATAATAAAATTGATGGAAAAGACGTTGAATTTAAACAGGCAACGAAAATATGCAATCTAGCATAGCCATCGTTACCACAAAAAGGAAAGCAACTTCTTGTCCCAAACTGTTGAAAATATTAATAAAGCCATGCAGAAAGCATCCTAATAAAAAAACTATTGTTTAGTTCTGTGCAACTTACAAATAAATACTATCAAGTATAGCTGCCATAACTAAATAGGTAAAACCAACTAAATGTCTTCGTCTCCAAACCTGCCAAACAGAATCGACCCTACCTTCAAAGAAAGTGTTCTCGCATGATGTCCCTCAAAATTTATACAACAGTTCCGACAATGAAATATAGTTACCGTTACTAAATACAAAAGACTTTTAATGACTTCTCATAAACCATTGAAACATTGGGCAAAGTTGAACAGGAAAGATCGTGACATGTATGCATCTCAGTTGTATAACAATATTCAAAAATTCGCTATCAAATAGACCATTGTTGCTAAAAATACTAAAAACATTTGAACTTACGCTGAAACACTGCTGAACAAAGCGTCCAAGATTTGCAGAGTATCGTATCACAAAGAGCATTTTCACCACTTTAAATTTGGGGAATAAATTGTTGAGTAAATATTTAGCAACTTTGACACAAATAGTCCTGGCCTTCAGGCATTTCAGCATCGGAAAATGATGCTGATGTGCAATGAAACAAGAAGGAACATTATACGACGACCGAAATTTGGTTTCGGTTTTGGTTTCGTCGCCGAAAGTTGGCAAATGGTCTCTTTCGGCATAATTTCTGTTTCGGCCGAAGCCAAAAGGCTTCCTTTCGGTGTGCTTTCGGTTTCGGCCGAAACTGATATTGACTTTCGGTCATCAGCTGAAGATCTATTTTAACTTTCAGAATGCAACGCTAGTGCTGCGTCTATTACTCCGCTTGACCGCCGGTCAGTTGGCACTAGACAATTTGACATTTATGGAAGTCCTCTTACTGCAGGCTCTGAATGATTACTTCTAGATTGGTTTTTAATTTGTGTAGCATTGCATCATGACCCATGCCTATTTAATAAATCTTGTGTTCGTCAATTTCGGTTTATCTTTCGGTTTCGGTTTCGGATTCAGCTAAAGGTGTAGTTAAACTTTCGGTTTCGGCCAAAAGTCAATTTATAACTTTCGGTCCTGTTTCTTTTTCGGCCGAAACCAGAAATTTAGTTTCGGTCGGCCTCTAAGGAAAATATACAAATCCGAAAAACTTTGCATCAATCGACCTCAATGATATGAAATGTGTCAACAGCAGAAAGCATTGTTCTGGCCCGTTCTTTTTGCCAATGGCTATACCATTATCTCTTAGTCTTGTGCCAGCTGACAGCGCAATGTCAGATCCACGTGTGTCTCTTGTTGATATAACTTCGATTTAAAGACGTTCTTATCTTTCATGGTATTCTAGATTCGTTTGGAGCAAGAAACTCGAAGCCAGGTTAAAACCCCGCAATATATATGCATCATCTAGGGTATACCGACATAATGGATGTAATATATGGCATATGTTTACGCAATTTACATGTAGTCAAGTGTCACGTGATTTTATTCCTTTGTAAAATATATTATTGAATGTACACGGGTTTCGCTGCGTTCCGGGTTTTTCAGTTTCAGATTAATAAGTTTTTTCTACCCACCGCTGCACATACTAAGAAAAATCCATTCACCTTGAGTTATCTGGCTATGGAGTTTATAAAAAGAAAAATTAAAATTTAATTAATTTATTTTTGTGTACAGATGTGTGCAAAGAAGCGAAACTATTTCTCTTATAATTGAATGCAATATTTTATAATGCAGTTCGATTTAATAGATGTAGTTTTGTACAATATCTAGTTATTCTTACAAATGTGTGGATTGTATTTGAAGTTTAGAAACGAAATAAACTAAACCTGAGAGTCAGTTAACATAATGTTACAGGAGATTCATGAATAGAAATTTAGTGTTTGGATTGGTCAGTCTGCTTTCAGGATAATGTAACTGTAAGGGATATCATACTAAATGTCTCCAGAATGAATCCCCAAAGCTAGACATAACTAAAAACGAGATGACTGAGAAATTGTTAAAGCTAGGTGATACATCAATATTGGACACACGCACACGTCTTAAACACTTTCAGAAAAGGAACAAAAATCTTAAAATATTAGTTTGCTCTGTATATGTTCGTATTAGTTGCAAAATGTAAGTTTAAACGTGTAACAGAACATTTAAATAGTGCATACCAGGGGTGAAGCTGTCGTTGTAACATAAAAGAAGGTATATTGGGTAATACAAATTTACATGGACAAATTGAGGTATTCGAAATGAACAAACGGGTGGACACCAAAAACAACATTCAAGCTTTGATGAGTTTGTTGAACAGTGTCCAAATTACTATTCGATGTCTAGAGTTACAAATACCGGCATTTGTTTTTTTATTGTTTTAGATCTTCAACACGTATGGTGATAAATGGAAGCTAAGTATTACCATACAACGTCGCAATTCTTGAATTCAGCGATTGTTAATAAATCGCTGATACCATTAAGTATCACTCGATGGCGTTTGTGACATATACAATTCCTTGCAAGATTCTAATTTCACTGTAGTTCGAACTTCACTTTTATCAATGTGAATGAATATTTTGAGGCTTTGAGACTCGTAGATTCATCTGTAGTTTATTGCTTCAACAGTGTTGAGAATATAATATGTTTACTTTGTAGAGGTAGCTGCTGTTTCATTTACCAGGGTTCCGCCACATTGCTAAGTCGGTAATCTCATCCTTGGTCGTAACAACAAGTAGTTTGGCCTTTTCAGATTCGCATGCTTTCATTGCTTCGTTGAGAGACTTCCCTTCCGTGTGGTACTTGATGCAGAAATACGAACCAGCCAATGTGACATTTGTATATTGCAAATCACACGAGGTCGATGGCGCTGTAAAATGCAAATTCATAACTTGTAATGCAAAGAACAATAAGAAAGAAGACAAATATAGAAACAAACATATACAGAGACAAAACAATGACGGATCAATCGGTTGGCAAGAATAAAAACGCTACATTTAAACAGGCAAACTTGCGAGTTAAGTGTGAAGAAAATTATTACATAAATCATGGAATCGTTAGGCAGGTGGTTCTGAGACTATCCATTTCACAAATACACCTTTCTCACACAATTGGAAACATGCTAAAAATACCTTTCACTTACATGGAAACTATCTGCTTAAAATTTACTATACTACATGCCGACAATCTACTGAACTATGCAATGCATAGTACTTTACTATGCGATTACACTATTAATCCATATGAAACAATCTAATACATTAATATATATGATAACAATCTACTAAACTATATAAATGGAATCCATTAAGCTATATGATAACAATCTACTAAACTATACAAATGGAATTCATTAAGCTATATGAAAATAATCTACTAAAGTATATAAATGGAATCCATTAAGCTATATGATAACAATCTACTAAACTATACAAATGGAATCCATTAAGCTATATGAGAATAATCTACTAAATTATATAAATGGAATCCATTAAGCTATATGATAACAATCTACTAAACTAAAGAAATAATACATACAGTTTACTAGAGTAAACATATGTAACATACAGCTTAACTGTCTGTTAAGAAATCCGTAACAACTACTGCTACTATGCCTGGTACTGCAAAATAGTGACATGTGGGTACTCGCAAACGACAACAATAAGGGCATTTTCCTAAATTGTATTTCAAATGTTACTCAATGATATTTAATATAAACTTAAATAAAGGCTGGAAAGATACAACTATTTAATGTAAGTCGACTATGCAAATGCGAAACCGTTTTTTTTATATAATGGAATCGGAATTGGGCTATTGACCTGAATATTCAATGCAAATCGAAAGATGACGAATTGACCCGTGATATCACGCATCTAAAGAGATGGAACAACCTTCAAATATCTACCAATATAGGTATTATAACCTTTCATAGCATATATAACAAAGAAAATAATGATATATTATCACAAGCAGTAGGCATGTATATTTAACAATGTAAAGTTTTAAACAATTGCATATTTATATATCATCCAATCATGCTTGAAATATATAGATAGGATTAGCGAGATTTAGAACTTTTCTCTGCATTTGTATACTTTGCAGTGCTGAACATTAAATTGTTCACAAATGGTAGAATCTTTAATTGCATTTACCAATAATAAATTGAGCAATACGTAAGACGAATAAAGAGTAATATTGTTTTCTTTAATTAAAATGAAATTGTCTTCGAATCTGTATCAAGTGTTAGGAATGAATTTTTAGGCTTTGTTATTCAATGCAAATTTTACTCTAATAATTCAAATGTGTATTTTAATTTTTCGTTTTGTGTTCTAAGTTTTCAAATTGTGTAATCATAACTATTGTATAATTCTGGATAGTATATTCAGCAAGATCTCCATGGCAAGAGTTTATCAATCCATCGTTCAAAAAAAGTGCTTCGACAGCCAATGTGTTCCTTTTGTGACAAGTTTAATTAAAAATGACTTGGATTTGATACGTTGTGAACTATGTTGGTAAAGGATGAAACATAGGTTAAGTGAATCACTCGGTATAATGGTCGTTTGTTTTTGGAACCTAGTGTCACAGAATTAGGCGAAAATTGAATTTATTTTTTTTCTTTAAATTACAAACTAATCTCACCATTTGTTTTTGTTTCGTCGTACATGCGTTACCTGGGGTGAATAAGTGGTTTTCTCCAAGGTAAGCGGCGTGTAACGATTTGCATGTGCCTGACTTTGTATCACTTGAAGTCAGGAACACCAAGAATCACGGGGTGCACGGTAATTTTGACGTGAATTCTGCTCACCTATTTGAGGATATATAAGGCAGAATATTTCGGATAAATATTACGGGACCATAAGTATCTTATCACGGGAAAGATAACTCGTCATTCTATCTCCAGCCAAAGGGGTGAGTGTTAAATTTATATTTCGTTTTATTGTGAATTTTATTCCGTTTATCATTTCATGTAATGATGCCTTTATCACAACGCAGATTTAAACGTGGAATATTTGGAATTACTAGTCACTATTAGACTTTAAATGTAATAGTGTAATCTTAGTTGTAGATTGTTTTAGAAAAATAACTATTATTAGTTTGGTCTCTTTATTGTAGTTGATATCGTAGCTGATTTGTCGCTAAACATCTTTGATATCGTAGCTGATTTGTTGCGGAACATCTTTGATATCGTAGTTGATATTGTTGCTGAAATTGTTGCTGATTGTAGCTGAACGTCTCTGAAATTGTAGCTGAATGTGATTAATTGAGCCATTTGATTGTGAGATCAAATTGAGGTATCTGACTGTCTGTCTGTCGGATTGTCTGTCCGTCTACATCTGTCGTGATGTGTAAATATCCGGAAATCTAGAAGTCTGAGTGTCGGAGCTGTCTAGAAGTGTAAACATCCGGGGTGGCATCTAGGTATTTGGGACCGATGGTTCTAGTAGATGCTGTATGCTGTCTGTACGTATAACTGTGGTGGATCCGTGAAGGGCAAACGGCCGATAAAAGTATTGGTCAACCCTAGGTATTCGGGGAAACTGGGCGGCGATTCAACAGTTGGTGAATCGTACGGTTATACAGGGTCGAGACACATGTGTGTGTTGCAATTGTAGTACAATTGAATACATTGTTATATTTACACAGTTACTTCAAATCACAGTAGTATTTCAAGGGATTACATGAATCTCAATAAAAGTTAGCAACTTGATTAAATACATGTATATGTTCGTGCTAGTTGTCGCAATCCATACGTGCGATAGTATAGTTTGATGTTTTTATTTATCGCAATTTATACTTGCGTTAATATAACTTTTGTAAAGGTTCCTTGGATCTGTGTATAGTCCAAGAGATTTCTTTGTATCTGTGTATTAATATTTAATTTATTCATGTATTGTGAATGGTTGTGAGTGTAATTGTGGGTTGAACGCATGAGTTATTGTGTTGATACATCATTATTTTTCATTAATAATTTATTTCATAAATTTACATTATCTTTCACACATTGTGTTTGTGTTGTTCATTTGATCCACCATCCACTCGGTAACAATTCTGTTACACCTAGTTCTACAATTACTTGAAGTAACGCCGACGACCGAGCAGGCACAATTTTCCGTTACACTTCATTATTAATAAATTCACTGTTTTTTACACCTCGACCCCAGAACGTCTCCATACCCCATCGTTGCAAGATAATATCATTACCATTAGTAACACCTTTATAAAGGATGTTTGAACTAGCTGTAATCTCTCTTTCACTGAATGCTCGCTAACAAATTAGGGATGATGAAGAAAACGTTAACCATCAACCATATCATTAGTAATGTGCCGAATGTACCGACCTAAATGATCTTATCACATAAGCAATTTAATAAAGTTCAGACTAACTATACTCATGGTAACATGGTAATTTGTTGAATTTACTTTAGAAAATTACTATAAACCAGATGACTAATATTAACTAACAGTAGTGGAACATTGGCGTTCAAATATACGACTATCTTGCCGAATTTACGAACTTAAGCCTGTGATTTTGTATTTCTTTTTTTCTTTTCCTGGGGTGGGGTGGGTCTGGGGTGGGCTGAGGATTGCATATTCTTCACATTCATACGAGTAATTATAATTATATACACTTGTAGTTATCATATTTTTAGTTAACTCTTGAACACCTCTTCAGTTTTTCTTTGGAATAAATTAGGCAATGAAATTCCATAGTTTATGGATCACTGATGACGTCTAACTATTTGTTGATATTCAATCACTCCAAAAGAAATGAGAACAAACAGTTAAAACTATATAAAAATCTGCGATGTATGGGCTGTACATGTTAGAAAATGTCTCTACTTGAATATTTCGAGTTTCTATTTCTAACTAATATCGTAAGTAAAGGAAATGTAAAAAAAAACAGAATGCCTGCGTACTTATCTTACTTATTTTTGTCGCAATTATTATAAAGCATAATTTTTACATTTACGTCTTCAAAACATCATCATTTATATAACAATGATCTATAACTTGCCTTTGTAATAGACCAATCCATCTGAATGAGACTTTTCCAATACCTGACTGTGTAATAGACTAATATATCCGTATGGCAATTCTCTAACACTTGAATGTGCAATATGACATTCCATATGTATGACAATGTTCTAATACATTCCTGTGTAATCGACCATTCTATCTGAATGACAATATACTAGTCATTGATTGTGTAATAGACCATTCCATCCGTATGACAATGTTCTACTACATTTCTGTGTAATACATTCTTCCATTTGTATGACAATATTATAATTCTTGACTGTGAAATAGACCAATCCATCTGTATGACAATGTTCAAATACTTGACTGTGTAATAGACCATTCCATCTGTATGACAATATACTAATACTTGACTGTTAAATTGACCAATTCATCTGAATGACAATGTTCAAATACTTGACCGTGTCATAGACAATTCCATCTGTATGACATTATACTAATACTTGACTGTGTAATAGACCATACCATCTGTATGACATTATACTAATACTTGACTGTCCAATAGACCAATCCATCTGTATGACATTATACTAATACTTGACTGTGTAATAGACCATTCCATCTCTATGACATTATACTAATACTTGACTGTGTAATAGACCATTCCATCTGTATGACAATATACTAATACTTGACTGTGAAATTGACCAATTCATCTGAATGTCAATGTTCAAATACTTGACCGTGTCATAGACAATTCCATCTGTATGACATTATACTAATACTTGACTGTGTAATAGACCATACCATCTGTATGACATTATACTAATACTTGACTGTACAATAGACAAATCCATCTGTATGACATTATACTAATACTTGACTGTGTAATAGACCATTCCATCTCTATGACATTATACTAATACTTGACTGTGTAATAGACCATTTCATCTGTATGACAATATACTAATACGTGACGGTGTACTAGACCATTCCATCTGTATGACATTATACTATTACTTGACTAAAAGACAATTCCATCTGTATGACATTATATTAATAGTTGACTGTGCATATACCAATCCATAAGTATGACATTATACTAATACTTGAATGAACAATAGACCAATCCAACTGTATAACAATGTTCAAATACCTGACTGTGTCATAGACAATTTCATCCGTATGACATTATACTAATACTTGACTGTACAATAGACCAATCCATCTGTATGACAATGTTCAAATACTTGACTGTGTCATAGACCATTCCATCTGTATGACATTATACCAATACTTGACTGTGTAATAGACCATTCCATCTGGAATAGACTAATCATTATGGATGTCAATTTTCTAATACCAGACTGCATATTAGACTTATTAATCTGTATGACAAGTTTGTATTACTTGCCTGTGTAATAGACCACTCCACCAGAAAAGTGAAAACCATTTGGCAGTCCTCGTTTGAATGAAGAGGACAATACACAGAGGCCAGTTTGGTTATCATAAAAGAAGGACAAACACTTGGTCGTTTCATTGTCACATTCTTGCATGCATGTCAACAAATGAAACCCTGTCTAGTTACTGATTACTTCAGATTTATGTATGTTATCTGGATAGACTGTGTCCAGTGTCCAGTTCTGTGTTACTGAAAGTGAATGAAAAATGTCATTAAGGAACTGTTTCCTGCTTTAAATACATACATACATACCTACATACATACATAAATACATACATACATACATACATACATACATACATACATACATACATACATACATGCATACATACATACATACAATGCCAAATTTCAAGTTCAAAAAAAATTTATTAGCTGACATGACATCTTTAACACCTATTTCTCAAATTATAATGAAGACATTTGATATATTAACTTAAGCAAGAGTAATAACAACATACGACGTAAAGTGGTCAAATGTATATTACTACTCTATTAGAATATATGTTCTGTTCTGTTGAACAGCTCCGACTAACGGACGTTTGAACTTCATAAAAACGATTTTGAATAAATATTGATTGTATGTAAGGTATATTAATTATGCTAAGAATAACTCGGCTTGTTTGTGTCCCTGTTTACAAAAAAAGACCAACACTTCAACCCACAAAAAGACAAAACTTACTTTTCTTTGTAATGTGAATAAATTCTCTTTAGAAATCAAGAGTTTGAAATTATTTGTCCTTGCCACGCTTGTTTGCACTAGGTTATATTATTGTCCCGAAGAAAATTAAGTCAGGTATACAACAGAAACCAAAAATGTAATTTAATTTAATTTAATATCAGGATGAGTGCAAGGACGGGCGATCTATTTGTGATGCAATTGAATGCAATATTATATAACGAAGGATGATGTTATGGATGAAGTATAGGGCAATACTTATATATTGTTATAGAAGTTTGAAGTTTTAGAAACAAAATAACAAGTGCCGGTGAATATACGCTTACAACAATTCGACGAGTATCTAGGACATCGTCCCTTTGCCTTTGTAGCATGCTATGACGTCACTTGTGTAATTGAACCAGATAAAGTTGAAGTCATGTGATGAATTGCATTATTCAATTACCGCAAAAAAAATTTGTTGATGTCCAGTTACCGTCATGTAGACATGTAATTGTTGGGTTCTCATCTCCTTTCTTGAAGAAATTAATGTCACATCTGTAAGTATAGTTTTGTCCAATCTCCACTTCTGCCGTCGAATTTATTGCCCCTGATTTCGCAGGAATTGTACACACTGTTTAAACATAAAATACACAGGTAACGCTTACTTTCTATAAAACTCCATTGAATGTCTGAAATGTATGCGATACACTAAGAGGGTTAAATTATGCAAGTCGGAAGAATATATAACTCTTCTCACAGAGCAGAATTTGACACCAAAATGGGAGTATGGTTGTTGTGGGGAAGTGCAGAGGAGGCGAAACTACACTGAATAATTGAAAAATGAGCTCAATAACATACAATAGAATATCATGATGGATATGGAGTACTGATTTATATAGAATGTTTTATTTGTCTACAGCTTCATATATGAATTTACGATTGATTAAGACGTTACCGACTCCAAATTAGTCTGACTTCGGTGATTACTTGTGCTTTACAAGTAAATACATCTTTTATAATTATAGCATAAACTGGACCTAGATATATAGATAATAATCAAACATTGTGCCCAAAGAATTGTTACAAACCTCTCTTGACTATACCAAACATTCGTTCATGGTATATGTACCCACCTGTACTAAGCTGATATGACCTATTAATCGGGACTAACGTACGATTGTCGCCATTTTATAGCAATAATACCCCTAAATTGTTTTTGATTAGTTTTCCTAATTGTTTGAATATTCATTATTAACTTAAACTTTTCTTGAATGAATAATACAGTGATTTAAACTTTTTCTTTATAGGAAATATCAGAACTGTTGGGGAAGATTCTAATAAGGAAATATTTCGAATACGTCCCCCATACATCCTCTCTAGGTAAGTGATTCAAATATATACTTTAAACGCAAACAATAATGTATTACTCAGGCCCAGACTAATGTAAAACCAAACTTCAACTTCTTCTATAATTACAAAGTAATTCCTTTAGACATATATTTCACGTGTTGCAGAAATTTATGTTAATTGTTTTCAGATGACTAAACACTTAAAGACAGTAACATTCATGTGGCAAGTACAATTTGATACCCCGGTGTCATGAATCTTTCAGATAATACTAATTGCTGTCAATTGTTGTTGCTTGACATGTTTTTGATCTGTGATATGAATGACGTAGAAAGAGTTTGAAATGTTCTCACTTTTCTGGCAAACAATCATCCTCTCTTTTAGCTATTGAGGATGAAATGGTAACCTTTACTATCCGGTGGCATATGAAGTTAGATATTAAAAGACATGTTATAGACACTAAGGTACCTTCTAGTTATATTCCTGTGTGGTGGGAAAGAATTTATGGGGCCCTACATGTATCTAAAGGCAATAACAAACCTTTTTGTCCTAGCCTTTAACTGCATACCTTTAACTAACAGTAGACTCAAATAATTTGACACGCCCATAGAATATGTGCCCAAATGTTCCCAATCACGTTGTGACCTCAATCGTGCTGCGGAAATTATAAGAGATCTGGGTGGCCGAGTGGTCTTAAAGGACTCCCATTACAGGTTACCGCCATTTCATCTCATGTCTGGATATATGAAAAATCTAACCGATAGATTTCCGTGGGCGGGCAGACGTTTTTTGCTTTACTCTATTTATTCCTGTACCAGCAACACTGGGTGCCACGTGTACCGAATCGAGTGACGAAAATGATATTAATATCCAAACCAACACAAGCCTTCAATAATGTGGTTGGAAGTAATATAATACGTGGGACTTCAACAGAATAAATAGCGTTGTCATGTGATGAAACGTTAAATTACCACATGTAAAATTTGTTGTCGTCCAGTCACCACCAAGTTGACACATGACTGTCGAGTTTAGATCTCTTTTCCCAATTAGACCATCCTGGCATCTGTACGTGTAGTTATGTAAAAGCTCTACTTCCGCGGCCTCAATTATCGTCCCTGACTTCGCCATAGGCGTTTTACATACTTTTAAAAGATGGAAACACATTTTTGCAATACTCGGTTGAATGATATATATATATATATATATATATATATATATATATATATATATATATATATATATATATATATATATATAATAGGCTTCAAAATACAGACATATGGGTCAAATCTTACAACTGTTCTGGTAAATAAAAAGTATTTACATCAAAATCGGGAGAATGAGGCTAGTGAGAACACTTGGGAGTCGAAACGTCTCCAAATGGTTAAAATTGAGTATTCTTAAGTATTATGAAACTTTGGGAATAACGTAGTACGTTGTTCTATCTCATGTTTCCTTTTGTTAAATCCAGCCAGTGTAGGAATGTTTTTCAAAACTAAATATGTATTCCATTTTCATTCATTACCCCTTTGTGTTTTACAAGTGTAGCACTTTCTGTTCAAATTTTTCGAAAAAATTTGGATTGACACGGAAAACCATATTCATCAAATTATATTTCGAAATATTTTATTGTTTCCTATGTTGACAACCACCCATTCATGCATGGCACACACTCTTGACCGAATATGTACAGTCGGTTACCTTACTCAGAGCGATTTCCCATGCACACGACTAATAGGCGCCTGTTGCAATTATGTTTGCTTGAGCAAGAGTTGTCTCTTAGTTTTCAAGATTGGTGGATATTTAGTAAATATATATTTATTTTGATAAACTGGGGTTATTCTTTTGATGGTAAGTTATGTGTTATAGAAAAAATAACGTGAACGTATGGTAAAGAGCTGATTCGTATCGTTTGTCTATAATGTAGTAACTCCTCTCGAAAAGCTGATACTCAAAGAATGTGATTGAAGCATGGAAAACCAAAAACGTGGAAAATAAGTTCTTAATTTAAAACTAGTTTGATGCGATGCCATATTCAACATATCCAAGACTTCGAAAGTAATACAGATAGAAACACATTTGATATGAATCACACGTTTACTTTGTCTTATAGGACTGTGCAAATAAATTACATCTCTTGGCAAACACTAAGTATTCTTTGCTTTATAAGATATTGCTAGGAGCACTTGATGTTGTTGTTCAAACGTCTTATGTTGAGAAAACTAGTTGTACATGCATGATTTCTTGTTTCGAATGAAAACGTTTCTTATTTCGAATTAGATACATTGTAACATTGTAATTACTGATATTAGTCTCTTGGTTTTCTACTACCATTTGATTAAGGATACATTTTTTCCGCCTGTTTTAATTTCATTTTCTTTGACACAAAATAAAAATGAACAGTATTTAAGATGTTTTTATTATTAAAACTGATGTTCGTTGCTAACTACATGAAATGGGATATACACAGTACTTTTATCAAAGTCTTAAAATGTGATGACCTAAAGATATATAGATTGACGGAAAAATTAGTTTTATAACAGGGATGTTAAGAACTTGCTAGAAAGATAAAATACCGAATATTTTTCGACTTATTCAGGCAAAAATCATATAATGTTAATATGCTTAAGGGCAACGTCATCTCCTGGTAAGTATGTGCCCAAATGTTTCCTATCACGTTATGACCTCAATCGTGATGCCGAAATGATAAGAGCTTTGGGTGGCCGAGTGGTCTTAAAGGCCTCTCATTATAGGTTACCTCCATTTCATCTCATGTCTGGATATATGAAAAACCTAACCGATAGATTTCCGTAGGCGGGTAGATGTTTTTTGCTTTACTCTATTTATTACTGTACCAGCAACACTGAGTGCCACCTGTAGCGTATCGAGTAAGGACAATGTTAACAATATCCAAACCAACACAAGCCTTGAATAATGTGGTTGGAAGTAATATAATACGTGGGACTTCAACAGAATAAATAGCGTTGTCATGTGATGAAACGTTAAATTACCACATGTAAAATTTGTTGTCTTCCAGTCACCACCTGGTTGACACATGACTGTCGGGTTTAGATCTCTTTTCCCAATTAGACCATCCTGGCATCTGTATGTGTAGTTCTGTCCAAGCTCCACTTACGCGGCCTCAATTATCGTCCCTGACTTCGCCATAGGCGTTTTACATACTGTTCACAAACATGGAAATACTATATATGTATGTAGTACATAATGGGCTTCAAAATACAGTCATATAAAACAAATGTTACAACAGTTCTGGTAAAGTGGTATTTACAACAAAATGGGGAGAATGGGTTTAGTGTGAGAATACTTGGGAGACGAACTTCTCCAAATTTTGAAAATTGAGCATTATAAGGTTCTATAAAACGTTGCTAATGACATTGGATATTGTATTATGCTATGTTTCTTTTTTGATACACAGACGGTGATAGGATTCTATCCCAAAACTAGAACTTTAATCTAAGATGGTTTATTCGATTTTAGTTGTTTATCTTTCGTGATTTACAATTTACGCATTTATTTTCAAATGTTTGCCGAAATGGATTAAATTGAAAAAAAAATTTAATCAAAGTATCTTCTCAAATATTCTTAAAACGTCAAAAATACAATTTTTATACCAACCTATCAAACACGGCAAACAAATGTGCCCGCAAATGAACCATCAGTAACATCAAATATTAAGAACCAATACCTACGATCAGGACTAATAAATGCATGTTTATATTTTATTTGTGAATATTTATTATCGAATTATAACAAATTGGCATAAAAGCCACTGATGTGAACGTATACTTTATGGGAAAAAAAGGTCTATTTCGAGTACGTTCTCTATATCGCTTCTCAGTGTAAGTAATTAAAAATATATAATTAAAACGTGATATAATGGTGATGACCTGAAGATATATAGATTGACAGAAAAATTAGTTTTATAACAGGGATGTTAAGAACATGATAGAAAGATAAAATACCGAATATTTTTCGACTTATTCAGGCAAAAAGCATATAATGTGAATATGCTTAAGGGCAACGTTTATCATTAAACAATGACGTTTTACCAATGAGTATAACCATTCATAACGCATCAAGAGACATGCTATCGGTTGAAGCACGCACGCAATAAATCATATAAAATAGTTCGAATAAATCTATTTGGTAACTTGATAACTAATTCAGTAATACCATTAAAATTACTAAATTTAAAAAGGGTCTAAAACCCGTAGTAGTATATTCAAACTAGTTGCAGTCCGTACATCATCCATTTTTACATTCTTTTCATTTGAACATTTGTTTCAGCTTTTCTTACATGGAGAGTTTCTTCTCGTCTCCACAGACGCTCTTCAGCCGTGTTAATTGCCCAACTAATTGCGATCAGTATTTACCAAAACATTTTCATTTGTTTTCCAAATATAAACATTTTTGTTTGGGTGTGTTTAAACTGGTGTCTTCCTTTAAATGAAAATACATTGTTTAGTCAGTTGTTAATTTGTGTCAACAATTTCTGTTATAGATTATATTTGTACTTTTACATAATGTACGAAACCCTTAATTGTTGTTCTACTTAAGCATTAAATCATATTTTAACCCACTACGAAATGACATTGGTGTGCTTTAATTATAGCTTCAGGTTCTCTTATTTTAGCGTAATTTCTATGTATTATTCGATCTCTATTTTCTCTAGTATTGGTATTATTGTCTCTGTCGAATAGTGTGTTATCTGGCTATCTTGGCCGTAATTTTACGAGTTGATATTGTATTATGTGTTGCTAACACCTTACAGCTTCGTTAATTCTTCGGGTGGACATTGTCTTATGTGTGGCTAACACCTTACAGCTTCGTTAATTCTTCGGGTGGACATTGTCTTATGTGTAGCTCACACCTTACAGCTTTGTCAAGTTTAGACACTTTCGGCATAAGTAAATTCACTAAACACAAGTGATTTTCAACATCGCATCTAATTTGATATTTTTTTTATGAAGATAATATCATACCTCTCGAGTGGCTTTCATCAATAAATCTTTTTCGATTGTATCTTATTTCGTATTTGCTAGTATCGTCGTTCCTTTGTTCAGTGTGCTTTTTGGCAAATTTTGGAATAACTGCTGATCCAATAAAAGACACTTTTTGTTTTTCTATTATTGACACTGTGTGTATTTTATTGAATCAATTGCTTTTATTAATGCAATACAATTTTAAACTATTTTGCACTATGTTAGTGTAGCAGCAAACTATGACTTCCGTTTGACCCTTTTATCCGATTTAGACCTGTATTGACTTTCACTATTTTCTTTTAAATATAACAAAATTGAAAGCAGCAATTAGATTAGTACAGACCCTGTAAAAAAATGTACTTCCCAAAAATCATGAGACGTTCATAGAGCTGAAATATTCATCAAGTTGGGTAACGTTGTCAAAATTCTAAACGAAATCCTTAGATGAAACTTATAGAAATGATATTTGGACTGAAACGTATCAAACGATGCTGCTTCAATGCACAATACACACTACTTGACACGATCAAGCAGCACGATCGTGTCATTTATTGATAGTTGTGCTGCTGGGTATGTGACTTTTTACATTTGGTCTAAGGCAATTCGATTCTACAATCTGTCAATATAGCTTAATATGTACAAACCAATATTAGAGAACATGAACACTAATACATACAATAAACGAATGTACGAGGTTCAACATAAACATTATGTGCAGGCTGAAAGGGTTAGCCTTTCTCCAATTAATAATTATCAGAGGTCTAACCTACTGACCTAAATTCATTTAAGCTAAAATTATATTACTCTTTTCACCATGTAGCAACTAAATCGGTTCTAACAATTGTACATATCACGTTAAGTACATCACTAATGTGTGTTATGGCGAAATTGATTCTCGCTTAGTTCACATTGACTACATGACAGGACATGTCCAACGTGTCAACAATGTGGAGACTGTACAATGTTTCAAGCTTTTTGGCAAATAAATGATACGGATTTTTACTGTAGATAAATGTCGACTTACAATCAGGATTATTTTATCATGTCATGCAATATTAAACTTTGCATGCTTTTGAAAACTGCTATGAAGGTTTACAATTATTCCAAAGTCAATAAGGAACTAATTGAAATATAAATGTGTCCACTTTCATTTCTTCATTGCAAAACAATACTTGTTATCATGACATAATTCTCCGGGGTCAGGGTCGTGTAAATAAATTCTGAAAAAAGAGACATTAGTGGTAATGATGATTATGAAACACAATAAGTGTTTACAACAGGAGCCGTTTTGACCAAAGCTGTCTGATGTTAAGTGTGCAAAGGACATAATTATCCGAATATTGAATGCCGCACACACATGTCTTATCTTAAACTTCATAAAAATAAAATATACACGAGTGAGAGCAAAAAAGGAATAAGTATAATAATTCAAAACATTAAAATATCATTAACTTGATGTGTGTGTTTGCGTGCGTGAGTGTGTGTGCGTGTGTGATTTGGATTCGATACGTAGATTTAAACAATATTCAGTCGTATCTCTACTATGTCTGCAGTGTGGCAATTATTAATGATGTCTAGCACTGGAGCACCATGTCGCAGACAAGTGGCATGGTTTCCCCCCCCCCCCTTGTCACACTATCTTGAAACCTGGCCGACCAGCCTTCTTAATGTTGAGCGCCAAGGAAGACAACAATTCGTACGATTTGTTTAAGTGCTTGGTATGATTCCGCAAGGAAATCGACCGCACGCCCTACCGCATCAGAGTTGTACGCTGTAAGCAATAGGCCACTGAAGTGGCCACACCATGGATTTATGAAAGGCAATTGTTTTATCCGCTTCTGTCATCAATTACTGCCATGTTGTAAATACCAACGAGAAAACAAAAACCACAAAACCAAAACAAATTGCTTAATATATACATTGTAATTGTAGCTTTTTATGTATTTTCTTATCGTATGTACATTCGTATCGGTTGATACGTCTCCTTTACGGAGCGCTACTTTCTCCGTTTCGTCCATTAAATCTAAGCGTGAACTACGTTCTAATAATTCCAGAAATGCAAAAATACATTGATTGAGAATTTAATAAAAGTTTTTAATCTCAAACAATAATGGGGATAGTGTATCATTAGAGATAATAATGATGAACAGTGTATCATTAGAGATAATAATGATGGATTGTGCATCATAGCAGATAATAAGGGGGGACAGGATATCATTACGGACAATAAGGGTGGACAGTGTATTATTACAGATAATAATGATTGATAGTGTTTCATTACAAATAATAATGAAGGACAGTCTATCATAACATATAATAAGGGGGATAGTGTATCATTACAGATACTAATGATTGGCAGTGTATCATTACAGATAATAATGATGAACAGTGTATGATTACATACAATAAGGGAGACAGTGTATCATTACATATAATAATGATGGACAATTAAGCATTACATACAAAATGGGGGAACAGTGTATGATTAAGGATAATATTGATGGATAGTGAATCATTATATTCCATAAGAGGGACAGTGTATTGTTACAGATAATAATGATGGACAGTGTATTATTTCATACAATAATGTGCCCTGTGATGTGGTATAACTTGATCGTATGGTAAACATATATCGCAGCCTACGAAATCGAATGCATTTGTTTCGTCATTGGTCCTGTTCTTTCCGAAGTTCTTTGCATCTCGTGAGCGTTAAAGCCCACGTCATACAAAATATAGGCTGCAACATCTGAATAACCTAATGGAATGGCCAGAATTACACGCTATGCAATATTTTAATTGTATTAATTGGATCAAACAGTTACTAGCTTTATGCATTACATAGACAATTTTTATTCATCGAAACAAAACTATATATCAGTATTTATCATTAGAATACGTGATCTCAGTATTCATCGCATAAAAGGTTTATCCCAGTATTAGTCGAGGGAAATGTTAAACTGAATATTCAGTATCGATCCAGAGACAGCTTGATCACAGTATTGATTGAACTCCATTTCCATCAAGACAAAACTTGATCTGTGTCAAAGGATGTACCTATATTTTGACACATACATACATACATACATGCATGCATGCATGAATACATACATACATACATACATACATACATACATACATACATACATACATACATACATACATACATACAAAAACAGATAGATAGATAGATAGATAGATAGATAGATAGATAGATAGATAGATAGATAGATAGATAGATAGATTCGTCTCAAAAAAGTTGTTTTATTTATTCGCAGGATGTTTACAAAAGTGTCGAAACCAAACACGATTGTTGTACGTCTTTCCTCGTCAGGATATAAAACAATGAGCGAGCACGTAAGTCGAATAGAAAGAAAGTTTACTGATTATTTTGGAAAGAATGTAAATCAGATCACCTGCAGCTGAATGCTAAAAGTATACTTAAATGGGAGACGATTGTTCTCTTTCAAGTAGTTTACCCTAGAACTCTCCATGAAATGTATTGCTATTTCCTATCATCTTACGCTACAAGCTCTCAAACCCTAGTAATGGACATGGAAAATATTTGATATTTTATTTATTTGCTGTCATAGCTGGTGAAAACAAATACATATAATGAGTGACAAATGTCTGGGATTATTCATGCAATAAAATTAGTTTGGACAATAATGACATATTTAATTTATTTGGTGTCGCTAATTGAAGCAAATACCCACAATGCGTGACGATTTTGTGTGACAACATCCTGTGATCGGCCATGCAAGCAAATTAGCCAATTACAGAACAATGTCAGCAACGTAATATACACGAGGTCATGCGGTTAGTTTCATTTATAATTGAGTTTGAATACTTTGTTGGTACGCACGTCAACATTCATACAAAAGAAGGAACGCTGTTAAAAACGTAACAGTTGATGATCAAAGGGTATTGTAACATGCTACAACATGCCACATGAATGATCACGAATATGAGTTGCGACATTGCATCCACAATTTAGTTTTATATAAGGTGATGGCGATTGGTACCATATTTCTGACATTTTCGAAGCTTTCAGCCTGCTTGAGAAGTCTATGCTCAACTGATTGATTTGGAATTATCGAACTACTATGCAATTATTTGATTTGACCTGGGAAGCCAATTCCACAGTTGAATTGTACACTGCTTGGTTATACACATTTCAGCCAAAATAGCAACACGAATAATGTTGGCAGTTTAGAGCACTATTGCAAATTACTCTAGCGAAATTGCTTAAGCGAGGGTTGTTTCTGTTTTCAGCCATAACTCAATATAAAATTACTGTTCTCTTCTTTAATGCTAATAAATAATAACAGCTTAGAGGTTTCTACTAAGAAAGAAACCACAATGTGGAATGGAATGTCTCGCGTGCTCCGCAAGTACATTATGCCAAACCTGGCGTAGCCACTTGAGCAAGAAATGTATGGGACTTTACACTAGTGATAAAGGATAACGGTTGCATTAACGTCGATTACCATAAATGCAACAGTGTTTCATGAGCACGTTAACTTACTTATATATATATATATATATATATATATATATATATATATATACATGCCACAATGTCTTGAAAATGATTAATATGTACACATTTTCTCCACGATCATATATACAACTGTCTATCAAATACAAGCTCGCCTAACTATATACTTATATATATATATATATATATATATATATATATATATATATATATATATATATATATATGACATCTCCTTTAATTACATCTGTGTCGAGGACCTACAAGAACTCATCAACTTCAATAACCATATATACAACTATCTAGCAACTACTGGTAATTATAACCTTTCATAACAATATATATAATCGTGTCTACAACTTACAAGCATACAACTAATTTAATCATGAACACAGCCGTTTTTAGTAAAGCTCTGGGAATGAATTTACATGGCCATACATTGATCAGTATCAAGAACACTGATATGCAAGGACTAATCAACCTCCGTAAACAATGCAACAATTTAAAACATCTGAGCTAGACACACATACGAAAAGAAGGCATTAGGAGTATTACTTGTATTATATTTATTATTTCTGCTTGATGTCTATATGCTAAAAAAGCATAATCGGGTCCTAATTCCGGTAGAAAGACAGCTTTGAGCTATAAACAAGAGATGGTTTTAAAAGAGAGAGAGAGAGAGAGAGAGAGAGAGAGAGAGAGAGAGAGAGAGAGAGAGAGAGTAAGAGAGAGAAATTACCACACTTGAAATCTGTTGGACTCCATTCAGCCGTGCTCGCAGGACATACGGCTACATATCTGCCTCGCTCCATGTCATCTGACACACACCTATACCGTGCTTTCGTGCCCACCGCTGTTTCATTGGACGGGTGAATAGTTACTCCTGGTTTTAGTACCGCAAACGGACATTCTAGAATTTGAAAAGAATACAAGCGTCATGTAAATGTATGTAAGGTCTTCCATGTATAATTAGAGCACTCTTGTGGGGATGTAACCAACAAATGCAAAACGCTATTTCGTTTCTAGTTGCAAAATGAAAACATTTTGCACTTATCCCTTATATTTTCTCAATAAAAATAGAACTATTATTTTTTAATCTTCATTCTGTATAAAAAGACGTAATTGTTAATTGCATTAATTTCTAGCAAGAATTTAGTTAAAACTTTAAACTGAATCCTTTGAAAAAAATTGCTAGTATGTACATTCAGAAACTTAAACCTAATTCATCGGTTAGTAGATATTGTTGCAATTCCAAGACCACTATAATATCCATCGTTATTAGTATGGATATCGCCAATCCTATGTCTATTAAAATATCCTTGTAAGTGGTATGCATACTGAGGCTACTAACTGTTTTAGTACCTCTCTTATGACAATATATTATGTGAATCCAAATCATAATACTCTCCTTTGTTAATTGTATGCATATTGTGAGTACTAAACCAATACATCTATCATGTATTTTTATAATAAAACTTTAGAGCTTTAGTTTCGTGACTTTTCATCTTTATTGTATAAGTGATCCAATATATAGTTACATGCAGAAAAACAATATTAATGATTGATATAAATCGGTATTTAAATTGAAAAGCTAGAGACTAAAATGGTACCAGCCTTGCACGATTGAACTACTGTAAATTCGAAGTTCATTAAAAAATATCACACTTATGAAATACTGAAGAAACCGCAGTAAGAACGTATTATAAATATGTTATCTATGTACCAGTACAAGAATATATATATATATATATATATATATATATATATATATATATATATATATATATGACAAGAATGTTTAATGGACAAATTGTATGCATATGACACAAAAGTGTAATATAAATGTGTTTGTATATGACAAGAATATTTAATATGCATAGGTAATGGTTCCAGACAACAGTCGGAGTACGTCAAGCTGTCTCCTGTCACCCATGCTTTTCAACATCTACTTAGAGCGCATCATGAGTAAAGCCATGGAAAACCAGTGTGGGACAGTCAGCATTGTAAGGCATAACATCACGAACCTCTGCTTTGCAGACGACATTGACAGGCAGTGAAGACGAGCATACCACCTTAGTGAAGAATCGGATGAAACATCCTCCAGATTTGTCATGGAGGTAAGCGCTGAAAAGACCAAGCTGATGACAACTAGTTGCGAAAAAGCTCATGCCAGGTTAAATTCAGAGGATAGCAACTGGAAACAGTGAGCAAATTTAAATATCAGGCTTCCATAATCACCTAAGACGGATCAAGATCAGAAACTTTGTCACGAGCAGCATAAACAACGGTAATTATGTCAAAGCCAAAATCATTCTGTAGAGACAAGAATATCTGTCTGAAAACTAAAATCAGAATATTGAGAGCACAAGTCATCTCCGTCTTATTATAATTCATGTGAGGACTGGTACCTGACATCAGAATAACAACGTATAATCCAAGCCCGTGAAATGAGATGCTACAGATTCATCCTTGGCATCTTTTACATGGACTAATGAGAAGGAGCAAAAGACCATCAGGTGCAAAGTACGCCAATAAGAAGACGTCCTCACCACCGTCAAAATGAGGAAGCTGAAATGGTATGGCCGTGTCACTAGAGACAACAGTCTATCCACCACTGTCATGTAGTGCAGCGTCCAGGGTCGCAGAAGCAGAGGTATACAGAGAAGAAAGTGGACTGAAAATATCATTGAATGGACCAGTAAATGTTTTGCAGAGACTGAGGCATTGGCACATGATCGAGACAAATGGAGAGAACTGGTCAGATGTTCAGCACCACAGTGCCTTGACGATCACATTATGTCAAGAGACTGATGCATTTGATGATGATGATGATGATGATGATGATGATGATGATGATGATGATTTGTTGCATATGACAAGAATGTGTAATAACCATGTATTATAGACATGACAATAATTTGTACTATAGATGTGTTATGCAGATGTGAGAAATGTGAATCTGATTGAGCAATAGAAAAGACGGTGTAATATGTAAATGTTTTGCATCATGCTAACATAAAATATTTATTTAGTTATTTGAAAATACAAAATATAAGCTCTTACCTGTCTTTACGCAAGAGCTTTGAGGATCGACATTGGATGGATCACATCTTTCTGTCCATGAACAATTACGTTCACTGCAGTGTCTGATAGGCATCTGTATAAAAAGAAAGATTGCGTCAATTACACGTGTTCATGCATTAAAAAAGTATGCATATTTTATATGTATGTAGTTCTATGAATTAAAAGCAGAGATTCTGTCTGCATATGCGATGCAATGTCTATAAAAGTATCAGTTACATATCTGAGAATTTCAAAGTAATTACATTAAATATCTAGAATTTCAAACTAATTACATTGCCAAAACCGAATTGCTTACTGTTAATAGTAATTACTATAAGCTAGTAATTGTACGAATGTGTGAAATAGAATGATTACACATAATTTAATATGAAACGGTACATGTGTAGCTTTCCGAATTATTATTGTATTTTACCAATATTTCACTAAAAGTAATGTTCTTTCCTTCCAAATCAGGATACATCATAAAATTCCTGGTCAATGTGTGCAATTTCTGCTTGAATCCAAAGAGGGTGTAGTATAATTGAAACAAAAACACACGTCCGTATCAAGTGAATGCATGATATAACGAAGTTGTAACATAATTACTTATGACAATATACTTTAAAGCTGACACGCCGCTGTTACATAACATGTTTTTCGTTTGAGCTCTTTTAGATTGTTAGTGATATTTCGAGAAGTATTTAAATCTGACCTTTTACCTTTCATTATCAGCTTGTAAGAAAAAGTATTGAACCTATCATGCTTCATTATCACACTGCTAAGATTTTTAATTGCATGAACTCATTATTGTTTGCAGAATTGTCATGTATAATAACTTCATAGATAAGGTGATAATGGAACAAGCGTTTGGATAGAAACTTAGAAGGGGTTTTACTAACATGAAAGGAAGAAAAGCAGCTGCAACATCAACAGCAAAATCTCATAATTTGTAGAACCACAAATCATTAGAATTATGTTGTTTTCAATTAGATACTAGAGGTGCTCATAATTTGTAGAACCGCAAATCATTAGAATTATGTTGTTTTCAATTAGATACTAGAGGTGCTCATAATTTGTGGAACCACAAATCATTAGAATGATGCTGTTTTCAGTTAGATACTAGAGGTGCTCAACATATAGATGTCGTTGACATTGTGTATCGGTTTTTGTATCATTTATGACGAGATTCGTGATCATAAGGTGTTATTACAAATTATTAAGACAGAATACGATTAGACGTAGTGAGTCTAGCTAGCACAGTAGTGATAAGATTAAAGCAATTACAAACGCGCAGTATACTTTTGGTGATCATTAGCCTCAAATTTGGTTATATTAGGCCAAACAGTAACATTTATATACTCATTTGAATGTATGAGGTACATATAAATATTTTTCTAAGTTGTTATTAAAAAACTGTGATTAAAACTTTGAGCTGTTTTCATCAATTTCCATCGTGTTTTCGTATAGCACCTCGTGTTTTCGTATATCACCTCGCTTTTCGTATATCACCTCGTGTTTCCTTATTACAACCAGTATTATTTATGCTTTCACAGCAAATCATCACGATGTAGCTTTTGTTATTAATAGCTGGAGCCTTAGAGCGGCAGAGAAAAGGACTACTTTACTCTTAATATGGGACAAAGAAGAAATTATTTCACCGGGGAATCTGCGATGCAGGAGAAATAGGGGTTGCGGACGACAGCGGAATAAGACCAAGTCGGACCGAAGAATAACCTCCCCACCACCACCACCACCAGTCCAGTTACAGCCGGCTTCACAACCCTTACCTGGGATTGTTGCATCTGAGGTACCTATATCGACTGTAGAAGACAAATTGGCTGAGATAGCTAAAATGTTTCATCTACTCTACACTGAACTGACTGAACTTGGGGTATGGTTCACACCTATAGAAGATGAAACTACCTCACCCCCACCATCACCACCTAAGGAGAAGGAGCATCCACCACCACCATCATCTACGCCTGCTGCTCAAAAATCTTCAATTTCGGCAGCTGAATTGGAGAAAGATTTGGAAGTATCTTCGACTTCTGATGAAGAAGAAGAATCACCTTTCCTTCAACCAAAGAAAACAGTCAGAATGCCACAGAAGAAAAAGACAAAGCTCATGACATCACTATGCCACGAACTGGGACTTGCCAAAACCATGAAGGACGAGAAAAAAGCCGTCAACTTTATCAATGCATTCACCTATATTAGATACGGGTCCCTTGATACACCACACTCTAGAAGGGCTCAATGGCATTTTGCAGCTCAAATCCTGTCCAGCTACTACTATGACATCTTTGAAGGAAGACCAATCACTCACCTGTTTGATGCAGCAAAATTCATCGGTAGCTTACACGACATTGAATTCCCACGAGTCTGTGTAGCTGAGCAGCGAACTGCAGCCCGCCTCACACAGTTGGAAGCAAAATGAGGAACTTTCCAATAAAATAGCCCTTTTAAGGGCTTACAATATCTGCCATTTATTACTATTGAGTTCTTATTTGGCAAGAGAACTCTAGTCGAACAAGCTCTATTTAAAAATCTGATATGATCATTTCGAAACACCGCTCCAAAATTTACAATCTATTCTAACCTAACAGTGATCCACCTACATATGTCGCATAGACATTTTAGTTTAAAAATTTGTTAGGGCCTTACAATATGTACACTATGTACTAGTAGCATTGGTATGGTTAGCGTTAGGAAAATTCTACAACTTATTGAATTTGACTCAATTGCACAGGTGGCTGAAACGTTATTGGTTTTATTTTGTCCATTAGACAAACTGGACTGAATTTCTAATGAGTATTGCTAGGGCGTTCCAGTACGTAAACGACATCCATCTACGACATCGGCTGGCCGACCTCCGGGACTTTTTCCTCCTTTTCCTCGTCCAGAGCCCATCAACATAGCGATATGAGAAAACCATTTTACTCTCGCTATTATATGGTGCCATTGCACCTCCATCTGTAACAAGTTACCTGATTGGTTGATACAGTTGAGTGTGTGTTGGGTCTATTCCCACTCACCCAGGGCCTTACATTCATGTCATTAGCCACTGTTTTAGTGATATGACATGACGGCCAAAATTAGCAAGCGCACTTTGTGCGTTAAATGCCCGTGAAGATGTGGCACTATTCCTTCCACACCGGAAAGCAACCATCATAAAAATTTGATGGTTCAAAACAATGATCAAATGACCTTTATGGCCGGTATCATCTTAAATTCAACTTCATCATCATATTGAAATGTGAAAAGAAACTTTACAGTAAAACATTCTCACAGTTCACCATATCACATGAAGAAGCGCATTTTACCAGCTGCCATAGCTGCAACACTAACACTTGAACAAAGGTCAGTCCATTTCTTTTGCCTCTACCGTCCTCCTCCTCGTAGCAAAAAAAAGCTGACTGAATCTCTTGCTGTGGAGCAGTTTCCAAATCTCCTGGAGTATGGAAGTTCGATAGGTGTCAACATAATTATTCCTGGAGATTTCAACTTTCAATTGGACTGTCCTGGAAACTCATACACGTCAAACCTCCTAGATCCCATTCATGTTTTCAACCATAAGGTCAGTTAACCAACCAACCGATAAACATGCTCACATTTTAGGCTGGATTCTTCATAGACCTGATGATAATATTCTGAGATCACCCTTTCTATCCCACGAACTTGCATCAGATCATCTCTGCATTATTTTCTGTCTGGACGTATCAGTCCAAAACCCTCCACCTTTATTTGCTAATAAGAAAAACCTCCGTAAAGAATAGAGGCTTTGACTTTCCACCAGATTTACTATTGATAAACAAAACTATGACGCCGCCAATAAGAACGTCAAAAACAAAGTACATTTAGCACAATTTTCCCTCTACAGTACTAAGATCACGGAGAGTTACAGCTGCAAAGAACTATTCGAGATAAATAACATACTAATGTCATGGAAGAAATCTACACCACTTCAAACGACCTTCTCTCCAGTAAACCTTCCGCACCTGTTTGCAACTGTATTCCATTACAAACTACAAACCATTAGAGATAGACTTGACAACACAATTTCCATTTACTCGTTATCACCATACTATTACGATACAGAAATTCAGCAACAATCATTAGGATCATTCGAACCTGTCGCTATGGATGTAGTAGGGACAATCGTGACGAAGAGTGCACCAAAGTCGAATAATCTTGATTCAATTCCAACATCACTGCTACTTGAATGTGTAGACCCAATATTGTCTTCATTAACTGATGTTAGTAATACCTCTCTTTCATCCGGGAATTCCCATCATTTTTAAAACTGCCAAAGTAAAGCCTCTTCTGAAGAAACCAACACTTGCCCATAACAATTTTAAGAACTACCGCCCATTTTCTAATCTCCCGTTCATATGAATAATTTTATAAAAAGTGGTTCAACCTAACTTGGATCTCATTTTAATTCACACAGTCTTTTTAGTAATGTACAGTCTGCATATCAAGCTTGCCACATTCCTGAAACTACTCTTCTGAACAAAGCTAATGACATTCTCGCTGCGTTGGAAACCGGAAAGATTACAGTCCTCGCCATCCTTGATTTGTCTGTACCAATTGTATTCTGATGACACTCACACATACAGTTCTAGCCACCCAAAAAAAGTTAATGCTATCATCCAAGTAATAGATAGGTGAATTTTTTATTTGAAATCATAGATGACATGTAACAAGCTGTAGATGAATGATGCTAAACCTGATTACAACACAAAGCCTATCCCATTCACATCTTTTACCTCAGACAATAAATATCAGCGACACCAACATTAAATTCACACAATAAGTCCTTAACCTTGGTGTTACTCTAGAAAGTACTCTCACATTGCACCAACATGTCACGAACATATGGAAGAATGCATATCTTGAGTTGAGACGCATCACCTCTATTCGCAAATGTATTTCAGTTGATGCCACTTAAAACACTTGTGTGTTCATCAGTACATTCACGACTGGACTATCGTCACTCAATTATGTCTGGTTTGTCTCAATATCGTTATATCGTACACTGGCTATCCATTCGATCCAGAATCAAACACCAAATTCGCTCTCTGTGCTACGTTTCACTGACGGACTCCAGTGCAGCATACCTATCTGGCTTCACCCATGTGTACACACCAGCAAGATACGTACGCTCCCCTTCACACAATCGTATACTCATTATTCCCACTATGAAAACGAAGAAATTTGGACAACGTTTTTTTTGCATACCATAGCCCAGGAACGTGGAACGAATTGTTAATTGAAAGTAGATACAACGAGACCGTGATCCCTTTCAAAAGTGCTTTTAAAACTCACCAGTTTTGATTGCAGAAACTTAAAGACCTAATAATGTTTCCAACCTTTAATATTTTCAGCAATATGTTTTCTATTTTCATTTTATTTGTTTTTGTTTTATGTATTTTGTAGTCATATCATTATAGAAGTCATAATGTGCTTAGAGCTTCTAAAGATTAGGCGCTATCCAAAGTCCTCATTATTATTATTATTATTATTATTATTATTATTATTATTATTATATGTTCCATGTCATCTTCTCTCATTTAAATTTCTGCCTTTTTATTATTATTATTATTATTATTATTATTATTATTATTATTATTATTATTATATGTCATTACATCTCATCTTCTCTAGTTTTAATTTCTGCTTTTCAGTTATTCGGCAATATTATGAAATATACTTGTAATACATACACGTATACTCATTATTTCCACTATGAAAACGAAGAAATATGGACAACGTTTTTGGATACCATGGCCCAGGAACTTGGAACGAATTGTTAATTGAAAGTAGATACAACGAGACAGTGATCCCTTTCAAGAGTGCCACATTTACATCTAAATGTTGAAAAAAGTAAAATCTTTTGTGGGAGCCTTTTTAGCCAGAGCATCTGAAAATTTGCGATTTTGCGATATGCTTGAAGTACTGGCTTCAGTAAATTGATGAAATTCCTCATATTCATTACTCTTTACAAACAAACTAAGTTAAAATTGTAATTAAGTCAATTTACGTGAATGCTACTGATATAATCCTGCATGAAGGTGCTAATTGGATTCAAATTGCATCATGTATGCAAAATCGGCTCATTAGTATATGATAGCATTTTTCTTGCATTGTTGATACAACATTCATAATAATACTGCAAAGGTTTATTAAAACGATATTGCAAAAATGTTATGTTGTACTCACGTTTCTCCAGGTGTCTATATTGCTGTGATCCGTACCAGCTTTGGCCTGTAGATTTATTCCTCCCGGCCCGGAATCTTCCTCGCACAACTGACATGAAAGGGCAGTCCTTCTGTAGTTGAAAGATTTGCACCTCTGTATTCTAAGCTGACACTCAGTGGCACATTGATAAATATTTATTTGGTATTTTGTGGTAAAAACTGAGCGTGGAAGAAAACTTCCAAAACTGAGTTGTTCAAGTAATGGGGCTACTTGGCATGAATCTTCTGACAACGTATATTCCATTAACAAGAGTAAAATCATCCACGAAAACTCTCGTTTGTTTCTCATAGTTCTAGACAAGATTCATTGTTAGCATAATTTACTAAATAATTTTAAGCTTTACAAGAATAAGCGTTTGAGTTATAAAGGTTAAAGTTGTACTGCAGTATGAAATACAAATTTAAAGTTATTTTGAACAATTTTGAAGAAAGTAGGTTATCTGAATGATTGGTTGCATTTAAGTTGGTTGGCTGGTTAATTAATAGGATTGACACGTTCTTTAGACTGTATACTGGTACTCGCAGCTTATTTATTCTCGCTGCATGGTTAAATCATCCAGTAGCAAACAATACAAATTGCATCCAAACATCACAGCTTACAGTTCGCTGAGTACAAAATGTTCTAAGAACTAATTCAAAAGTTACAACTTGGACGATAAGAATTCTTGTATAATGTATAATTGTTTTATAAAATTAAGTTCTATATTAGGACATGTACTGTGTCCAAAGACAATGAATATTGGGATGTGTTGTTTTGTTGTACCGAGATATTTACTCCAAAGTATGATAGGTAATTTCATTAATGCAGCCGCGGTGTCGCTTCCGACTTTTCTTAAGGTCAACTTCGTCGCTTCAAATCAAACACAAGTTCCGGTAATAGCCATGCGTTCATTTCGTGTTAGAACTCGAGTAATGTTTGCAATACTTGGTTTTATCGATGCCGCCCAAAATATGAAGATATATTATACAATACAGGTACTCAATGGTATCATGAAAAGGAAAATTAGCAAATACCTTTAGGAACAACAATTACTTAATCAGTTAAATAGTTCACCGCTACCTGAGCATGCAACGCCAAAACTATCCAAGAATGGTGATATATTTCCAAACACTGTTCCTGAAGTGATTCTTGGTCACACTGAATTAGGGAGCAGCACAACTGCTGCTGAATCTGATTTTACTATATCAGTGGAATCGGTTTTATGTGATTGAACTATCATCTGATGACCAGAAATGTTATGATATTTTAAATATTCTGAAGTAATGTTTGGCAGTGATGGTAACATAACCATCGATTTATTATCTAGCATGATCAATGAATGCGTCTACCACTGATGATTTGGATGCAAACGAAAACAATATTGTATTTTATGAAGATCTAATGCAAGGTCGCCACTAAAAACAGTGATATCTAGACAAACGTCAAAGCAGTTGTCTTTGCATACATCACCGAACACCTTGACCTTTAAGATTATTATCAAATGTGTAGCTACACGGTTTACTTCATTTAAAGACTTGACATTAAATAAGTTAACATGTGTGCAGTTACAGTGTATACTTTAACTACAATTGTGGCAATAAATAGGTTTATCAAGTGTGTAGCTATATTTGTATGCTTCACCTGAAAACTTGTCATTGAATAGTTGTATCAAGTGTGTAGCTATAATGTAAACTTCACCTTACAACGTGATCTTAGAAAGGTTCATAAAATGTATATCAACAATGTATATTTCACTTAAAAATATGCTCTTCAAGCGGTTAGCTATAATTTATAATTCACAGAAATACTTGATTTTGAATAGTTGAATCAAGTGTGTCGCTATAATGTATACTTCACCTAAATACTTGACTTACTTTAGTTTAATCAAGTGTGTAGCTATAATGTATACTTCACCTAAATACTCAACTTACTTTGAAGAGTTTTATCAACCGTGAAGCTATAACGTAATCTTAACCTAAAAACATGTTCTTGAAGCGCTTGATCAAGTGTGTAACTATAATGTATACTTCACCTAAATAATTCACTTCGAAGATTCTAATCAAGTATGTAGCTAGAATGTATACTTCACTTAAATACTTGACTCTGAAGAGTTTTATCAAGTGTATAGTTGTAATGTTTACTTCACCTAACGAGTTGACCTGGATTAGTTTTATCAAGTGTGTAGCTACAATGTATACTTCACTTAAAAACTAGACAAAAATAATTTTATCAAGGTAGTAGATACAGTGTACACTTCACCTAAACACGTGACATCAAAGAGTTGTATCAAATGTTTAGCTACAATGTATACTTGACCTAAAAGCTTTACTTTAAATAGTTTTATCAAGTGTGTACTTACACTGTAATCTTAATCTACAAACGTGGCCTTGAAGAGTTGTATGAAGTGTGTAGCTACGGTGTGTACTTGACCTAAAACCTTGACCTTGAATAGTTATTATCAAGTGTGTAGCTAAAATGTGTACTTCACTTAAACCGTTGAGATTAAATAATTATATCCATTAAGTAGTTACTGTATATATTAAAGATGGAAGATAAAATAAATGCAAACAAAAATAAAAAAAAATAAAAAAATAAAACAATAATAAAAAGTGACAGAGAAATGCACAGAATAGCAAAAATACATAAATAAAGCAAGAAGGCCTCTCTACCTGATCTGCAAATATCAAACAGGAGAGATTAACCCCGCCGTAAAAAATGTATAGTATATCCAGTGACCGTGGAAAATATTAAATAAGAAAAACAGCAATAGCCAGAAAGAAAGAAGTGAAGTCGAATTGGTGTTGATATTCTTGGTATGTGAAAAATAAAACTGAATTCATCAGAAAACTACAAAACTTGTTCTTGTTTAAAACTGCGGATGTCACATCAAATATGAAAACTCTATTTAGAAATACAAATGCGCATTCAAATTGAACGAACAAACATCCATCGCATGTTAACAATCTTTTAGAGCTCAAATTAAATTCGCTTTGTCTTAATACAATGGTTCAACTGCAATAATGGTATGCTAGTAACAATAAATAAAATAAGTGTATGTCAACTAATATCGGCTCGTTAAATATGCAAAGCATTACAATGTTTGAGTACAGTTAGCAAAATCAATTTTCCCTACTCAGTACCGTGTAGATTAACAAAAACAGTACCTTAGCAATATTAATATCATATTCGACAATATAGCGTAATGAACGGAAATGATGTGTTTAAATGAAGGATCTATGAAGCAAAAGCCATGGCAGAAGGTATCAAAAGTTTATTTCCAATTAAGGAGCATGAATTATATTTAGAGTCAATCTAAGCTCTTGATCAGAATCAACGTTGATAGTCCGTTAGCATACCCTTTTCTTCAGGCCAAACTAGACCTCTATTGTATAATAATAATGGTCCATAAAACTGCATTTATATAATATTGAACAGCAATTGAGTTTTAAGTATTATTTTTATTTTTCAGTTTTGTTTCTTGCTATCGAGCATTGATAGTTTTGTTTTATTGTTGTTGTTGTTATTATTATTATTATTATTATTATTATTATTGCCCTTCAATAGTTAGACCCAAAAAAGATTATTAGGAGTGGTGTAATGAAATATCGGTAAACATCGATACACTACCATATTCGTATCTCAATAAATTCTTCCATGTTTACCCATAACCATATATTAGCTAGACTAGTAGTGGAATAAGCTTTATGTATTCAGAACTGACTATGGAAGTAAGAACATTCACAGAAACCAGTCAAAAGCTTCTCTTAGAATTGATGAGAGTTAACGACTCACGGTACTAATTCATTTCCCATAGCAAAACTGTTCAAATACTATGTTTATAAACTTTCAATAACTTTAAATTGCTGAGTGCTCATGATCAAACCATTATTTATCTTTATAGATGAAAACTGGATGACAGGTACTGTTTAAAGAATAGGATATGAGCCACGGCATTGTCTGGACATACATGTGTTTGAAACATGTGCTTTCAATTACGTACCAACGATTCAGGTGCAAATTTCAGTACTGAGCGTCCAAACTCAAGGACTGAATTTCATCAATAACGCAATGTTGATATTTTGTCAGTTACAACAAGGATGAGTTCTCAAAAGATTCTTTTTCCTAAAATACGACTTTCATTATCATCCCATCCTGGCCAGACAAGCTCATATATACTCTGGTTTATCTTCACTCATTACAAATTTGGTTCCATTTTTCCGTACCATTAAAGCTCAGTCATCAGTGATTCTAAATCGTCTAACCAATAAGCGGGCAAATGGTGTTCTCTGAAATCAGGTTGGTGTTAAACTTAACAAAATGTTGGGTGTTTATTAATACCTGGTGCCTTGAACGTGTGAAATAGTAAGCACATGCAATGGTGCAACCTCCACCCTTTCAGTAATAAGTCACAGTTCGAATTCCTTCAAACATAGGACCATACAAAAACCATTCCACCAAGTGCCATCGCTATTACCAGTGCAAAACCTCAGATATTGTATTATTGTCTCCAACAGTGGATTTATGAAGATTTTAACGACATTACGTAAGAATTATGGGACACCAAGTAGGCAGTGTGTTTGCTGAGAAACCAGCGCCTGCATGTACAACAACTTGAAGTTGGACACAACAAGAACATCGTCAAAACTGGAAAGGTTGCTTTGACAACAGACACCTAAACATCAAAAGAAACGGCCTTATCTTAGAGTGACAACAGTATTAATCATTCCAGTGCTGAAGCTATTCAGCTTTCTTGTACAAATCAGGGCAATGCCAGAAAACAACACTGGATCCAACATTGTACAAGTGATTGCTGATGGAGTAGGTGAATGGCACATACTAATTCAACCCCTTCAATCACTGATAATGTAACGGATATGTTAGCTGCAGCCAAAGAGAGGAAAATTGCATTCAACATATCAAATGATGTTCTTATACGCCGAACCAAAAGAGTAAGATACCTTTCATTATAAACGGATTTAGCTGCGCTTTTAGTAGATTTGTAAAGGTTGTTGCCTTCTTGTATTAAAGTTCACTTATTTAGAAGTTATCACACACACTGTTTAGATCGTCAGTCTATTTATATCATAACCTATCCACATGTCTATGTTATCAGAAGAAGAGATGCATGAAACCACGTCCCGCAATGGCGACTGCCTTTGTACTTAACATAATCTAACATTCTCATTCATCATGCCAATTCAGCACAGGCTGAATCTAAGAGGCACCTCCTGACGCACCTCATGATAGGAAACGTGCAGTACCCACAAATCGCAATTCGAGGTACAACCGACTCGGTAACTAAACAGTTTCTGGGGTTGGTTCGAGCTTTATTCATCTTAATATGTGTTGTCCTATCAGGTTTTAGGATCAATGCTTGGGTAGATATTTATTGTCAGCATTGAGACACCAAAATATTTATATTGATGAGAGCTACAACAAAGTATGATAAGTAAGAAAACAAAACACTCAATATGACTCCATCAGATGGACAATAACTACAGATTCCCTTTTACGAAAACACAAGCGGATAGGTTGTTGCTTCTCAATCATATCAGTAAATGCATTTGCTTGGATATTTTTATTATCTGATTGCAACCATAATGTCCCAACGGATATTTTCAGTTCTGAATTTTCTCATTCACGATGTCCTTTTCTGATCTGTAGTTTGCTATGCTTGACTGCAGTGTTAAAATTGACTGTTTTCTTGATAAGATGTCAAAACAAATTGCCATTTATTGTGCTATTTCATCTTTTCGTGGCATTAAACAAAACAATAATATTGTTGTTCAGCATATAATTTATAACCCATTTTTCTGTATTTATATATATATATATATATATATATATATATATATATATATATATATGTGTGTGTGTGTGTGTGTGTGTGTGTGTGTGTGTGTGTGTGTGTATTTACACTGTGGCGACACTGCTGACTTTGGATATTAAAACAGGGTCAAAAAGCATTTCATATTTTCAAACGATGTTTTTCAGTAATAATCTTGTCTCTAAAAGCGATAACACACAAGGTAATGTATGCAAAGCTAAGCAAAACAATACAAAGCAATATGCATGGGATATGCAATATGAGGCAGAGGAAAATGACAATACGAATAAATATCATATTTTCACGACGCAACGCGAGGCTTTCTAAGGCGAAACGAAAACACAAAACTAGACACAGTAATGACGCAAGACGAACTCTCACAAGGCTAGGGTATGCTAAGCAATGCACAGTATTGGGCACGATAATGTGAGGGGACACCAATTTAGAATACAACACCAAGGAGCATGATGCAACAAATGTCCATTATTAAAAACAGATGCATTGTTGACGTCAAGCGTTTCCATTGTTGGGAGTAATGACTGTGTATGTATACATAAGAAAATGTTTCATCCAATCCTGAAGAGCCTTCCTAACATTTAAAATGACCTGAAAATAATCAGACAAATGTCAACGCATAAATAAACTGTCCCTTGCAATTAAGTGCACATTTGTCCTAAAACCAATAACTTAATGCGTCGGCAACTCCGAGGAAGGGGATAACTTGCAAAATAATCTTAACAGCAACATTTTCCATTATTGAAGGTATGAAGTTTGTATTTATCCTTGAATAAATGTTTTATCCATGATCATGCATTCTATCTATGCAATTCTGAAACTAATTGAAGAAACATATGATTACTGCATTTTATAAAACTATGTCCCTTGCACGAAACTGTGTACATTGCAGTTCGAAATCCAATGAGTTCATGCGTCAAATAATTGGAGGAAGATAATAACTGCAAGGTATTCTGATGTGAACATTTACCATAATTAAAAACACAATATATATGTCCTCTAATCATTGCATGGTGAGATGATCATAAATAACATTATGATAAATGGTGAACTGAAAAGAATGTACATGAAGCTACAAATCCCTAGGATTCGCTAGGAATGACAAGGCATTAGCCAATTGCTACATAAGGTTATGCATGTAAATATGGAAACACGATTAACGACACGTGAGTCCTCATCACGCAACACAAGGTTATGCAAGACTAGACAAAACAAAACGCAAAGAAATGGACAAGGACTATACAAAGCGAAATGAAAATACAAAACAGGACACGGGCTCTTAACCATGCCACGCAAGGCCACACATGGTTAGGGTATGCTAAGCAAGGCAAAACAGTATGCAACAGCTATGCAAGGTGAGGCATTGCAAAAACAAGAATACGATGAAAGACAAGGCAGCCAAATGAAGAAACATGGGGCGATGCATTTTTAGGCTAAACAGCCAATGGCAATGTAATGAGTAAGGTAACGTATTGGGCAAGGGAAAGATAATGTTTAGGGAAGGCAAATTAAGAACACAATACAATGTGACTTGATGAAACAAATGCCCTTTGTTAAAAACTATGTGCTTGTCCTTTATCAAATGTTCCATTAATCCTATGTGATGCACATGCAGTTCTGAAAATGACAAGACAATTATATGATGGATGAATATAATACAATTTCGTATTTGACAATAAAATCTGCTCAACTACTACAGAAATCCAAGATGTTAATGCATCTTCCTGTCATGAGGAATGGAGTAAATGTCAAGGAATCCTGATATCAGCGTTGAAAGACAATTTTGTTCATGTCTAAGAAGAAAGTTTCCAGCAGATCCTGACAACCAATAATTTTAACAGAAAGAATATGAACCGTAAAACCATCGTTTGCTAGCTGTCAGGCCACATTTGCAAAGTGAAACCTTTTGGACACTTTCAACGATTTTTTACGGCTTAATGATAATTTTAATTAATTGAATTTAAATCCGTTTGCTTTTCTTATAATTCTACTAACTTATTAGTGTCTGAGTAAAAGACATTTAAATATGAGTATAAAGTAAATTACTGGTTGTCACGTTGTAAGGATTTACCAGATTTCAACATGTATTTGTTAGACCCTGAGGATAATAAGTTCACGCCATCAATATGTATGAAGCTCAATATGGCAAACAAAAAGTGTCAAGCCAATTAATTGACATGGTCATACTATTCGTAACTCGCTGTATTTTCGGCAAGCCAGTTACATAGTATGTGCAATCATAGGTTTCACGGAAGCGAAAAAATAAACGTTGGTTCAAAGCTGGCCGGCGTAGAACAGGAAGAAGAATTCCAGTTAATTTTGATAACATGGTGCAAAGTCATCTTAAATGGTCAACAGTTGTATCAAGTATCCCATAGATATCACTATGTAATACATTTCTCAACGCATAAATTTTTAATTAATAAATCAAGGTCAATACTGTAATTTGCTTATTAAGTAGGACCACTGGAAAGGCGCACAGAAATAGTTAATGTTATCAACGACCAGAAGTTTGACGTCTTCTTCCTGACAGAAACATGGCTAAAAACATCAGGCGATGAGCCCAAGAACGCGGAATTAACACCCACCACTTACTCTATCAAGTCGCAACTCTAGCGGAGGTGGAATTGCTGTTATTACACAGAATTCCATGATAAAATGTCTTAAGTACAACAAAATGCAGCCTAAAATATCCGCCACACATCGTTTAAACTAGTTCAAACACCACTCACATCATAACAAAGGTCAATCCATTTTTCTGCCTCTGCCGCCCACCTTCTAGTAGTAAAAACAAGCTCACTGAATCTCTCTTTCTGGAGCAGTTTCCGAATATTCTCGAATATGGAAATTAGATAGGTTGTAATCTAATTATTCTTGGAGATTTAAAATTTCACTTTGACTGTCCTGGAAACTCATACACGTCAACACTCCTAGATTCCATTCATGTTTTCAATCTTAAATCAACCCACCAATAAACGTGGTCAAATTTTAAACGGGTTTCTTCATAAACCTTATGATAATATTCTGACCATCCACCCTTGTATCCCACGAACTTGCATCAGATCACCACTGAAGTATATGCCATCTCCACGTATCAGTTGCAAAGCGTCCACCTTTATTTGCTACTAAGAGAAACCCCCGTATAATAAATATAACCAAATTAATGCATAATATCCAAGAAAACCTTACAACTAAATTACATCCTAAATCAGAAAAATTCGATAACTGCCTGCGTTCATTGCTTGAAAAACATGCCCCAGCCACCAAATGCAGAGTATCCATTTTAAAAAAGTGTTCTCCATGATATAGCAGTGTTAGGGACCATTTTAGCACTGCTAAAAGACATCGCCGTAAAGAGGAGAGGCTTTGGCTTTCCAGCACACTCGCTATTCATTAACAAATATTTGAAGCCGCTAAGAAAAACGTCACGAACATAGTCCATTTAGCAAACTTATCCCACAACAGTACTAATATCATGAAGAGTTCTAGCTGCAAAGAGCTCTTCGAGATAACTAACAAAATTATGTCACGGAACCAATGTTCAGTACTTCCAACTACCTTCTCTCCAGTAGACCTTCTGGACCTACTTGCAAATTTAATCCGTGACAAAATACAAACTCATTAGAGATTCGCTTAATAACACATTTTGAATTGACTCGTCACCATAAAGTTATCATGCAGAATTTCAGAAACAACCATTAGGATCATTTGAAACTCTATATATGAATTAAGTAGAGACAACCGTGATGAAGAGTGCAACAAAGTCATGTTAACTTGACCCAATTCCAACAGCACTGCTGCTTGAGTGCTTAGACCCAATATTGCCTTAATTTAACATATGTAATTTTTCAAAACTGCCATCCTATAATATTGGCTTAATTTAACCTATATTATTAATATCTCTTTCTCATCGGAAGAATTCGCATCATTTTTCAAAACTGCCATCGTAAAGCCTCTGCTGACGAAACCAACACTTGTTCATAACGATCTAAAGAACTACCGCCTATTTTATAATATCCCGATTATATGGAAAAATATTGGGAAAAGAAGTTCTAACTCAACTTGTATCTCATTTGAATTCGAACAGTCTTTTTTTTAGCAATGTACAGTCTGCATATCGCCTTTGCCACCGTACTGAAACAACACTTCTGAAAGTATTTAATGGCATTCTCTCTGCCTTGGATAGTGAAAAGATTATAATCCAAACCGTCCTTGATTTGATTGCAGCATTTGACACAATAGGCCGTGATATATTACTACACCGTCTTCATCATGTATTTGGCATTCAGAATATAGCCTTACTGTGGCTCACGTCCTATTTAGTCCAAAGGACATAATTCGTATCTGCAAATTGAATAAACTCCAGACTAGTTGTTGTGGTGTTCAATAGGGGGCTGTTCTTGGACCTGTTCTATTCATTCTATACACTCAGCCGCGCTCAATTGATGATGACACCCAAATATACTCGTCTAGCCACGCAACTGTAGTTGATGCTACCATCTATAGAGTAGATAGGTGCATTTATGATCTGAAATCATGAATGATATGTAGTAAGCTCAAGGAAAATGATGACAAAATTTAGGCCATTCTGATCACAACACAAAGACTTTCTCATTCACATCCCTTACCTCAGACAATAAATATCATCAATACCAACATTAAATTCTCTGTCAGTACGGAACTTCGGTGTTAATCTAGACAGTACTCTCACATTGCACCAACTTGTTATGAACATATACAAAAATGCATATCGTGAGCTGAAACGCATCATCTCCATTCGATAATATCTTTCAGTTGATGCCACTAACACACTTGAGTGTCCATTTGTAAGTTCAAGACTAGACTATTGTAACTCAATCCTGTCTGGTTTATTAGAGTATAGGAAAGCTCGGGGATTTGAAGCTCGTGCCAGCTCGAGCTCGAGCTCGATACATTTTTCGAGCTTTCGAGCTTGAGTAATGATGAATGTGATGAATACTCAGCAGATGTCGACGCATTGTTGAAGTGTTTCCTTGTGGACATGAAATTATCTGCTTACATTCATTGCAAGCTGCGACATTTTCCGTTTCACGCTTGTTAAAATAAGTCCAAACAGCGGATTTATTATTTTTGGACATCGATCCTGCTTTATAAATAAAACAAAAGTAAAACTTAACAAATACAGAGCAGATAAAATATGAAAAATTGCTGATTACACGTTTATGCTGTTTGAACTGTTGAAAAATCAGTTTAAAAGAAATCCCTCGGGCATCAGTTGTGCACCTACTGCCCCTCCAGCACCACTCATCGTCAGGCCAAACGCTTGAGACGTTCACCGGTTCTCTTGCTTGCAGAAGTTGAAAAGGCCCTTCGTCCCGTCAGCCGCAGTTATAATAGTCGGAATTATTATCCTAGGAGCTCCCAGTGATGACCATTGCAAGACAACGACCGCCCACTGGTCAACCAACACATGGGGAAGAGTAGTCCGTGTGAATCTGTAAAGCTGCTCATTCCCACAGTCAATTAATTATTGCACGGGTTTATCCGGTCCGATAATATAAAAAAGTAGAGAATTTTTCTAATCGTAAGCTCGAACCTCGTCGAACGTCTACCTCGAGCTTCGAGCCCCCGAAATCGCTCCAAAATTATCGAGTCTCTAGCTCGAACCTGGTCTCATCCCAAACTCTACTGGTTTATCACAATATCTACTCCAGATTTTTTTTAAAAAAGTTCAAATCATCGTTAGAGTACATCGATCATGGCACAAATCACCATCGCTCTGTGCCCTACACTAGCTATCCATTCGATACAGAATCAAACACAAAATGTGTTCTCTGTGCTACATTTAAATGACACACTGAAGTCCAACATACATATCCGGCCTCAACCATGTGTGTACACCAGCAAGATATTTATGCTCCTCTTCTTACAATAGTATACTCATTGTTCCCACTATGAAAACGAAGTCATATCATGGACAACGTTCCTTGGCATACCAGGGTCTGGTGATATGGAACAAATTGCCCCTTTAATTAAACACAAAGGCACCGTGGTCACTTTTAAGTGTGCTAATACAACTCACATTGTTCGACTGCAGGAACAAACATAGAGACCTAATAATGTTTTGTACCTTATATGCTTTCAGCATGTTTTTATGTTTTCCAATTTCATGGTTTTTGTTTTTTTGTGTTTCTGTAGTGTAGTCATATCGTTATAGATGTTTCAAAGTGGTTAGAGGTTCTAAAGACTTGGCGCTACACAAAGTTCTCATTATTATTATTATTATTATTATTATTATTATTATTATTATTATTATAATTATTATTATTATTATTGCATTGCAGTTTATTAAAACTTTAAAGGAACCGAACCGTGCATTGATATGAGTTCTGCTTTATTGTCACTGATAGTTTACTTCATTCGCCATGGAAGACATTTAGCTATATTCCTTCGCTTAATCATTTATACAAATTTTATTCATACACGTATTGATGAAAACAAGAAAAGAAAATCAATGTTCGCCAAACGTTAAAACAGGGTACTACTCGTGATTACAAAAAGAAGCGAAGCAGATGTTTTTTAAATTCAGACCATTGAATATTTGATGAAAATGATGTATGGAAATGTACGCTTGTGAGTATGTACACTTCTAGACCTATGTATGTGTGTAAATGAGAGCGACAGTCATACTGGCAGACAAAACGTGAGATGTAAAGAGAGGGCTATAGATTTTTATATGTTGAGCCTCTGAGGCTGAAACCACAAAAATATCATTGCTTAACTTTTTTAAATAACAAATCTGGTCTTTATCTCCAAAACGGAAGCCACTAATCTGATGCTTATATTTTTGTTATATTTAGATATATATGAAAAATATTGAATTTGTTATGAGACCACACATACAAGTATAGTCGCCGTTGATCCCAATACTTGCTTCTGTTATAATACACATGTGATTTTATGTAACTCTGAAAAGAACTTGTAACCTCAATGACACAACTTCTCCCCATCCTTTGCGTAAGGATTATCTAAATTTGGATGCAATGAAAGTTCAGCTTCGTATTTTCACAGCTCTTTGTTTTCGTAAAATGTTTACTTGTCGGGTTTCTTTTGAATTCTAGCAGCATTTCGTATACGTCTAATTATACGAAATATATATGACACATTCATATCTCTCTATAAATTTATATATATTATAAATCAATCCATCTATCACGTATCTATCTAAATACCTGTCAATCAAGCATCCGTATATATCTTTATATAAGACACATTTCTGCGCCATGCTATGACGCAGCTACAAGTACAGACAAACCAGAATCCGAGTGGTTAGGGGATGAGATAAGGTCATGGGTTTGATCACCGGCCACGTAAAACCAAAGATTTATAAAAAATGATACAAAAGGCAACCCCGCAAGGCGCTCAGTGTTCATCATTTGAAAGTTAGTGTTAGGACAGGTCGGCCTGATGTCAGGAGAATATGGCTATGGGGTAGTAATCACCACGCTTTTAAACATTCTTCACCTACCAGCATCATGTTTTATCGATAATCAGGATTCCACTGCAGTACATAAAAAGTATTTTTAAAATCAATTCCCATCACATGTGGTTATTATGGGATTAACAGATACATTGTACATGTACATTCATAGTCAATGGAATGAACACTGCATAGATTTGATAGTTGCTTCACAGCAATGCGTAGCATGGATTAGAACAACAGTTTTCTATTAAGACTCGTGGTAATTTTTCCTAAATCCTGTAAATGAAATACTATTCTGTAATTAAAATTACAATTACAATGAATCAATATGGTCTTGTCATTTAATATACGGCTCCAAAAATCCACTGATATATTTGAAATTTGAATTAAAAATTTGAAATTATTATTGTACTTTGTTCACATCAGTCTGCAATTTAATAAAGTAATTCACACAAGACGTTATGACAGTAATACTGATAATAATGATGACAGTGTTCTTAGTGCCTAATCTTTAGAAGCTCTAATTGCTTTACAACATCTATATTTGGTATGCCTACAACAAAAAAAACACCATGAAATCTGAAAACAAAATTAGCTGACAATAAATTTAAGGTAGAAACATGGTTCGGTCATTAAGTTTGTTCTTGCAGTCGATAAAGGTGAGTTGTAAGAATACTCTTAAAATGGATCAATGTGACTTTGTGTCTAATTTCAATGGGTAAATCATTTCACGTATCATGGCCCTGGTATGCAAAAGAACCGTCGTCCGGATCACGTTTTCTTCATAGTGGGAATAATAAGTGTAAATGTCTTACTGGTGTGTACCCATGGATGAGGCCAGATAGTTATGTTGAACTGGACTCCTTCTGTGTAATGTATCACTGAGAACATATGTTGTGTTCGATTCTGGATCGAATGGATAGCCAGTGTAGGGTACAGAGCAGCGGGGAGGTGTGCTCTGATCGTGTTACTCTAAGGATAAAATTAGCTGCTGTGATTTTAAATATTTGAAGTTTCTGAAGTAGATATTGAGATGAACCAAACAGAATCGAGTTACTATAGTCCAGGCTTGAAAGTACCAATGAGCACACAAGTATTCTAGTGGCGTCAACTAAAATATACTTGCGAATGTAGATGATGTGTCCCAGCTCAAGATATGCAGCCTAGTATTTTGGGAGCCACCAATTCTGCGAATGTGGTAGGAAGGCTGTAAGTTTTCACGTAATGCAGCAATAAATCTGAAGCTAATCATAATTGGATATACCAATCGTTGTTAGAAACATATATTCAAGGACCTATAACCCTGCCTGTGTGACTCCAGTCTATTTATTAATGGTCACCGCCATTACAGTTTGCAAAATGGTAGATATATTCTTCTAGAATATGTGATGATAGGAGTTAGTGTGTATAGATTAAAACATATATTTAAATTAAGAACACAGGTATATTTCTGCATTCAATAATATAATTTTACCACGTGTGTGATTATATTAGCATTTATTTAATTTCCATGTACTTTCACCTCTATAGAGAGTTTTCACAACACATCACCAATTCTGTGAACCATTGTTCCACAAACTTGTACACCAGAGTGTTTTAGACCGTCCTCTCAATTTGAAATATTCAAGTTACATTTAAAGAAGCTGTATTGAAAACGGTATTCGATTGTATTGTAGCTGGTTGGGGCAATAACAACATTAAAACTCCGAACACAAAAACCTATTTCATAAGGCTAAAGGTGCAACACCAAGTGCTATGTGACTTGTCTTTTGCATCCATGTCTACAGTATCAAACATACTGCTAAAGACCATTCATGTCAAGTACATGCGTTTGAAGCTATTTTTTCACTGTCCAGAATGGGGAAACTTGCAAACGACCATGCCATCCGAATTTATCAAGACTTGAACAACTTGTAGCAACAATTATTGACTGCTTTGAGATTGAAATTGAAAGACCTTAAAACTTGAAAGCATGGGCTGAGACATATTCTCTTTAAACATCTCGACACACAGCACAATTTCTAACTAGTGTTACTCCACAAGAGGTTATACGTTTTCTATCGACAGTGTATGGTGGGCGTGTCAGTGACATATTCATCACAGAAAACTGGTTTTCTTTCTAACTTGCTTTCTGGTTTCATTGTACTGGCAGATATAGATTTTGACATCAAATTGAGCGTTGGTCTTACGTGTGCTGAGGTCATGATACCTGCATTTACTAATGGCAGACATCATCTTCCAGCTACTGAAGTTGAAACAACACAACCGTTTGCACATTTAAGAATTCACGTTGAGCGTGTCATAGGAAAAATCCTCCAAAAGTACAACGTACTTCATGAGTCTGTGTCTATTGACTACCAGATCACTGCTCCTACAGAAAAAGAAACAACACTGGACAAAATGATGGTTGTGTGCAGTTCTCTTGTAAATTGGCGTCCATCAGTAGAAAAGAGTTAATTGATGTATCGCAAATAAACATATCATTGTCCTCACGTAGATAATGTACAAAATAATTTAATTCTTGTATTAACATTATGAAACTGTTTACAAATATGAATATGTTAAAAATAAACAAAGACGTTTCAAAAGATTTGTTTGTACCATGACTTTGTTTACACGAATATAGAATCGCTTGCCTTGAGAAAAAGATAAAGGAAATTACTATTATATATATATATATATATATATATATATATATATATATATATATATATATATATATATATATATATATATATATATATATATATATTGTATTTTGATATCAATTTCTGATTCCTTGTCCAAAATTGAATTGTACATTCTTTACATACTATGAATAGAATAGAACATAAATAACTGTTCGAATTTTCTTTTCTTATTGTTATTGGAGGCCTTCCCATTAGTTTGTAATTGTTTGGTCTGACGGCATCCTAGACAGTACCACGGCCCTTGTTAAGCTTGCTTTAGTCCAATGCATTTAAAATTAAACCACTTGTTCAGGTAGCTTTTTCTTTACATGCTATAATTCTCTCAACTTCTTGTTTTCAGCAGGAACATCACAGTTTCTCTTCATTGGACTGAGAATTAGTAACCGACTAAGCCTTAGATGATTCTAAGTAGGTGGTTGAAATATTCATTGGTGATTCACAAAGAAGTGGAACAGAAATGTCAGGCTTTAATTCAGTTTTTACTTGAAATTATCCATCACTTCTCGTGAAATATTTTGCAACCAGATCCGACGGTAAAGCTGACTGCCAAACAATATTTGTCTTTGAAAGTACGTTATTTTGAAAAGCGGTGTTTGGCTTAATTATTTCAGTGATTTTCCCGAATACTTCTTCCACAATAAATACTGGCAGCCATTTATAGCCTATATTGTACTAAAAAAAATTGCATTAAACCCTAAAACAACAACAACAACAATATAATGATAACATGGAAATTAGCCAAAGAAAATCGTCCAGAGAAACCTTAAGAACCCATGTCATTTGTTCAGTTCTGTTATATGTGATTAGCTATGCTGCAAATCATTTCCTTATTACTTCCATGTATTGAATCTGACTTTGTAGGGTTTTACCACACACACGTCCTATGGATTTGATAGTAGTAAAACATAGTAGAATGGAACTAACTCAGCACTGTCTGAGTTAACATGCATGTATTGTTTATCATTAATTTCTCTAATGAACAACAAAATCCAGTTACATTTCATGCAAGGTGGTCTAATTAATGTATTTAAAATACTTATTAACTTTATCAATATTATCAGTACATACTTAGCATATTTTCCTACTTTGATGATGATTGCCTTAATTTAAAGATTTTGCATACATATCAACTCATGATATAATGTTTCAGTACATATATTTCATCGTATTTACAGAACATTAAGTGATAATGACCTATATATAAGACGTTAATGGTCTTATTTTCTTGTTTACCTCAAGGTGTGTGGGAGTACAGTGTTTTATTTTCTTGTAGGCCTCAAGGTGAATGGGAGTACAGTGTTTTTTTTCTTGAACGCCTCAAGATGTATGAAGTTCAGTGTTTTAAATTCTTGTAGGCCTCAAGGTGTATGGAAGTACAGTATTTTGTTTACTTGTACGCCTCAAGATGTAAGGAGTTTAGCGTTGTATTTTCTTGTAGGTATCCGGATGTATGGGAGTACACCTTTATAACTGATATTACTAGCCTGGAGAATGTCAAAGATTTTCTTGGAAGTGCCAATTATTGTGGACCTTTCACAAAAACAGATTCTTTTGATTGCCGTTTTTGGTGAAATGGATGTCCCGTTTTAAATTGTTTTCATCCCTCCTCATTTTAGCTTTCCTTTTTTTCTGTTTGCTTTGGATTTTATTCTATGCGGCTTACAATCACTAGCAAAACACACTAAATAGCAACAGCTTCAGTAACAATATAGCTGTTTAATGAAAACAATGATGCCAAGGTAACAGTGGTGTTATTAAAGCACATTATTCATACATACTGTCATATTAACAGCTATGATAAATCTAGGTATAAAATTGCATTGTTTAAGTTTCCCAAATGATGTGTTTCAGTTAATACAGATTAGTCTTTGCATTCGATGTTAACTGATGAGTTGCCTCCCGTACAATCTCACATTTCTGTTCTATTATACATTTGACCTTCATGAAATCAGTAAGAAAGTTCTGGTCAGTTTATAAATGCTGCGCAATAGGTCATCATCGGATGAAAATGTGCCCAAAAGACTGTCCAGTGATACCTTTCTTGACCACGGCATCGCTGTCCCAAGCGGTCGCCATATTGGTTCCATAAAAGCACAGCGAGGTGCTTAGAAACACGTGGCAATTCACGACTTATCGGCACAAATAAAGCTAATTTTCTTTTCTCTTCCCTTACTATCTAATGTCCATATATTCTACTATTGCATGTGAGTACAGTAATAATTTTGTTCATTTTAATTATTTGTCATCCGTCTTTATTGTTTTCAAATCCAATATGAGTAAAACTGTTGTATGTACACAATTAAGTTGTTGTACGGTTTAACGCCATTTTTCAGCACACGATATACAAACATGACGGCCAGTAAATAATGGTGGAGGAAGAACCCGGGGAAACCCCTAGGAAAGAACCATTGATCCAAGAAAAGTTAATTGCAAGCTTTCTCACATACCCAACATCAATTTACTTTTCATCGCTGATTTTACTAACCATGAAGCTAATTTTTCTTTGAAGGATTTATCAGTGATATAATTCAACGCTTGAATCAATTTTACATCTGCGATATGTCTGTGTAGCAGATTGCTGCTTTTATAAGCAACATCATGAGCATGACACGCCTTATCAATAGCGTTTATTGGGTTTTCACCAGGTCCGGGTTGGTTTTGATCATCTAGTCTGATATCGAGTCTACACAATAACTATAACCCGGAAGATGTTTTTCTCCTGGGTATTTTGCCATTGGTGTTCCTAGGAGTTTTACTAAATTGGATGCAATAGCACCTCCTCGTGTTTTTACATCCTTAGAAACAAATCTAAATTTTTTTGTACTACATTGTACGCATTTATCAGATAGCGATGCTCATTTTTTTTTAGTTGTAATCGTCAAGTCATCTGTGCCAGTACGCTCCTTACATTTCACACAATATAGATCCATAATATATTTATGGTATATGAATATGACTGTAATTGATTATTCATCAACACAAGAACCAGAACCCGTAAAACATCATGTTATGTTACCAGACTCTATTAGAATGATTATCATTGGACCATCCGGAAGCGGTAAAACAAAATTGTTAATTGATATGATAATTAGATGGATGAAATGGGACAAATTGTATTTAGTGGCACCGACCGTTGATGATCAGTGATGCAAACCGGGCATTAAAAGATTACAACGAAAGGGCCAATGAGACGGTCAGCAATTTTATAACCGATATCGAAGAAACACCGATCGATGGAAGTGTCGCATACAAAGATGTCACGTTAAAAGATGACTACGAAAGAGCCATAGAGATTGTCAACGAGGGTGTTATTAGATTTATAACCGATATCGAAGAAGCACCGAGCATTGATGATATCAATGGAAGTATTAACAATTGAGTCGTATACGACGATGTGATGTTAGACAATCAAAACAAAATCACGCAAGAATATTTTCCAGATGCAGACATAAAAACACCGACGTGATATATGCCACTCAACGATACACGCAAATACCTAAAGTGATCAGAGATATGTTATGTATGTTCAACGGGGTTGATACTCACACGCTATAAAATATTCGGTTAAAATTGCTAGCAATTTCAACGATTGTTAACCCATAGCAGCAGAAGGGGCGCGACACCGACATTGGCGTCCCCATTTTTACGATTTCGAGAAAGCATTAGTTAGCCGAATGGACGCTTCTATTAAGCATTTACGAGGAAGCCTCAGTTTGCCGAATTGACGCCTATAAAAGTTGTCCGATTCGCCCACTCTGATGCTTATTAGCATTAGTAAGATCATTATTCAATTTTCAATCCAACATATATATATATATATATATATATATATATATATATATTAAGGCAAAGGTTAAAACCTGGTTGATATGGAATCCATACTGTTCCAAGGGAGACAATTCAAATAGGGTGTCGTGTAAACATCGTATTATTCAGTTTGGAGACGCTGAAAAATATTATGGTATCTTTAAACCTCTATTTGTAGGTAGGCTAGATATGACATCATTTAGAAGCTAGTATGGTCAAAAGTTGCCGAATAGACTTGACAACTAAACCTTTAAGAAAACCACTCGACAATCAAATGGTCATATCCTAAACAACACTTGAATGTCAAATGTGTAGAGACAAAACAACATAAAATACACGAGAAATATTTCGTTTAAAGTACAACATAGTGTTGCCATGACACAATTATCCTTTAACGTGGTTTGGACCACATACGAAGTTTAAGGGCATACAAAACACAGATTCAAGAAGCATTGTGCGTCATTAACTCCGATGCGGATTCCGCCACTTTATTATTATTTTTGTATCTTATATTTGTTTAAATTCTTGCATATCAGCATGTAAACAAATTGCGCAATCGTACAATAACTGTTCATAATTTATTAATGATTTAATTTGCTCAACAATAATCAAAAATGTTCTGCAATTTATTGAATTTGCGTTAGTTATTTTTGTTTCTAAGTTTTATTAGTTGTAGTAGTGGTTCCAGTCGTAGATTTAGAAGCAGCTGTATTTGGAAGTATTATCATCATCATCATCATTATTATTATTATTATTATTATTATTATTATTATTATTATTATTATTATTATTACTGTTTGTATTATTGAATACGAAAATGAGTAGCAACTCAATGGTTACAGATTCCAGTGATATTCGATAGAAAATATCACATTCTTTTTTCTTCAATATTTTCAATCACGTATATAGAATAATATGATCAGCTGTTGACATATTCAAGAATTATTTTTTTATCTTACATTTGTTTAAATTCGTACATATCGGCATGTAAACAAATTGCGTAATCGTACAATAACTGTTAATGATTTATTAATGATTTAATTTGCTCAACAACATGCAACTATCATACAGAAATGTGTTGCAATTGTTAAATATTACTTTAGTGTAGAATATATATTGCTATTTATTTAGTCAATATGAACCGTGTGGTAATGACTTTTGTCCTGGATAACATCTTTCGTATTTCGTTCTGTAGTGTTTGTCCATTTTAAAACAGTTATTTACAAATATAAGAAACTATCTAGCAGTTTATGTAATATTGTAATATGTCACTTCGTTTTTATAATTGTAATTAATATCGACCGTAAATGAAATCTTATATTAACGAGGATTAAAGAAAAGATTGAATTCCCCATATTTGGCTTTAATTTATGCATAGTAGTTGATGAACATTTCATCATCAAGACATTGTCATCAGTATGAGAATTATTTCATACATGTCTGTTTAGTAGACCAATGTTTAGTATGACATTGATGTCATACTTTCTCGAGAAAAAGAAGAATCCATCTTGATGACAATGCTCAGATAAATGCCAGTGTAATACATCAAGCCATCTCTATGACATTGATCAGATTCCTGTCTGAGTAATACACCAATTCTTCTTCATTACAATGAACACATACATGCCTATGTAATGACCAAACAATCTGTATGAGAATGAACTGATACATGCCTGTCTAATAATCTTGACCATCTGTGCTGTCAGTATATCGTGATTTGTAAGATAATAATCTAATAATTGCCTGTGTAATAGAGCAATCCAAGGGTATGGCAATACTAAAATAAGTTCATGCGTATGACACTACTAAAATACTTGCCTGTGTAATAGACCAGTCCTTCAGAAGATTGTAAATACTACGGAAAACCTCTTCGGAATGAAGAACACAACAAGCACTGACCTCTGTGGTCATCATAAAAGAAGTACAGTTATTCCGACGGTCATTACATTGTCGCATGCATTCCAACAAATCAATCCCTGTCACAATACTAATGAGATCAGACGTGTGCACGTTGTTATAATAGATTGTGTCCTGCTTCCAGTTCTGTTTTACTAAAAGAAAATGGAGAAAGTTCGGTTACCTCATTAATAGACCAATCTGCCTACCAATCTACCTACCTATCTACCTACCTAATTACCTACCTACCTATAAACCGACCTAACTACCTGCCTGCCGGCCTACCTACCTACCTACCTAACCTACCTACCTACCTACCTACCTACCTACCTACCTACCTACCTACATACATACATACATACATACATACATACATACATACATACATACATGGTTAAGTCCACAGTTGTTATAATTGTTAACAATATCACAAGAATAATTATCCTCTGGAAAGAAAACACATTTATATTAAAGATAAAATGTAATTTTTATAGCCTAATGTTTATGTGGTGATAATGTAATTCCGTTACCTTTCTTCCAGCCTCTGCCTTTTTTCTCCACTAAATTATAATGTCTATGACGTAGCCCTAAACACTTAGATATAACGCTGTTCGTTTGGCGCTGTGTTGTGTAAACTAACCATTTAAATTGGTATTGCTTTGTAGCTCTATTTTACAAACTGATAACTTAAATCGCTGATCATTTGGGGTTTTGTGTACAAACTGCCCCTTTCGGTCACTGTTCATTTGGCAGTGTTTTGAAGTTTGGCGAGTTCAATCTGATATTTAGCGCTCGATGGTTCAGCAGCTGATGTGATGATTGTTGTTACCAATCGCTATTTCATTTGAAGAGTTATCGACATTTATTTAAGCGTTTCTGTATTAAATAGATACATTTGGCCTAACACATTTTGTAATTCTATTATTGCTTATGATATTGTTACTTGTGGTAACCATGTGACAATACGTTAATAATCATTGCCAGAGCGTGGTCCGTTATATTTGAAGTAAACGTTAAACTCTGGAAACAGCACGTGGGACATATTATACAGTTAACCTCCCATAAATGCGAGTCGGAAAAGACACATATACGATTTGAGTACGTTTTAATATGGCAAATAATTCATAATATATTGAAGAGAGCAAAAGATGGAAGATATTTAACATTCAAACCACATTTCACTATTTGACGTTTACGCCAAATAGTATTTGGAGTTTTTTAAGATAAATCAAAATTGAAAAGACAACGTATACGATTGCAGAGACATGCACGACAGCCCTTGTCACGACCTTGATACTCTAATAAACACAGAGACCATTTATGACCTGATTAATCACGATTGGGGTCTAAAACAGAAAATATTAAGGCCTCGCACAAACCTAATATAGTCGGTATTACGTTTTAAAGCAAATAATATCTGAAACTATTTTCTACATGAAATAAAAGCTGACTTTTTAGCAGATGTTACCTTGTGACGCATTAACCTCACATCGCATGTCTACAGTCATCAATTATATCTTGATTCTCATACGAAAAGTAAATGTGATAGTTAAGAAACATTAGTGGTCTACTGTGTTTAATAACACAAGTGTTCCAATAATAGTAGGCGAGTTTTGTTTAAGGCATATATTAGCCTGAGTTTACTCTTTATTAATGAAAACGAAAGCAACGAATTCAAAGGTATGCGTACAATTGCTCCCCAATAGCGTAGGGATATTATAAACATGACTATAATTAACTGAAGCACTAGCTTAACGGTTATGAAGCAGAGTCGAAATGACATTATTTTCCGTTTCAACTTTGGACCAGTTCTTTTGATCATCATAAAATGCCAACATAAATGTTTGAGAGCACGTTTTTTATAAGGCAATATTAATGTTGTGGAACAATAATAATTAGCTTTCAAACGTTTCGAATGCCGTATAATCTGCAGCTTATTTCACGTCAGATATGTTATGTCGAATTATCTTAAAGAATATGAATACAGCTTGTGTTCTCGTTTGAAACGAGGAAGAACTGTTTGCCAACTTACGGAAAGACCATAATGGTGTCTTTCTTGGTTTGGTTTGGTTGAAAATAAAAGTATGAAACTATTCTACTTCATTATGCTTTTTAAAATGAATTTTAATTTTGGACTGAAAAAAAGAACAAAGAAAGAAAACAGGTATTATTATGTTACAACAAATATCTCATTTGTTAAAGAATCATTCATTTAATACCCTGATGTGCGCCGATAAACGAAGTATATTTACAGCGTAATGTCATGAAAAGCTAGTATAATGCAATAGATAGGAATTCTATACAGCGTAGCTTGGTGCCATACACACACGCGCACACACACACACACACACACACATATATATGTAAATTCACTTGTATCTAAGCCACATTTACCACTTTAATTGTCGCGATTGATTGTTCACTATCCGTTTTTGAAATTAAAAGAGAAAGTGACGTAGAAAGCAATTGTAAAAAAAAACAAATACACACGCTAGTTTTTACTTCTTTAGAATCGTCGTCACCTCATGAGAGGCATATACACATGCTTGCTTATTTACGTAGAGTGAATGCCTTAACATTCGTAACAATATTGCACCTCCCGAACTAGCATCCCCATGTTGTTTGCAACGAGTGTACACTCTCGAGAGTTCTCTCTTGATTTTTTTCTAACAGTGTAGGTGGCAAAGGATAGTATAGAGAATCGGACACAGACCAAGAATTGCATGACTTGTCATCACACAGTATTCAAAGTAATTTAACTCCACAAAGCGGATAACGTATAAAGAATTATACATAAATATAATGTTGTGAATGGTGAATGTCACCAAATTTGCAGGCTTGCAAACATGATTATATGACATTGCTTTTGAGTTAGTATTGTTAATATTTAATGATATTGGTATATTTTTGCATACACTTATTTGGACAGTTCTGGCTTTGAATGTTAATTCACCTACCATTGTAAGCTGACAGTTAAGTGAAATATCATTAGTTGTCTAGGAAGAGGAGTTAGCCAACTTTGATAGGCGAAGAGCTTTTTTTTAAAAATAGACGAATAACGGTCTTGATCGTTACGTTTATTTTGCTAAATGTTTTTTAACGACTATCACACATAAAATGGTACGTGTTTGGATTTGTACATACTGTTTGTGACGGACAATGTTTCAAACTTAAAATTGAATGAATAAACTAAGCGTTGAATGCATCTATGTAATTATTGTTAGTTTCATTTGATTTCCTGTGTATTGTGAATATTTGTTTTGCTAGTTTTACTTGAGCTATTCAAACATATTTTCCATTTGTAGCGTACTGAGTAATTCATTTTATTAATTGTTATCTTAGTTAAGTTAATGCAGGTTTACGTTTAGCGAAGATAAAAGCTGTGTATTAACCCTTAGAATTGTCTTACCAAATTATGAACAAATATGTTACTAACGGATATTCCTGATATTTGAAAGTATTCATTATGCAAAATGTCGAGACTTTATGTATTTATATGTATTGCTTACAATGAAGATCTCCAACAATGTTTCGGCTCATTGTATATGACTTATACATGGACGCTTAAATCTTCTTTGGTTTTTTACAACCAGCGTGATGCCAGGGCAAGATTAACTTATACAAAAGATGCATGCAAATGTACTTTTTCCCTCCGTCTACGAATCCCGTACATATGTGTACCAGCAAACGCGGTAATGATAACCAACGAGAGTGTACAATTCCAAACTTTATGATAAATAAAGGCAACACCAAACGACAAGATATTGTTGTACAGAGAGTAATATCCGTACGTATGGCCGAGTCATTTGTATTAAGTGACAAATATAATAGCAATTTAGTTTTACAGAAATATGCCTGAAACATTGTACATTCTACATCTTACAATATTATGCATGATACAATGACATAGTTGCGGTAGAAAGACCCATGCATGAATAGCGTTATGAAATTAATAACAAACAAACAGAAATTGTATTTATGACGACGCAATCGGTGTTAGCACTGGAATGAAAGGACCGTACAGTCATTGTTACAACATTGCAGTTCTGGTGCCGTTTCACTATTAACCACTTCTAACTTGGAAAAACGTCTTTGCAGATTATTTACAAAGAAAATTCAATAACGTCTCCCATAGAACTTTGGAGAACGTAAGTAATTCAATAAGCAGGTTCAACTTTACATATGTAAAACACATGTCATCATATCTTTAGAAAACAAATTAATTAGTTGAGATTGCAAACTAATAATTTATGTTACTAGCTGAAACAAGTCAAATCGGAAAGTAATGACCACGACATATTCCTTCTTAAGACAGCACTTTATGTGGAAATGATATATTGCACTGCCACCACTAAGAACAAAAAGTTATAATTATATTAGAGCCATATAAAGGACACTCAGATAAAAATTTGTTTTTGTCATTAGTACAAACATTACTATCTAAATGTTTTGAAAACAACCGATCACATCGAGTTTAGCATGACGGATTTTAGGATTACATGCAATAACTACTTGACCTCAAGAGCAGGACAAGGTGCACACACTACCATTAAACGGCGAGAACGAAAATGCGTGCTTCAATAAGCAGGGTCAGATTTACATGTAACAGGCATGCAATAGCACCTTTATGGAACGATGTAATTTACAATCAAAAACATTGGTGATAAGGCCCTGATCAAGTCATCACAAAATGATCATATGTGTGGATTGTATTTGACGGACCAAAAACATACATAGGAGTCTGTTGATCTGCTGACCTTACCTTAGTACAAAAACATGTAATTATATGATGATAGATGTTCTATTACTCTTTGAAATTTATATTGTATAGTATGCAGTTACTATTGTATAATCACCAGTAATGTGAGTTTGTAATGCGTTGTTTTGGAATTTAAATTCACAGTTATTTGTACTATATCAATCTTTATTCCGATTGCAGAGAATTTTTATATAATTCAATAGGCAGTTTCAATGTTTCATATTAAGAAAGTTTCATATCCCACTTTTAGGAAACAATTTAAGTAGCTAAAATTACAAATACATAATTTATGTTATTGCCAGGAACAATTAATCACAAAATAGTTTGTGATAGTGTCAGTTGTGTGGAACTTTATCATCGGGCTGAAAACACCCAAATATGTCAGGCAGGCTAGTGGACGTAGAGATCACATATATAAATATATAACGAAATCCCAGGTAACATAAGCGAAAATATAACGACAATGGTTCAAAACGTTCATTGGTGATGTTTAGAAACTTCATCTGTTTAGCGAATATGATTATGATTGCAAATTACCAAAGCTTGCGACCATTTGTTTGCAACGCTCGTGCGATATACGTTCTATCATTGTTCTGTATTTCAATGTTGCATTATTGAGTAGATAAAATTATACGGTTCATTAAGGAGATTTAGAATTATATGATTATAGGTCATCCGATCGTGCTTGTCATAGTTTAACATGAATACAAGTACGTTTCAGCATGAAATGAACCCTACAGTTGCCTCTTCAATCCACTTTGCAGACAGCTATCAGGGAACGAACTTATTGGTTTCGAATCCGTTAAACTGCACATGCTGCCGGCTAGAATGCATTGTATAATATGGTAACGGAACGAACAATATCATCGAAGACTTAATCATGGGGCAACATCTTTGGTAACAACATCGCTGGAGACATGCGCATCCCGGCTTTCTACACCATGTCCGTAAACTCCTAGCAGTCACCTATCAAAATCTAGAAGTGCGTCATCGCACATAGGCACGTCTTTATAGCTTTGTGGACGTTATATGAATGAACATCTTTTGATGTAAATTATGTTAACCTAATAGCATTCTGCCCGAACGGAAAATGACTAACGTGTAGCTGAAAAAGGCACCACTATACATGTGTTTCAGTCAGTCTCGCCTTCGGTGATTTCTCTGGGCTACATAATTCCACCTAACACCCACCTATGATAAATCACATTCACGTGGCGCACAGTCTACCTACCATACATTTCATATGCGACTATAAAACCCATGCACAAGACCGAGTCATCCAGTCTTTTCACGTTCTTGATTTACAACTTTGGTACCTGTCTGTATGATGGCAGTGTTTGGGGCAAGGCAAATATTAATGTTGTTAATGGAATCTTAGTCACCATTTCGCACAACCCAATAGTTGACTGATACATTTCGACTGAAGGGATGTGGAGTTGGCTTCATTGAAGGATTACATTGACTTTCAAATTTTTCCTTTAATTTAAACATGACTGTCATAATTACAGAGATCGCTTTCAGCATGTTTTGTTTTTCTATTATGATTAGCTTCATCATATATCAACTGCCTTTTAAAAACAAAATATGAGTTTTATTCATGGAATATCACGTTTAACATCCTTCATTTTGAAAGCGACAGTTTCTAGAAACAAACCATATGAAACCCGTAAGCACAACCGTACTAGAACATGCAACACAATATGTTGGAGAAACGATTATATCTAATAATAAAATGAATCTCAAGTCATCAAATGACAAACCAGTAAAGCTGAAAGGAGCATAGTGGCAGAACATTGCACCACTCTGGTTCATCATTTTATTAATATAATTGAGCTCTGGTTCGCCTATAAATCGAAATGTAGCACTACAAATAGAAAAGCCACACAAGATAGTGTGTCCACTTAATCCCAGAGGTGTGACTCATAAATAATTAAACTTTTCATTTATCAATGCATAGACAACAAAGAACTTACAGGTTACTAAAACCACATGTCCATATTATTTATTCACTTTCTCAAACCAATAGTCTTAATTGTCAGTTTTTACGTGAAAATGTCAAACAACAAAATTACAAACTTATTACGATATTAAATATTGCTAAATCCACGCTACAAAGTCAATCTAGAACTTACATTCGTGCGACTTTAAACATACAACCATCTCAGAGATATACGCTATCCAGGATGAAATATTACATATGGTTGAAACAACATTTCGTAGACGACGCAAACACTTATTGTTGACTTAGTAACGCTTTTCAAAGGTATCAGTTGTTTCCGAACCTCTTTCATTTCTAGAACTAATGAAGCAGCACTCAATATCTCTCACTATTCGTTTTGATTAACCGCACCTAGTTAAGACAAAAGCAATATTCACTTTATAGTACTCAATTGTTATGTTTTCTGTGTTTTGTTATGCTGTCATTTGTGTAATTGCTTTTGTTACGGCTTTGTGAGCTTGTAAAAACATCAGTAGTTTTCAAAATCGCTTTTGCTGGTTACACACCCATTTGGCACTGTTTTTGTCGTCTGATTTTTATATCAAAAAGTTTTCATATCTTTTTTTGAATGAAGATCTTTGTTTTAAAACCTACGAAAGTAGAGCACATAAATATAGATAAATTAGAGGTTCGATGTATGTACGTATTATAAGTCATTAAGTCGGTGTGTGTTTGGATGATATTTATCAATTTTAAATGGTTCATAAAGACAGACAGGCTAACATATTTTTAATCCTTACATTGACATATACAGCCATGTCTTCTTTCTTAATTACATGGTTAACCTTTCGCCAGATTTGTCGTTGTGTTTTGCATGCATATTTCATCCCAAGGGCACATTAGTTTGAAGCAGGGATCATTGTCAATCAATTCCTGCAGCAGAAACATTTGTACATACAACAATTGAAAAACAATACAACACGAAATATATATAATGCAACATTCTAATTTATATATATATATATATATATATATATATATATATATATATATATATATATATATATATATGCTTTTGTCATATCGTTAAAGTGTTTTAAGCTTGCATTACCATGTAGTTATGTATAAGTGGATGGGCAAACAACTGACAGCTTTAGTCTCTGAACAGAACATGCCATTCCTTTTTAACAAACATTTTAATCATAAATTTGATATAGCTGAAAATATGTTTTGGATTTAAAGATAGAGCAGCACAGATTTGTTATTACAATGCTAGAGGTACGTATTTCCAAAATAGATGGCTTTAAATCGTCAATACTCAAGAAGTGTCCATTTTCATAAAAGATGGCTTAATCATAGTAAATTAATAATTCGCGTTTCATGATAATGAATGTGCTATATATTCTTCTCACGTCACAACGTTTCAAGACTGGATTCCACTTGAGCCATTTTACGTTTTCCATGAATATAATCCGATGGTTTGTAATATGGCAGTATCTAGAAAATAATGAAATTACAACTGAAGCAGTTCGTTTGTAGTGAAATATTTCATATCTGAACATATTTGCCTGATTTGAAAAATCTAATAGTCTACCAGTTATTTGTACGTAGTAATATATTCCTAAAAATGCTGACAATTTGTTTAGTTACCGTTCGTTTATTTACAAGCTTGCTTTCAGTTATTAAAACCGATGAGCGTTTGCGACATACTGATACTAAGTAATTCTGCAGTCAATATTAAAGAAAGTCGGTGACAAAAATTGTGTTATTTCAAAATGTCCAAATATCATTAATCATATTCATTGTTCGTTGACTGAGTGATAATTGTCCATCATGATTAATTTATGATACTTGACGTTTGGTGTTTTTCTAATCACCGAATGTCAAACTCGTATCAGTGCACATAGTCTACTGACCAACGAAAAGAAAGCACCCTACCTCATAGAAAAGTACCGCAGACAAATCATAGTATTTACTTTTAACCGAGACCGTCAAACAGCCATCTGCAAATCTAGTTTCCATCAGCAGTTTCAAAGCAAATTCATATTTAAACTGGTTACTCATATTGATTAAGGCACTGTTAGCGATTGATATACAAAAGAAGCACACCTGACATGACAAATTAACAAGGGAAATGAAAATCCTGACCAATCATTTAGAAAGCGATATTAAGTATCTAATATTTATGTTCTCGTTGTAAACAGTGGAGACAGCCTCTTTCAATTTATTATTAATAACCTTATATTGTCTACGGCCGATGTCGAAGGTATCTGCCACAGGCAAATGAATTCATAGCTGTTTTTGTTCCGTTATTATCCCTACTACAAGAAATTTATCATGTTAGCAATAATCGCCTTCAGGACATAATGCATTGCAATACGTTTTTTATCATGCATCTACTACTCTGTTCTGAATACATAACACAGCAACAAAAATAGTGTCAACTTTATAATATCGTTATTTAATAGATCACACAGTAAAATGAAATCAACACGTGTGCAGCAGTTGTCTAAAATACATCACGCAATATATGATATTTAACACGTGTATGCTACTCGCCTCTTAATATATAACGCAGTACAAGGTATGTACCATGCTGCAAAACTCTATTTCAAAGCATAAAGTTATACAAGAAAATAAACACTTTACAATACTAGTTTTCAAGACTCAATGCCGTATAAGATACTTAAGATGTGCTCAGTCGACACTAAATAGATATCGGAACAAAACTAAATTGAAAACACGCCTGAAAGATGAAAACTTGGAGAGAGAAAATGCTTGGGCGAAATAATCTAATAATGTATCATATATTTCGAAAGAATGCATATCCTGGTGAACGTTTCCATTTTCAGATACAGTGATCCAATTAGATTTTTAGTTGATAGCGTAGATTCGAATTCCTTGTATGTTTGTTAAAGGCGATATAATACTGCGGATATTAATGACATATTTTGGACCATATTACTGACAGCAGGATGACATAATTCGACACGTTATGTCAAGCTTATAATGGCACAGTTATGACCATAGTACCGATATAATGTGTTATATTGAAAACAAAGTAGAGGCAATTTCTTAAAAATTCTTTTTATACATAGCAAGGTGAAAGAGGACATGCCTTTAAATATTTCAAAGTGACTTTACATAAACACATTGTTTGTCAAAATATTATCAACTTATGATAATTTGGATCAGTAGTGTTTGTTTGTTTTAGTGCCAAAAGACAACGTTGTAACACACCATATTCTGGTGCAATTAATTATATTATTCCAATCATGCGTATATTAACATATAATTGTATTTGATTGACTGTAACACATTCTGACATAGTAGCGTGATGTCAAAAATAATTATAATTTTAGTATTAGTGTTCTTGAGCAGTGTGCTGGAAAATACCGGTGGCTTTATAAAAAATGATATAATATTTATAAAGCATTTAAACCTCAGTAGCAACCATGTAATAATTCTTAATAATTCTTTTCAACGTAGTATGTTCATACTTTGCCAAAATGGCAGCTATCTACCAGTGCAGTGTCTGCACTCCTGTTTAAAGACATGTATTATTGTTACATGACATTAGTTAGCTAATCAATGTTTGTCCTTCTCGGGGTTAGCCGTGTTGGTAACCAAGTCAACTTTTCAAACTTCAAAGATAAATCCTCTGAACACTTAATTAAGACCGAATTTGGTTGCGCTCTAATGTCCGTGGTGTGAGTTCTTACTTTACATTTTGTTTATAAATTCCTAAACATGAATACATTGGACTGATGTAAGTGCAAAACTGAATATAGATGTGAATCAAGCACGAGTACAACGTACTGATGATGCAACGAGTCGTAATACGGGTTGAATTTGTCCTTAGCAAATGCGTACTAATTTGCACATTATGGTAAAATAACATGTTCTACATAACCAAGAACTGATAATAATGAACAGTAACATTAACTTTAACTTATTGTTCAACAAATGTCGGATAAGAGAAATTTGATTCTTCGCCGGACAAAATGATTCCATCACAATCCTGCATCTCGGCTGTTTCTGTAGCAAACCTCAATCGAATGGATGAAGTCACTAATGTATAGACTAACATCATAGTTTTTCTGAGTTTGATATTTCAAAGTCACGGAAGGCAAGATCAATTTTTTTCTGAAACTATTCATGAGAAACACATATAACAATGAATATGGCACAATAACTATGCGAAATTCTTTCCACTTAATGTTGATGACCCAGAGCTTGAAAAACTGATGATGTCTTTATATAAATGCTTTCACAAATTCCTTAATACGCGTGACAACAGCGTGACATTACGAGGACACAAACAGGGTTGTATACTCACAATTAGTTTAAAAGACAAAGTACACAATTATACCAGATGCAGATGACGGTCTAGACAAAGGCGGATGGGTGTTATATATTTTCATGAATGGAAGAAATAATCACATATAGTATATGTATTCAGTAACAAATAAACATGACATGATCAAATATAACAAAGTCTCGAAGGTAAAACGTAATCTCATATCTCAACGTGTAACATCAAATAATCTACACACAGTAATTGGACAATATTTGTGCATACAAAAAACTTCATTCACATATCCATTAACTTATCACAGCATAGTAAACTGCCTCATCTTTTTGTGAGTTGTTTTCATGTGTTTTCATCATCAATATTAGTATTACTATTGGAAGAGGAATGTACTTCTTAATACTGCCTAGTATGTTGGATAGTTGCGTTAGGTATTACAATACCAATGACATATACCTAGAAACATAGTAGCAGCAGTGATGGTTAACCCTACATTTATTAGGAAAGTTATCTATCGTGAAAATAGAAGAACTATAAAGCTAACCCTGATCTATAAACCGATCAAAGTTTCTCTAATTGGGTTAGCTCTTTTATTTTATTTTTGACGTTTATGTTTTTGTTCCTATTTGTGTACTTAACTGGACACTATTTGTGTCGTCACCCTTCCTGCTGTTGTGTCTCTAAACCAAACTTTTTATCGAGAAATATGTGATATCCTGACGCAGAATCATCATGTATATTAATGTCGTAAAACCGTGTCGGTATCGAGGTCAGCTATCGATGCTGCTTCATCAATATCGGTTAAACAATAATGATATCATTACCGTCATCATCTAACGATCTCGTTTCGTCAATAAAATCTTTAAGTGGATCGTACCATTTGAGCCATGTAATTGTTTGATTGAGCTACAGTTGTGTCTTACCAGACCCAAACGGGTATATGATAACTACTCTGATATAAATTGGTTGCGCTGCATAATGCTTAAGTGGCACTTGCGTTTGTGTTGCTGAAAAATCGTCAACATTCATGTTGTAGAAATATAATAAATAACATGGTTTTATAATTTGTACGATGCAGCGCATCCACGCTCACAAGTAAAATTAAAATCACGCGAGTGAAATGTGGTAGAATCAAATACATATGTATTTTATCTCGTAGAAAGAAAATGGGAGATATTGATGACTGTGTAATTTCCAAGGAGCTTCACAGACTACGTATACTGGCGAGAAGAATCTTCCTGGAGATATTATTATAGTCGTGTAACCCGATTTGATATCCGACTTAACGGTTTAGACCCATCGAATTCCAATAAATGATATTGATCCAGAGTGCCACTTTCGTGACGTCACCTATAAAATACAAAGATTAACAACAATGACTGAGAGCAGATGTGAAGCTGATTCTGTATTTATAAGAAATATAGATCAAACATTCGCTTCCTAATATTTTGTAAGACCCGCGATGAAAAGTGACCTAGTTTTGGGGAAAATTAACATCAAAGAGCAATTGAAAACTCGATTTTAAGTAGTAACATATATATTTGAACAATAATTTCTCCGTCACGTTCTCATATATTCATAAATTATTTTGTGATTATACCTGGATTGATGTACCTGTGCAGAATCATAACACACACACACACACACACACACACACACACACATATATATATATATATATATATATATATATATATATATATGTATATATATATATATATATATATATATATATATCGTCAAAAAGATCAGCTTCAAAATTTATATAATATCTTATAAATACATATGACTCTTAGTTGAGAAGCAGTTTACTTATCGGGTCCCTTCGGCCTCCGCACACGAGCGCAGATATAATGATTTTTTATACCTGTTATACTATTAGGCATATTAGCGTTAATTTGACATTTTACTTCGTACTTAGTAGTACCTTGAAAGGAATATTAAATTTGTTTAAGGTGATAAGGCATGACAAATTATTACAATATTTTGAGTACGTTTCAAGCTATTGATCTTGCCTTTATTGAATATTAATTACGCTGAACAAAACATCGCCAATAAATAATGTTTAGCATTTCATGTGACCACAAAGTGTAGCTTTTATGTTACTTTATTGACTGGAGCATGACTTTTACAACTTTGAAGTAAGCGAAATTAACCATTCATGTGAATATGATTTAGTTAAGATGCATAAATGTTATACAAACCGAATATATTATTTTTAATTTCACGATTGCTTTCAGGATTACCAGTCGTCCCTAGAGAAAAAAGAAAAGCAATTGGCATAAGTATCAAAGGCTGACGTAAAGTCAGACCAAGTTTCAATATAATATTTATCTCCAGGGAACGGTTTCATCGAATTTTCTTGCTATCGTTCAGTGATTGAGATGATCCACATAATATACAAATTAAAATATACTTCAATGTCATCGCATCGTGTCTAATATTTAGTCCATGTGTTCGTCTGTCCGTGTCTTTTCCTGCGATAACTTATATGAACAGAACTAGACTCATGGTTTTCAGTGGATCGCAATTATACTTGATAAAGTTGGTGGTCTTAATCAAATACCTAACATGTTGTTTCATTGTATTAACGATATGTAAGAGAAGATTAACCCTTATACTTTCAGTTGAATGCAGTAACGTAATAGATAATATATAATTGTATTAAAGCATCTGATATTGCACGTTTTAGTAGAATATTATGAATCGTAAATCCCATTGTAATTACTATCAGAAGGTATGCATGGTGACCTTATATTTACACTTTTTTGGAAGCGTTAAGCACCCTTTGGAAAACTCCATACTTACGTTCCATAAACCTTGTGAAAATATATGAAAATATGAAGTTTTACTTCCTTGTTCAACGGCCTTACCATGCGTGGAATATTATAACATTTATATTTCCCAAAACGATCTAATTGTGATAATTGTCAACTCTCGTAATTTAAAGGTTATGTTAGGATTAATATGTAAATGAGTACTCCATACCTACCTCATATTGTGCCGGGAAGAAAAGATAATCTTTGCATTTAAGTTCAATATACACTCAATTCATATTGGCATTGCCAAAACTATTTCGTCGATGACTTAATAAGACGAAATGTAGAAATTAAGGACATTTACTGTAACAGACTCTAAGAATAGTCAGTCCGGCTAAAATCAAAATCTCTGACATTACTGAGATTCGACAGACACCAATACGAGGTCATCTTCTGATAAATATGTTTTCTTTTGTCATTAACAGCAATCTGATTGACCAGGCTCTTTAGAATCCTTCAAGTTCATACATACATAAACCCATTTATTTTCTTAATTAGGCCTCACCCACCTGAACTACTTTCTGTACGTATACTCAGTGAATGAGTATAAGATCACTCAATGTCTGGCGTCTTAAGTAACATTTTAGTGAGAAATCTAACACTTGAGATTTGGTTTCAAATAGATAAGATATCTTTATTAAAGCTATCGGTAAGATACATTTTAAAGGTATATATGCAAAATGTTTACTTGCACATCTTAATGTCAAAAGATAACAGGACCATAAACATTCATCAATGTATGTATGTTACAATGTATGAAATATCTGTATTAATGTATACATTTCTGTATTTATTGATGAAATGTCTGTATTAATGTATGAAATTGCTGTATTAATGTATGAAATTTCTGTATTAATGTATGAAATATCTGTATTAATGTATACAATTGTTCTATTAATGTATGAAATGTTTGTATTAATTTGTGAAATTTCAGTATTAATTTGTTAAAATTTCTGTTTTAATGTATGACATGTCTCTATTAATGTGTGACATTTCTGTTATAACGTATGACATTTCTGTATTAATGTATGACATTTTAAAATCAGTTCGCTCCATTAAAATACCATAGAATTAGAAGAAAAGAGAACACATATACCATAAATCAAATACGTGGTTTTCGCCTTAATATCGCGAGGCTCTGACGAATCGAGCTATGAAGGCATCTCAAATCCATTCACTTTTCTGCATTATTAGATGAAATGTAAAATGTGATTTTAAAAAATAATGTTATTAAACTGTGGGTTTATTTAGCTATTTACGCTGTTGAACTTAATTCTAAGGAATAACTTTTTATTTCAACAATAATGAATCCTCATAACCTAGTGCAAAAGATTTATATGCATTTTTTTAATGTTTCATTTTGTTCATAGCTGGACGAATTAAACAAAAATAAACTTTCAATACTTAATTGACTTCGTCACGTTTCCAATCCATATACAGCTTTCAAATTTATGAATGAGACCAAATATAATTCGCAATATATTTATGTCTAATTAGTATGCTCCCTAGCACGAAATATTTTATTTCATTGTATAGGTTACTGAAACTAAGTGGACGACTATTCTCCAAAATAAGAAGATAAAACAATACCAATTGAATAATTCCTAGAGGCATTGGCGAGAAGCTTCATGGGTAGATAATATTGCTTTCAGAAATAACGAACAATATTAGAAATGATGAGGGCATTAATTCATAATTTCTGTCACGCTTTGTTAATGTTGATTGACTTGGCAATATCTACTATTGTGTTAATTCATATTTATATCATATTTTGTTTTTGATTTGCATTAAAAATGGTGCGGGCGAATGGCCGAGTGTCTAAGACGATATCCGTTATTGATCACTGCCATCTAGCCTCTGTTTGCGTGGGCTCGAGTGAAAGATTCGGCCAATGTTTTTATGTGAGAAAGTATGCCAGTAGTTTCTCGTGTGTCGGTGGTTGTTTGTTAGGGTTTTCCGGGTTTTTCTTCCACACTTAATACTGGCCGCCATGTATAGCCTATCAAGTGATGAAAAATAGCGTTCAGTCTTACATCAACAGTAAAAAATGTGAACCACATCATTGAAAATATTTTGTTGTGACTGAAAAACTCTTACTTATGTGTAGTTTCGGCAGAGTTATCTCATTTACCTAATATATACAATGATATAGCTAGGTCTGTCCTTATCATATTGAGAAACAAACTACTTCATATAATCATTCGTCACAAATGCGTAAGTCGGATAGAAAGTGTGTTTAATTCGCAACATGTTCAAATTAAGGACTATGAAAACAACATTATACTGTGAAATTTTAAAGCACCCTACGGCTAAAGTGCAACTAAAAGTTTTAATTACGCTTTTCACAGAAATGGATTCAATATTTGATAAACTAGTTAATGTAACCTGTTTTTCATGACATTATTTTTCTATTACATGTTATCCCAGCACTTGGAAACTAATACATTTTCTGAATGATAAATATAGATAAGCTGTGCAAAGGTAAGATTCCATAATGAAGCTAAATTGTTGTTAGATAATGTTTCCATAACAGGGATCAGTTGTGTAAATGTAATGTCTCCGTAATATGCATATGATGTTTGACGATACCAATTTATCTCTAGAGACATTAAAGACTTCATCTCGAAGGATTTTTAAATATTCAACAAGGTGTTTATAATGAATGGCTTAAAATGCATTTTGACTCAAAGGTTCGAACTCTTCAAGTCTAAAACCTCAATTAGTCTTTTTGTTTAATCGGCGGTTTAAATTATGATTTCATACCAAAAATGCGATATTCTGCAGTCAAAAAGTCTCCAAAGCTTCGAAGGCAAAATATCGTTGTTACTGATTCTTACCTTTATAATATAAACTGGTTTCTGAAGGCAATGCAACTCTGCAAGCCAATGTAAAAACTGCATCCTTGACTCAAACTATATATATATATAAATAAATAAATAAATATATATATATATATATATATATATATATATATATATAACCCTAGTTGCAGCCTTAAGTGGACCATCCTTAATTTGCAGCATTAGGCAGACCAAAATGTATTTTCATAATTATTCGAAATATACGAATATTCATAACTTTTTTAATAAGTAAACAACATTGATGTGTTTTGTATTGCATGATTTCAATGCTCCAGCCAACAATAAAAAATATACAAAATACACTGTCTCCTTAAAATCAAGCATAAAGAAACCCACGATATATATATATATATATATATATATATATATATATATATATATATATATATATATATATAAATACATATGTGCCAAGTAAATCATAAAAGTCTTTAAATTGAAGATATACGCTATAAGCTTCTGGACGTATACTCAATGAATGAGTTTAATATTACTCAATGTCTGACGTCTTTGGTAACATTTTAGTTATGAATCTAACACTTGATATTTGGGTTCAAATATATAAGAAATCTTTGTTAAAGCTATCAATAAGATACTTTTTAAAGGAATACATACAAAACATTTTGATGTCCAAACATGAGAGTACCATAAACATTCATCAATGTATATATGTTTTAATGTATGAACATTCTGTATTAACGTATGAAATTTCTGTATCATTGAATAAAATTTCTGTATGAATGTATGAAATTTCAGTAATAATGTATGAAATTTCTGTATTAATGTATGGAATATCTGTATTAATGTATGAAATTTTGAAATGTGTCCTCTCTATTAAAATACCCTAGAATTAGTAGAAAACAGAACACAAAATACCATGAATCAAATATATTGTTTTGCCTTAATAGCGAGACGCTCTGAGAACTGTTATCAAAGTCCGTTAGCTGTACATATAGAGTCAAATTATAAAAAAAAAAATGAGTGTTAAAGTCTCCTAGTCTAGAGTGTAATTAAAACTTTTACCTACTCTTTTTACAGAAATGGAGTCAATATTTGATAACCTAGTTATTCATTTAACCTTTCGTACATGATATTGTTGTTCTATTTCGTGTTATCTCAGCACAAGGAAACAAATAAATTTTCCGAATGATAAATATAGAGGGTAAGGGTAAAGTTCCATAATAAAGCTAAATTTTTGTTAGATAATGTTTCCATAATGTAGATAGGTTGTGTAAATGTAATGTCTCCGTAATATAGATATATTTGACGATGCTAATTTATCTTTAGAGACATTCAAGACTTCTTCGTCTTAAAGGAATTTGAAAGATTCAGCTAAATGTTTATCATGAATGGCTTAAAATGCACTTTGACACAAAGGTCAGAACTCTTCAAATCTAAAACTTAAATTAGTCATTATGTTAAGTTATCTTCAACAGAGCAATACTGTGCAGTCATGAGGTCTAATAAACCTCAAATGCAAAATATAAGATTTACCGATTCTTACCTTTAGAATATAAGCTGGTTTGTGAAGGCAATGCAACTCTGCAAACCAATTTAAAACAATCTTTGTCGCAAACGAAAGATATATAATTTATTGCACAGTTTGTAATGTTAATATATTAACACGCTATCGCAAAAATCGTAAAATTCACTACCGACTGTTACGTTTTAGACTTTGATTAAACGGACTTATCAATTGCGAGTATTAACTTTTTTTTATTGCTCTATAGCAATATTCACTTTGAAGATCATTTTTTGCATTAGTAGATTAACACAAACAGAAACATTCTAAAGAGGACGTCACCGTAAATGTATGATCCAGTGAACAAAAAAACCGGTTGAAATATAGTGCGCTGTCACGTCACAATGGAATTAAACTTGATACTACAGTATATGGTGACAATTAGACCCGACGTGCTCTTAGCTTCACGCAGTGATGCACCGAGCAACCTATTAGAATAGTCCATAGAGACGTAAACGTTTCATGTGAAAGTTTCTTGTTAACAATATCGATAGAAAGCAAAATTTAAGATTATTTAACTATGGAATTGTGTTCATTGTTATGACAGCATATACACATCGATCAAGGATAAGACCTGAATCATTTATCTGGAATTTGTTGAAATGTTACAGAAGTATGTACCGTCAAGTTTAAAAGAATGTTTTCCAAAGTACACAACATCCTCAAACACCAAAATTGCCGATAGAAAGTGAATCACAACATCAGTCTCAAATCCATGCAGGAAATAAATCACTGTCGGAAACTTCTGTCAATATATAATCACGACTGATTTAGATCTATTTAGCTTTCAGAGCAGAGGTGGCACAGTAGTTAGTGTGCGACAGAAACTAACCGCTGGCTCGAATACTACCATCGGACCTGAATGGTCAGATAATATAGAAACTTTGCTCCTTTGCATATTCGCTAAAGAATCCATTTTTGCTGCTTACCTTTTAAGAACACATTTGCTTGAAGATTAACATTTACGACTAGCCCAAGTGTGCTCAACACAACATCCATTGGCTCTTACAGTATAAGCCTGCTAAAGCTGATCCAACTTTGACCAAATATCTCAGTGTTGAGGAAAATGACATAATAATATGTTTTGCATTCTAACTTGTTAAAGGATACGTTTGGATAACGTCAGTAACCTGTTTTAGAACACGTCGTTTTTGTGGCACGTGCCATTCATATGCTATATCCGAGACAAGAATGAAAAAAAAATCGACTCTTTTTGAGCAAAAAAGGTTTGAGATGACTACTTACTAAAGCTGTGTGGAGCTTATTAAATGGGCAAACGTTATCTCCTCGTGTATTTTTGACCCCAAAATTTAGATCTTGATCTGCCGTTCCACATATCAAATTCTGATTTAAGGTTATGATTGATGCAGTTGTGTGAAACTAATACAAAGGTACACGCTTGATGCCATTAGTTGCTGTGTTTTGCTGTCATAATGTTGACATACTAAATTTAACACATGACATTTCAGATCAATGTTGAAGAACGCGATATTGCGTTGAGTACGTACTAAAGCTTGGAAGTTTATTAAATGCAGCGCTCGTGCATTTTCGACTAGACATACATTGACGTTGATCTCTCGGTGCAATGCAACCAAGTTTGTGGTGCAAATTTGGCCTCCCTTGCCTTGTCAGTTGATGTAGGTACACTCTACAAAACGCCGTTATTTAAGCAATAAGACATCAACAACAAATAAAAACATATTTTAATATCTGGATTGACGTCTAAAATACAAGGACACAATGTTTACCTCCATTGATCCTCATCGTTAACAGCCCACTTCCCATCATGCATTAGGCCAAGGATGATCTTCAGCTTCATTGACAAATAAATTAACAAGACTCAAGGATTAGCTTTCAACATGATTATGCCGAATTAAATAAGCAATAACATTTGACTGATAATTAGTTAATTGAATGATTATCGAACGAAAATGCAATATTTCAATATGACCTCAGGATAAAACGCCCAATAAATCCATACCAAACTCGAGAATGCCCCACAAAGCCTCACAAATCCTTAAGCGGGTCGTGCGAAGTCAGTATTTAAAAATGTATCGAAAATTGCATATTGTAAATTATATTGACGAATTAATTAATCGAACGGAATAGCTAGTTTTCAACATAATTATAATTTCATAAACGGTGCGTGTAACTGATTACCGAAATATAGGATTGACAAACTTAACCTTTTGATATTTTAAAGAAAGGCGTACGCAACCTGACATAGTCAAAGTGATATTGTAAGTTTGAAAACGTTTCCATCCTCAGACTGAGTTAATAAGATAATTTTAAAAATAGTGATGACAGATAAAGCAAACATTTTCTAATTATGTTACGTTTATTGATATAAATATTGCAACAGACCTATATATTTTCGAATATTGTAAGTAATTTCCATGTATTGGCCTGTCGTGATCCTGTCAATTGTTCTGCCAAAACAGAATGAAATTATATATTCTTATAAATTGACACGAGGATGTTTCAGTGTCAAACAAATATGAAAAGAGTAGACTTAATAAATAAGAAAATATAAATATAAACTTACACTAATTGGAATTAAATATTTTTTTAAAGAATATTACAATGTTGTACAACCAATGTTAAGAAGAAAATGTTTAAAAAAATGCATAATTTGATAGTTAACATAATTCATATGTCTTTGCGCGTCTTTGCGCGTCTTTGCTTTGTTTAATAGGACCGATACGTCTTGACGACGAATCTTCTTAGGCGCGACATTGCCTATAGTACAAGAAACAACGCGATGCTAATTAGGCGGGTAACCGCGGAAACATTTGTAAAGTGGTATACCAAAACAAAATAGTATACCCATTATACCTTTGGTATTATTTGGAAAAAGATACTTATCTTGAGAAGAAGCAAAGAAAATATGTCATCCAAAAAGACGATCACGGTTCCGATAGAGTAAACACATTAGGATAAAATACATTGAATTTGCAAAAAGTAACCGATAGGATATCATTCATTTTAATGGTATGCGTATACTTCCCCTTGGGACCTATCTAAAGTGTCTATATTATCAATAATACATAATTACAATTGTCGATCAACATAGTGAGGTAAATGTATTGGTTAGGGGGCACACATATGTAATGTATCTAAGGATGTTGCTGATGTTGTGGTTATAGCTGAAACATATTATATTGTTATAAAACTAGATTATTATTAATTCCATTTTAAAATATCCAAGTTCCTCTCTCTCTCTCTGACTATTTGTCTGTCTGTCTGTCTGTCTGTCTGTCTGTCTGTCTGTCTCTCTCTCTCTCTCTCTCTCTCTCTCTCTCAAAACATCAAGATAGAGGCAAAATGCCATGAAAAGTCGCCAATAGAAGATATTTGCTTGTAAAATACCTAAATGTTTTTTTTTATTATCAGTAATCATGTTAACTAAAACAGATTAATGACTTAGATCAAATTTAGAAATATGAAAATATTTTAGTTACCCATTGTTGCCTTATTATCTCGCTTAGAATCTATTCAACAGTATTATCCATGGGCCTGCACGTCAATGCATTGATGAATGTTGATTATTCAACAATCTATGTGTTTGTAGTGCCCTACTTTATTCAAGAAAAAAAAACCAAACATCTTTCATGTTTAAAAAATGTAATTTATATTGAGATTTAAAAATAGATACTCAGAAAGATAAGCTCTCAACTGCTCAATATGCAGAGATTGTTGTGAATAGGCACAAAAGGACATTACATTTTGTTATGGAATGTGAGATCATTGACTCGGTCAACACACAGTTGCCTTTAGTAAGTCTAAACTCCATTCCAAAGGCAAATATGTGTATTTGTATGTGATATAAATAAAATGTATGTATAATATGTACGCAGTGATTATAATATACCATTCGTTGTGTAAGCCTAATTTCATTTTAATGAACTATTTATAATTTTGTGTATATCATTGATAAAGCGAACATACAATATATATATCCTGCTAATACACCGTTATTCTGGTAAGAAATATCTGTATTTAAGTCGTTTATAAACAATTAAAATAAAATATGTGATAAAACAAATCCTTGCCTTACATCAACTGGGCAGTACAGCATTTTTAACAGAGCTATTTGGCTTCCTCACACAATCTTTAACATTTGCGTATCTCGGTAATGGAATAAGAAGAATTTTACTATTATTTTTATTTACTAATTTATGGTAATTGAGTTTGTGCCATGTTGATACAGAAAACGATTTGGATAATCAACATAATAATAATAGTAATAACAACAGTATTTGGACTGTTCATCGAATTTTCATTGTTGTAGACTCTTTCGCTGTACAAATGTACTCACGACACTCATAAGCGTATTGGCAAGAAATAGTTTTTAAATCATCATATATCAAGCCATCAAAAAGTTGCACTTATCACAGAATCACTAGGCATTTTATAATTTAAGTCTATAAAAGATGTTTGATAAATATAAACAAGAAATATAATTTAGAGAGATGTAAAATGTATCCATTGAAGTTAATACGGAGTAATGTTTTACTGGTATACCAATATTTACGTCTTCTCTAGTACAAATAGGCATCATTAGGCATGTTGAATGCTTTTAATTGGTTAATTATTTAACGATATACAGATGTTACAGTTTTTATTTTACTTTTCAAGATAGGAATGATAATAATTTCAATGATTCCTTTGCATGAATTGGTATGCTATTTTTTGAGATTGTGTGCCTGTGCAAAAAGTAGCCATTTCTTTCGATACATTATGGAATATATCATTTTGAGTCGAAAAATCAATTTAGTTACCATTCTCTCAGGCTTTGTGTGTCTCTTTTCTGATTTGTCAAGCTAGAGATGTCAATAGCTCCACCCCCGAATTTGTATGTGATGTAAAATCGCTGTTGCCTATCTACAAACTTTAACAAGCCCGTCAACGTTTGCCCTCCGTCTCCTGGACAACATGAAATGACGTCCCTATGTCAAAACATCGAAACACGTTTTGAGTTTACCAACAAGTTTGATAACTCAGTAAGACATATTTCAAAATTCGGTATTTTGTTCCCATAGTTTATCAAAATAACTCACGGCACTCATAAGCGTATTGTTCAGAAACAGTTTTAAAATCATCATGTATCAACCCATCAAAAACTTGCACTTATCACAAATTCGAGCAGAATCACTAGGTATTTTATAATTTAAACCTACAAAAGAAGTTTGATAAATATAAACAAGAAATATATTTTCGAGATGATGTAAAATATATCCATTGAAGTTAACACGGAGTAACGTTTTATTGGTATACCGATATTTACGTCTTCTTTAGTACAAATAGGCGTCATTTGGCATGTTGCATGCTTTTAATTGGTTAGTTATTTAACGATATACAGATGTTACAGTTTTTATGTTACTTTTCAAGATAGGAATGATAATAATTTCAATGATTCGTTTGCATTAATTGGTATGCTATTTTTTGAGATTGTGTGCCTGTGCAGAAAGTAGCCATTTCTTTCGATACATTATGGAATATATCATTTTGAGTCGAAAAATCAATTTAGTTACAATTCTCTCAGGCTTTGTGTGTCTCTTTTCTGATTTGTCAAGCTAGAGATGTCAATAGCTCCACCCCCGAATTTGTATGTGATGTAAAATCGCTGTTGCCTATCTACAAAATTTAACAAGCCCGTCAAAGTTTGCCCTCCGTCTCCTGGACAACATGAAATGACGTCCCTATGTCAAAACATCGAAACACGTTTTGAGTTTACCAACAAGTTTGATAACTCAGTAAGACATATTTCAAAATTCGGTATTTTGTTCCCATAGTTTATCAAAATAACTCACGACACTCATAAGCGTATTGTTCAGAAACAGTTTTAAAATCATCATGTATCAACCCATAAAAAACTTGCACTTATCACAAATTCGAGCAGAATCACTAGGTATTTTATAATTTAAACCTACAAAAGAAGTTTGATAAATATAAACAAGAAATATATTTTCGAGATGATGTAAAATATATCCATTGAAGTTAATACGGAGTAATGTTTTATTGGTATACCGATATTTACGTCTTCTTTAGTACAAATAGGCGTCATTTGGCATGTTGCATGCTTTTAATTGGTTAGTTATTTAACGATATACAGATGTTACAGTTTTTATGTTACTTTTCAAGATAGGAATGATAATAATTTCAATGATTCGTTTGCATTAATTGGTATGCTATATTTTGAGATTGTGTGCCTGTGCAAAAAGTAGCCATTTTTTTCGATACATTATGGAATATATCATTTTGAGTCGAAAAATCAATTTAGTTACAATTCTCTCAGGCTTTGTGTGTCTCTTTTCTGATTTGTCAAGCTAGAGATGTCATTTGATCCACCCCCGAATTTGTATGTGATGTAAAATCGCTGTTGCCTATCTACAAAATTTAACAAGCCCGTCAAAGTTTGCCCTCCGTCTCCTGGACAACATGAAATGACGTCCCTATGTCAAAACATCGAAACACGTTTTGAGTTTACCAACAAGTTTGATAACTCAGTAAGACATATTTCAAAATTCGGTATTTTGTTCCCATAGTTTATCAAAATAACTCACGACACTCATAAGCGTATTGTTCAGAAACAGTTTTAAAATCATCATGTATCAACCCATAAAAAACTTGCACTTATCACAAATTCGAGCAGAATCACTAGGTATTTTATAATTTAAACCTACAAAAGAAGTTTGATAAATATAAACAAGAAATATATTTTCGAGATGATGTAAAATATATCCATTGAAGTTAATACGGAGTAACGTTTTATTGGTATACCGATATTTACGTCTTCTTTAGTACAAATAGGCGTCATTTGGCATGTTGCATGCTTTTAATTGGTTAGTTATTTAACGATATACAGATGTTACAGTTTTTATGTTACTTTTCAAGATAGGAATGATAATAATTTCAATGATTCGTTTGCATTAATTGGTATGCTATTTTTTTAGATTGTGTGCCTGTGCAAAAAGTAGCCATTTTTTTCGATACATTATGGAATATATCATTTTGAGTCGAAAAATCAATTTAGTTACAATTCTCTCAGGCTTTGTGTGTCTCTTTTCTGATTTGTCAAGCTAGAGATGTCATTTGATCCACCCCCGAATTTGTATGTGATGTAAAATTGCTGTTGCCTATCTACAAAATTTAACAAGCCCGTCAAATTTTGCCCTCCGTCTCCTGGACAACATGAAATGACGTCCCTATGTCAAAACATCGAAACACGTTTTGAGTTTACCAACATGTTTGATAACTCAGTAAGACATATTTCAAAATTCGGTATTTTGTTCCATTAGTTTATCCAAATAATTCATACAAATACAAAATATTTCAATATCATTTTGTCTGATTTTGTTATTATCCAAATTAATTGATCTCCCAGGTAGCGGTCGAACTATGGTGGATGTGTATAACCTTAGTCTTTCGGTTTGGTTGATGTATTCATTAGCCTGATATTGTAAGATAGATATGCCTTATAATATGACCTTTTCGCTTTTTCTTACCTTTATTATGTTGGATCTTAGATATAGAAATGTAGAGATAAAAACTGAGAACTGCATTTTCTGTCAACGATCAGACAAAAGAATAATTTATAAAATAATAACTAACGTTTCAAATATGATTGTGTCAAGATTGTATCCACACTACATCATTATTCGGACTAGTCTCTCAGTTTGGTTATTTCATTCATCAGTATACTTAAAAATATAAATCTAACTTTTAATTTGGCTTTGAATAGCTTTGTGAGGCATTGTGTTGCCCAATGGTAAGCGTGTGGTAAATTATTTAGGTTCTGTAGTATTATTTGGGTGGGTTCCCACACATACAGGAAATAAACGATTCAAATGTGAAATTTGCTTTAACATGTTTACCAGCAGTCGTCATTTGAAGCAGCACATGCTGTTGAACAACGGACATGGTACATTCAAATGTGAACTTTGTAACAAAACATTATTGGACAGTAGTCGTTTCAATAGCCACATGAAGGTGCACACCAAAGATACGTCATTCAAATGTGAAATTTGTGATGAAATGTTTATGCATAGAAGTGATCTCAAGGGAAATAAAAGGAAACAAACAGAAGATGAACTATTCAAATGTAATGTTTGTTATAAAATGTTTACTTCCAATAGTTATTTGAAGTGACACATGCAGACACATACAGCAGATAATCCATTCACATATGAAGTTTGTGATTACATATTTGGGTATAGCGGTACTTTCAAGGTGCACATGGCCATACATACAAGAAATAGACAATTCGACAGTGCTCCAACATAAAAAATAGTGTAAAGCAATGAAAATGCATTGGAAAATACAAGAAACTGTTGCAAAGAGTATTATGATGTACAAATAAAACAAACTATGCTGCATTCAGTATTTACATCAGATTGACCGAAACCATGAGTGCTGGATTCATCACTAGTGCTGGTTATCAAGTCAAAATGGATAAATATGATTTGTTTGTTTGTTTGATTAGGATTTTTAACGTTGCTTTAACAATTATTCAGTGAAATCGCTATGATGTCTGCAGTGAGGCAGTTTATAGTAATGTCTAGCAACGGGACATCATGCCGCTGCCATGTAGCATGTATTATGATGTCCCATCCAGTCACAATATTTTCTGACATCAGGTCGACAAGTCGTAACACTATTCTCTTAATGTTGAGCATCAAGCAAGGCGGATGTTAGTACAATTTTTGTAAGTCTTTGCTATGACTCCGCCAGGGATCGAGCGCACGACCTCCCGCTTCTTCGGCGGACACTTTATGTTGCAAGCAAAAACCGGCTTCATTATTACGTAAATAACAGACCATCAATACTATACATATCAATATAGATGAAAACAATAACATATACACCGACATTATATATGTATTGTTACATGTATCTGCCTTGTCTTCATTAGCATTTGGTTGTTGTTCTACATTTAAGGCATAACGTTCTGGTTAAATATAATGTAGCATATGCATTGTTGTTCGCCCCATATTGGGCAATGTTGGTGTTTGTGAGAAAGGAAACGTGTTTTGTCACTTACAAATTTGTCTTTGTGCTTTGATTGTTTCAAGTAACATTTACTATTTTTACAATTATGTTCAGTTTCATTATCATCTTCATCATTTATCATCTTCATCATTATATTTTTCCATAAGAGCATTATCTCAGGATATTTCATTGTTTATTGTATATATGTACTTATTGTCTTCTATATTACCATATTCTTTGACATCTGGATCTATGGCATCAGCATAATAACACTATAACAGGGTACTGGCTTTATCAGCCGATCCCTTGCATTATAGTTTACTATCGTATAATTTTAGTTGTTTGCATGTCTGATTATCTTCATCGTCAATACATCTGGGTGCCATCTTTATCACAATTGACATTCGGGTGTGTACTTCTTATTGGTCGCATGATGACAACAATAAGGAAACCACTCCAGAATCCGAGTGGTTAGAGGATGTGACAGGTCATTGGATTGATCACCGGCCGCGTCCTACCAAAGACTTATAAAAAATGATGCAAAAAGCAACCCCGCAAGGCGCTCAGTGTTCATCATTTGAAAGTTAGTGTTAGGACAGGTCGGCCTGATGTCAGGAGAATATGGCTATGGGGTAGTAATCACCACGCATTTAAACATTCTTCACCTACCACCATCATGTTTTATCGATAATCAGGATTCCTCTGCAGTACACAAATAGTATTTTTAAAATCAATTCCCATTACATGTGGTTATTATGGGATTAACAGATACATTGTACATGTACATGCATAGTCAATGGAAGGAACTCTAGATAGATTTGTTTGTTGTTTCACAGCAATGGGTAGCATGGATTAGAACAACAGTTTTCTATTAAGACTCGTGGTAATTTTTCCTTTATTCTGTAAATGAAATACTATTCTGTAATTAAAACTACAATTTCAATGAGTCAATATGGTCCTGTCATTTAATATACGGCTCCAAAAGTCCTTTGATACATTTGAAATTTGAATTAAAAATTTGAATTTATTATTGTACTTTGTTCACATCAGTCGCGAATATAGTTCTGCAATTTAGTAAAGGAATTCACACAAGAAGTTATGATAGTAATACTGTTAATAATGATGGCAGTGTTTTTAGTGCTTAATCTTAAGAAGCTCTAATTGCTTTAGAACATCTATATTTGTTATGCCTACAACAAATAAAACACCATGAAATTTGAAAACAAAATTAGCTGACAATAAATTTAAGGTAGAAACATGGTTCGGTCATTAGGTTTGTTCTTGCAGTCGATAACGATGAGTTCTAAGAAGAATACTCCTAAAATGGATCAATGTGACTTTGTGTCTAATTTCAATGGGTAATTCATTTCACGTATCATGGCCCTGGTATGCAAAAGAACCGTCGTCCGGATCACGTTTTCATCATAGTGGGAATAATGAGTGTAAATGTCTTGCTGGTGTGTACCCATGGATGAGGCCAGGTAGTTATGTTGAACTGGACTCTTTCTGTGTAATGTAGCCCAGAGAACATATATTGTGCTCGATTCTGGATCGAATGGATAGCCAGTGTAGGGTACAGAGCAGCGGGGAGGTGTGCTCTGATCGTGTTACTCTAAGGATAAAATTAGCTGCTGTAATTTTAAATATTTGAAGTTTCTGGAGTAGATATTGAGATGAACGAAACAGAATCGAGTTACTATAGTCCAGTCTTGAAAGTACCAATGAGCACACAAGTATTCTAGTGGCGTCAACTGAAATATACTTGCGAATGTAGATGATGTGTTCCAGCTCAAGATATGCAGCCTAGTATTTTGCAAGCCACCAATTCTGCGAATGTGGGAGGAAAGCTGTAAGTTTTCACGTAATGCAGCAATAAATCTGTAGCTAATCATAATTGGATATACCAATCGTTGTTAGAAACATATATTCAAGGACCTATAACCCTGCCTGCGTGACTCCAGTCTATTTAGTAATGGTCACCGCCATTACAGTTTGCAAAATGGTAGATATATTCTTCTAGAATATGTGATGATAGGAGTTAGTGTGTATAGATTAAAACATATATTTAAATTAAGAACACAGGTATATTTTGCATCCAATAATATAATTTTACCACGTGTGTGATTATATTAGCATTTATTTAATTTCCATGTACTTTCACCTCTATAGAGAGTTTTCACAACACATCAGCAATTCTGCGAACCATTGTTTACGTGGGGTCACCGTAACGTGTTCCACAAACTTGTACACCAGAGTGTTTTAGACCGTTCTCTCAATTTGAAATATCCAAGTTACATTTAAAGAAGCTTTATTGAAAACGGTGTGCGATTGTATTGTAGCTGGTTGTGTCAATAACAACATTAAAACTCCGAACAAAAAAAAAACTTTTTCATAAGGCTAAAGGTGCAACACCAAGTGCTATGTGACTTGTCTTTTGCATCCATGTCTAAATTATCAAACATACTTCTAAAGACCATTCATGTCATGTACAGGCGTTTGAAGCTGTTTTTTCACTGTCCAGAAAGGGGATGCTTGCAAACGACCATGCCATCCGACTTTATCAAGACTTGGAAAACTTGTAGCAGCAATTATTGACTGCTTTGAGATTAAAATTGAAAGACCTTACAACTTGAAAGCATGGGCTGAGATATATTCTCATTAAAAATCTGGACACACAGCAAAATTTCTAATTCCACAAGGGGTTATACGTTTTCTATCGAAAGTGTATGGTGGTCGTGTCAGTGACATATTCATCGCAGAAAACTGGTTTGCTTTCTAACTTGCTATCTGTTTTTATTGTACTGGCAGATTTAGATTTTGACATCACATTGAGCGTTTATCTTACGTGTGCTGAGGTCACGATACATGCATTTAGTAAAGGCAGACCTTAACTTCCAGCTACTGAAGTTGAAACAACACCACCATGTGCACATTTAAGAATTCATGTTGAGCGTGTCATCGGAATAATCCTCCAAAAGTACAATGCATTTCATGAGCCTGTGTTTATTGACTATCTGATCACTACTCTTACAGAAAAAGAAACAATACTGGAAAAAATGGTGGTTGTGTGCAGTGCCTTTGTAAATTGGTGTCCATCAGTAGAAAAGAGTTAATTGATGTATCGCAAATAAACATTTCTTTGTCCTAACGTAGATAATGTGCAAAATAATTGAATTCTGGTATTAACATTGTGAAACCGTTTACAAATATGAATATGTTAAAAATAAGCAAGGACGTTTCAAAAGATGTCTTTGTACCATGACTTTGTTTACACGAATATGGAATCGAATGCCTTAAGAAAAAGATAAAGGAAATACATCGTACATTTTTATTGTATTTTGATATCAATTTCTGATTCCTTGTCCAAAATATAATTGTACATTCTTTACATACTATGAATGGAACATAACATAAATAACTGTTCAAATTTTCTTTTCTTCTTGTTATTGGAGTCCTTCCCATTAGTTTATAATTGTTTAGTCTGACGGCATTCTAGACAGTACTACGGCCCTTGTTAAGCTTGCTTTAGTCCAATGCATTTAAAATGAAACCACTTGTTCAGGTAGCTTTTATTTTTACATGTTATAATCCTCCCAACTTCTGGTTTTCAGCAGGACCATCACAGTTCCTCTTCCTTGGACTGAGAATTAGTAACCGACTCAGTCTGAGATAATTCTAAGTAGGTGGTTGAAATATTCATTGGTGATTCACAAGGAAGTGGAGCAGAAATGTCTGGCTTTAATTCAGTTTTTACTTGAAATTATCCATCACTTCTCGTGAAATATTTTGCAACCTGATCTGACGGTAAAGCGGACTGCCAAACAATACTTGTCTTCGAAAGTACGTTATTTCGAAAAGCGATGTTTGACTTAATTATTTCAGTGATTTTCCCGAATCCTTCTTCCACAATAAATACTGGCAGCCATTTATAGCCTATATTGTACTAAAACAATTGGATTAAACAACAACAACAACAATAATATAATGATAACATGGAAAACTCATCGTCGGATGGAAATTAGCCAGAGAAAATCGTCCAGAGAAACCTTAAGAACCCATGTTTTTTGTTCAGTTCTGTCAAATGTGATTAGCTATGCTGCAAATCATTTCCTTATTACTTTCATCTTTTGAATTTGACTTTGTAGTGTATTACCACACACACGTCCTGTGGATTTGACAGTAGTAAAACGTAGTAGAAGGGAGCTAACTCAGCACTGTCTGAGTTAACATGCATGTATTGTTTATCATCCATTTCTCTAATGAACAACACAAGCCAGTTACTTTTCATGCAAGGTGGTCTAATTGAAGTATTTAAAATACTTATTAACTGTATCAATATTATCAGTACATACTTAGCATATTTTCCTACTTTGATGATGATTGTCTTAATTTAGACATTTTGCATACATATCTACTCATGATGTAATGTTTCAGTATATAGATTTCATAGTTTTTACAGAAAATTTAGTGTTACTGACCTATATATAAGACGTTCATGGTCTTATTTTCTTGTATGCCTCAATGTGTATGGAAGTACAGTGGTTTTTTTTCTTGTATGCCTCAAGGTGAATGGGAGTACAGTGTTTATTCTTGTACGCCTCAAGATGTATGAAGTTAAATGTTTTAATTTCTTGTAAGCCTCAAGGTGTATGGAAGTACAGTATTTTGTTTACTTGTACGCCTCAAGATGTAAGGAGTTTAGCGTTGTATTTTCTTGTAGGTATCCGGATGTATGGGAGTACACCTTTATAACTGATATTACTAGCCTGGATAATGTCAAAGATTTTCTTGGCAGTGCCTTAGACAAAAAAAGATTTTTGTGATTGCCGTTTTTGGTGAAATGGGCTGTTTAATGAAAACATGATGCAAAGGTAACAGTGGCGTTCTTAAAACACATTATCCATACATACTGTCATATCAACAGCTAGGATAAATCTAGGTATAAAATTGTATTAAGTTTCCCAAATGATGTGTTTCAGTTAACAAAGATTAGTCTTTACATTCGATGTTAACTGATGAGTTGCCTCCAGCTCAATCTACCTCACATTTCTGTTCTAGTATACACTTGACCTGCATGAAATCAGTGAGAGAGTGTGAGAGAGTTCTGATCAGTTTATAAATGCTGCGCAATAGGTCATCATCGGATGAAAATGTGCAAAAAAGACTGTTCATTGAGACCTTTCTTGACCCCGGCATCTTCTTTTCAAGATTGTACGTCAAGGCTTTTTTTTCCCATTTTAATAAATATAAATAGATACAACTAAACTTTCCTGTTATTTATGATACGGGGATTTCGAATTAATCCCCGCTAGTTATCAGATATTTTCATCAGTAGTAAACAGACTATTGGACTATCAAGCGACTTCTCATGTCCTAAAATGACCCTAGTTAGTCGAATGGCTAATTCATCACGCATTAACATCACTCATTAATACAGACAACACGAGACCTAGAGGTTTTCAGCCCGATAGAAGTAATCAGTTACGTCATTTCCCACCATCTCTAAAGCATAAGTGAGATCCTCTAAATTTGGTGACGTGACATGGAATGTCGTAATCATATTAGGCAAAGTAATGCATTCGATTCTTAAAACCTAGTTTTTAAGCAAACACTACAACATATTACACAATTCATCAAACGTATCTAAAGATTAGAGTACTACTTTCTATGCATAACTCAATATAGTGTTTATGAAAACACGACAACAAATTAAAGAATTTGACAAATTAAAGATTAATGTACGATTTCCTATGCATATCACAACATCGTTATCATTCAAAAAGCACATTATTCTACAAATGTGTTATACACTATTCATGCAAATACATATAAATTAAGCAAAGCATTAAATATATTGCAGCAACAAATTAAATGGAATTGTTACACTACCTCTGTAGCAAACGTTGACCCACACAGTTCGTGTGATTAGTTAGACAAAACCTTTAAACAAGGGAATTTCTTGCAAATCCCCTGGAAACCGTACTGATTTTTTCTTTGTAATCGTGGCCGCGACGTTTAGACTCATTACAATTCTCGACTAGACGATATAAAATCTAGGTAATTTTGACTGCGAACACACCACTTATTTTGACTTAACCAATCAGAAACAAAAATCTCTGCCGCCCCCTTTCTACCAGATGCGCCAAAGTTGGGTCAGCTTGACCTGGTAGTTTGAGTAAAAGAGTTTCTGCGATTTCTCAGTTTTCACAAGTTTATCACGCAAATGAACTTGATCGTGCCCCTAATTGTCCGTCTGGCTGTTGTGTAAAACATTGTTTTAAATCATGATAGCATTCCCCCTCCAAAATGACATTTCGACACGGCAGTGTGACGATTGATTCGCGACCATTGTCTATAAATCTAATTAATGGTTGCAGCTAATGGGTTCAAGCTATATCGTCAGCCATTTGCCTCCTGACCATATATATATATATATATATATATATATATATATATATATATATATATATATATATATATATATATATATATATATATATATATATATATACAAATCTCCATGACAATCAATGCAATGTATACCTTTACAAGAAGAAACGCTACACGAAGTTATATTTGATTCGAAACGCCTTATATAATTTACTTCGTGTTATGAATCATTCATTATATATCAAGAAGATCAAGTATTTGTACTGTTTTTGGTGTATTATCTATATGAAATGTAGCGAATCAGCTTATGGAAACATTTTAGTCATACCATTTGATTATGGTCTAAGAATTATCCAGTCCATACCTTCGCCGACAGCCTTGACATCTCAGACCATTTTGAAACATAAATCGACAGTATGACATTAATATGCATCATGAAAGTTTTAAGTTTCATGAATAAAATTTGTCCGAGTAAAGAACCTATATTTCTCTCATTAGTTTAGAGTGAATGAACCAAATATGCGCCAATGTTTTTTGCTGTGGTAAGTTTCTCGACTTCAAGCCATTGTACAAAACTGTTAACAAACGTATCCACCTTATAACATTTGATGGATGTGTTCTTTGTCGAAACAAATCGGATATGAGCATAAAAAATATATGGATACTAAAAGTGCAATAGCATGGAAACACAAGCCAAAGCTTCAGTGTATATTAGTTAAGACAATTGGAAAATGTTTTCAATACTTACTCAGGTAATTCCAGAAAGGTGATATGAGGCGAAATCGCTTCATGAAAATAATTATGATTATAAAAATTTGCAATACGAATAATATCTTGTTCGAAGTGGATTACAATAAACATCCCCAATGGAAAAACCACAAAATATGACAACAATGATATATCCGTACATAATGATAAGATAAATGTAATCATGCAACGCTCAGTTTGATGTCAAAATCTATATATGCCAGTACAATGAAACCAGAAAGCAAGTTAGAAAGAAAACCAGTTGTCTGTAATGAATATGTCACTGACACGACCACCATACACTTTTGATAGAAAACGTATATCCCTTTGTGGAGTAACACTAAATAGAAATTTTGCTGTGTGTCCAGAATTTTAATGAGAATGTGTCTCAGCCATTCGTTTCAAGTTTTAAGGTCTTTCATTTTCAATCTCAAAGAAGTCAATAATTGTTGCTACAAGTTGTCCAAGTCTTGATAAATTCGGATGGCATGGTCGTTTGCAAGCATCCCCTTTATATTATTGGATGCAGAAATATACGTGTGTTCTAAATTTAAATATATGTTTTAATCTATACACACTAACTACTATCATCATATATTCGAGAAGAATATCTCTACCATTTTGCAAACTGTAATGGCGGTCACCATTACTAAATAGACTGGAGTCACACAGGCAGGGTTATAGGTCCTTCAATATATGTTTCTAACAACGATTGGTATCCAATTATGATTAGCTTCAGATTTATTGCTGCATTACGTGAAAACTTACAGCTTTCCTCCTACATTCGTATAATTGGCGGCTTTGAGCTGGGACACATCAGCTACATTCGCAAATATATTTCAGCTGACGCAACCAGAATACTTGTGTGCTCATTGGTACTTTCAAGACTGGACTATAGTAACTCGATTCTGTATGGTTCATCTCAATATCTACTCCAGAAACTTCAAATATTTAAAATCACAGCACCTAATTTTATCCTTAGAGTAACACGATCAGAGCACACCTCCCCGCAGCTCTGTACCCTACACTGGCTATCCATTCGATCCAGAATAGAACACAGCATATGTTCTCTGTGCTACATTACACAGAAGGAGTCCAGTTCAACATAACTACCTGGCCTCATCCATGGGTACACACCAGCAAGACATTTACACTCATTATTCCCACTATGAAGAAAATGTGATTCGGACGACGGTTCTTTTGCATACCAGGGCCATGATACTTGAAATGAATTGCCCATTGAATTTAGACACAAAGTCACATTGATCCATTTTAAGAGTATTCTTAGAACTCACCTTTATCGACTGCAAGAACAAACTTAATGACCAAACCATGTTTCTACCTTAAATATTGTCAGCTAATTTGTTTTCAGATTTCATGGTGTTTTTTTTTTGTAGGCATAACAAATATAGATGTTCTAAAGCAATTAGAGCTTCTAAAGATTAGGCACTAAAGACTGTCATCATTATTATTAGTATTACTATCAGAACTTCTTGTGTTAACTCCTTTACTAAATTGCAGAACTATATTGGCGACTGATGTGAACAAAGTACAATAATAATTTCAAATTTTTAATTCAAATTTCAAATGTATCAAAATAATTTTGGAGCCGTATATTAAATGACAAGACCATATAAACTCACTGAAATTTTAATTTTAATTACAGAATAGTATTTCATTTACAGGATTTAGGAAAAATTACCACGAGTCTTAATAGAAAATTGTTGTTCTAATCCATGCTACCCATTGCTGTGAAACAACATACAAAATTATCCAGTGTTCATTCCATTGACTATGCATGTACATGTACAATGTATCTGTTAATCCCATAATAACCACATGTGATGCGAATTGATTTTAAAATATTATTTGTGTACTGCTAATCAGCAGTGGAATACTGATTATCGATAAAACATGATGCTGGTAGGTCAAGATTGTTTAAATGCTTGGTGATTACTACCCCATAGCATATTCTCCTGACATCAGGCCGACCTGTCCTAACACTAACTTTCAAATGCTGAACACTGAGCGCCTTGCGGGGTTGCTTTTTGTATCATATTTTATAAATCTTTGGTAGGACGCGGCCGGTGATCAAACCCATGACCTGTCACATCCTCTAACCACTCGGATTCTGCAGTGGTTTCCTTATTTTTGTCATCTTGCGACCCGTAAGAAGTACAAACCCGAATGTAAATTGTGATAAAGATGGCACCCAGATGTACCTCTACATAACAGTCAGATGATAACTACAATTTTGACGATGACGATTCTCAGACATGCAAACAACTAAAATTATATGTTAGTAAACTCTCATGCAAGGGATCGGCTGATAAAGTCAGTACCCTGTTATAGTGTTATTATGCTGATGCCATAGATCCAGATGTCAAAGAATATGGTAATATAGAAGACAATAAGTACATATATACAATAAACAATAAAATATCCTGAGATAATGCTCTTATGGAGAAATATAATGATGAAGATGATAAATGATGAAGATGATAATGAAACTGAACATAATTGTGAAAATAGTAAATGTTACTTGAAACAATCAAAGCACAAAGACAAAATTGTAAGTGACAAAACACATTTCCATTCTCACAAACATCATCAATTGCCCAATATGGGGCGAACAACAATGCATATGCTACAGTATATTTAACCAGAACGTTGTGCTTAAAATGTAGAACAACAACCAACTACTAATGAAAACAATGCAAATACATGTAACAATACATATATAATATCGGTGTATAAATTATTGTTTTCATCGATATTGATATAGATCTTACTTGAATATGTAATTCGGATAGAATATAAGAAGTTTTTAATAACCTGAATAGCGTACTTTTAATTAAATGTAGTTTTGACTTTCCACGAGCTAAATTTATAGGTGTCCAGTTGCCATCTTCGAGACACATGACAGTGGGATTCTGATTTCGTTTGCCTATCAAACCATTCTGGCATCTATATGTGTAGATCCGTCCTACATCCAGTTCTGCAGTCTCGTACGTCGTACCAGGTTTCACAGTAGTTTTGCAAACTGTTCAAATATGAAAATACACCATTAAAGGCATCTTCTGTAACATTATGTAATAAACTCATGAAAATAAGAAAGATATACATTAGCGTAAGGAATCTCTTATAACTTTAAAAAGAAGCAGTATTTGCAATAATTAACTGAGCGCGGTTTAAGTGAAGTGAATTATCAAGTGCACAATAACAGTAAATGTTTTCAACCTTGTATAATGTACGTATTGTTTTTTTATTAAAATAACTTTGGTTAGTGGCAAACCTTACGTAAATGATTGAATACCTAATATGAAAATTAAAGAAAGGACAAGCAGACTGCAAAATATCAAATATGTAATTTTAGTGCTCAAACCTTTTTGACAAGTTCAAACAGCATGATCCTGACTTCCATACACTCCCAGCATTAAGAAAAGAAATGACAGCATACCAATTACTGATATACTTCTCCGGTGGCCTAGTGGTTAGAGCGTCTGCCGCGGAAGCGGGAAGTCGTGGGTTCGATCCCCGGCCGAATCATACCAAAGACTCACAAAAATGTTAATAACAGCTGTATCTCTTGTCGATCAGCATTAAGAGGTTAGTGTTAGGACTTGGTCGGCCTGGTGTCAGGATAATGTGACTGGGTGCGCCATCATGCTACATGTCTGCGGCATGAGGCCCCAATGCTAGGCATCACAATAAACTGCCTCACTGCATACATTGTAGCGATATGACCGAAAAAGTGTAAAAGCCACGTTAAATATCCTCATCAAACAAACTTGCCCTCCATTGATGGTTGTGCATCAGTTTTAGCAATCTTTTTATTTAATCTTAACAAAACTTCGTCCTAAAGTGCCCAAGTGTCCATCTGATTTCAAAGACAAGTTTATAAACTACGTGAGGACCACACAAGTCTTCACACTCTTGTTTAAATAATCATACAGATTTTTCTACAGGTAAATCACGACTGTACAATCATGGGTCTGGAAAACTCTACGGATATTTATCATTATCCTAAGGCCAACTTTGGCCAATGAAATGATTTATAAATTATTCCAGTTCGATTCTCCGGGATACATCTGAATACATACTAGGACAGGAAGTTTGTCACGACGAACTCTTACTCAAAAGCATTTATTTACTAATAGAATCCAAGGTTTAGAAGCGTCCCAGTTTGTGTAGATAACTTGCAAACCAAGAGACATTGGCAATGATGATGATAATGACAAGCAAGATGTAATTGTACATTGATCTAATTAAACAAAGGTGTCCGATACTAGGACAACAGCGTGGAGGTGATGTCAACATGTAACGATGACCTAATTAACTAACGTAGATACTGTATTTCAACATGCATGAAGAGTGATATTCCTAACCAATTTTATTATTCTCTAGATAAATACTAAAATCAAGAAGGAGAGCGGGTCTTTATTTCGTTATTGTTCAATCATTACAACCATCAGTTTCTATCATACGGGCCACACCACGTACGTGAATGGGACGTTTTATAACCATGCATACACAATTGTGTAGGCAACTGGGTAGCGTAGGCAACCATCAAAACCAATTTCTGCGAAACTGAGCTACATGCACAGATCATCATAGATGACCTTTAAAAACAGTTCTGGGACACTAAGCTGCTTTCATACAACTGTATATAAGACACGAAACTACATGCACAAATCAATGTAGATAACAATATAAAAATAGTTTCTGGGAAACTAAGAGTTGTATACGTCATGGTCAATAACCATTCACACAACTGCATATCAGACACTGAGATACATGAGTACATCAGCTTCCACGTCCATATGTACAACAGTGACAAGGAAACTCTACACGAACACAAACTTCCATAAGCATGTACACTACAATGTTTAGGAAACCGAGTTACATACGAACGGGACAAAATTAATATATTCAATATTGTGTTATATTAAAGTAACGTAATAAATATATGGTGTCGTATTTGTATTTACGTGTCTCCTTATAGTTTACAAAGGTTTTAATAATTGTTGTTTTGATTATGGGACAGTAAGGAAGGTATCTCAGCCAAATAATAGGTTTTTCATAAATCTCCGCTTGTTTTGGTCTCTCACACCGATCTCAATAACGGAAACCTTTAGTTTGATAGAAACAAATGCACATAACACGTATTTCATTCATTGATTTATAATATCTCTACTAACTATGGCCAAGGTGGCAGTAACACTAAAATCGTCTGCGCGTTTCATTCTTTGTCGAGTTTCCATACCAACACGGCGCATTAATGCATATAGTATGAACGAGTCTCGTTTCTTCAGACAACAGAGTGACGTATGGCATCAAGTACCGTAATTGCCATATAATTTAGTAAATTACTTAACGTTTGAAAATTTTGAGTTATATTCGTTTGCACATATGTACATAGATATTTCATCAGTTGCTAAATCCATATGAGATACAATATTTGTAGTTTTCATGTTTGTCCTTTGCTTGATCTAACATTTTAAAGATCACAAGTAGACGACGTAATATTTCTCTTTTATGTGCATATATGTAACGTCGAACATCTACTGGTTCGCAAAACAAAGACTTGTCAAGGAACTGGAAAGGAAGGACGAGCAGGGTCGTCTTAACAATGCTTCTTAAATTTAATGCTGCTGATTCTCATAGAAAGTGAAAATATTTTCATAGCGGTCTAGATGCTTTAACTAGCAATAATCATCATAGATGAAAGCAGAGAATGATTTTACCTGGATAGCTTCGCTTGCTTTTTATAATGTATTTGCTTGCTGAATGCTACATACATGTATACACTTGGCCTATAGTGACACTATCCAATTAGATATCTCAAAACTAAATCTCTGACCCCAGTAATCTCTATTAAGGACAGACGAATCAATTATCATGATTAGTAGATCATCCACAAAGTATGAAAGGCGAGAATAGCAGACAACTCGTGCTATTGTTTGAAAACAAAATTTGGACAGAGACGCACGACGTTATATCAATATGTGATGACTTAAATCTATCAGAAATAACAATATTGCTCTCACGTTCACGTCTATAGCCACCCGTACAAGCTACCGTGGCATGTCTTTGAAAGGACACTAATAGAACATATGTATACATGATTATAAAACCATGTTCAGTCTGTCCATTTAAAGTGACTTGCACAGAGAGAGAGAGAGAGAGAGAGAGAGAGAGAGAGAGAGAGAGAGAGAGAGAGAGACCTACCACACTTGAAATCTGTAACCGACCCTTGAGCCGTGCTTGCAAGACACACGGTTAAAGAATCGCCTCTCCCTAGGTTTTCTGAAACACATCTATACCGTCCTTTTATGCCGATCTTTGTTTCATGGGTCGGCTGAAATATTACTCCTGGTTTTAGAACCGCAAATGGACATTCTGTATTTTGAAAATAATATACATTTCATATGAAGGTATACAAGGTTTTCTTACATAATTATAACCCTCTTTTAAGGATCTTACCTCACATTCAAAATGTCTCTCCTTTCCAAAATACAGGACAATATTTGTATATCCTCATTCTGCATAAGACCTAAAAGCATATTATCCCGTTAGAGTCCAGCCAGGCGTCAAACATGGTTCGAAATTCTTAAATCTCTATAATTACCCTTGTTGTTAGAATGGTTATTAAGAATCCTAAATCGCTGTCCAATTCATTGCTAGTATGTAAATTAGAGGTTCCTTAGACGAATCTGACATCGTCGGTTTTTAAGGTATTTTGCGACTTCGAAATGACCAAAATCTCCCTTACTAGTAGTATACAAACAGACAGTTTTGACCCATTTAATGCCATTTGTTATGATACAAATTAGGCTCAGATACAATTTTCTTTTTCTCTTAGTAGAATATTACTTAAAACTCCAATTCCACTATAATGAATCGTCTTAGTAGTCTGTGGATTATTGTGTAATTATAAAATTGTTTAATGGCAAGATTTAGTTATGTTAGTAAATATCAAAAGCTATATCTTATTGCGAGTTATCGTTGTAAAGTTTTTTACAAATTATACCTTTACTTATTAACCTAAACTCTAATCGAATCTAACGAAACCACGGTTAGAACGTATTACATGACACATAAGGAAATTCTCAAATAACCTAGATACACAAATATACATTTTTACCTGTCTTAACGCATGCATTTTGCGGATCGCTTTTGGACGGATCACACCTTTCATTCCAGGAACAATTGATTTCTTTGCAGTGTCCAATAGGATGCTACAGGAATGGAAATATTCGTAAATTACCTGTGTTAAGGTAATATACATTAGGTATATTACGTCGATATGTCAAAACGTTTTTAATTTAGAACGACATTAAGGTTCCAGAGAGGTGTGTGCATGTGTGCGTGTGTGTCTAATTACCAAGAACAACATTTGGTGTCGCCCATACACAGTACAAGATATTTCTAAATTTGCACAACTTCTGGGTCACTGAGCTTTTTTGTAACAGCTCTAGATATAGGAGGACAGTAAACAATATTACTAACCAGTGATCTAGGATTTCTTTCAAACATCACTGAATGTTATCCAGTTAATGATTTAAATGGCTAAAGATTCCATATCAAGTAAAGAGATTTATGAAATTTCCTGCATAATAGCACACTTAAGTTATTGTTTAATTAACATCTGGTTAATCTTGAAATCGTGAAATAACAATTTTTTGCTGGTAGTTTGAATGTGGTCATATATGACAACAGTGCCTGAAATTAATCAAATATACGAAGTGTGATCTATTAAATAGTAAATTTCTTATGGAATAAAAACTTTAATATGCAAAAAGGGCCCTGGATACAATATCACATGTTCAAATAAACCCGAGAAACAAGTTACAGATATCTGAAATCAAACGATGCATTTTATTACAATTGTTTCACTTTAGCTAACACAAAAAAACACACAAATCAAAATTAAGAAATGAGCAAAATAAAAAACCACCAAGAGCAGCAAAAATATCCCAGAAGACATCTGAATAAAATTACTCTTCATATTGCTTGAAATCACATCCTAAATGTGCGACGGTATATAAATGCGTATGTATTTACGTATCAATTGTGTATACGTTTACCTATCTAAATTTGTACATACGGACATATCTAAAGGTGTGTAAGTATCTTACTGTGTACGTGTTTACGTAAGTAAATGGTGTACGTATCTAAATGTGTAGGTGTACGTATCTACATGTGACAGCGCACGTTTTTAAATGTGTACATGTGTACATATTTAAAAATACACATGTGTACATATGTAATTGTACGTGTGTACATATCTAAATGTTAGCGTACGTACTTACTTGCCTATGTGTGCACGTATCTCAAATTGTACGTGTGTGAGTATCTAATGTGTACTAGTGTACATATTTAAATGTGTACATTAAACTTTTCTCAGCTTAAAGTAATTCTCAATATATACTTTTATTTTTATTTTTCCTACTCGTGTCCATTTCAGAAATGGGAATATGACATCCAGAGGCTCTGAAACATGAAATAAATAAATATTATGAGTTTAATTTGACACCAGATATATTGATTTTGAACTTCTTTAGGAGAAACCGATATTATTGGAAAATCTATCCAAAAAAATGCTTTTTATTCTTGAAAGTTAAGTGCTCAGATGCTTACAAAGGACGAGAGAAATCACTTGCCTATATAAAGTCACCTATGATGAATGATTTCCTGAGGTGCTGTTTGGGTTGTTTCAATTTAGTACACGTTATAATATTCTACAATTCTGGAGTTGATTTTAGGATTTAGGATTTTAGGATTTATGTTGTTATTGAAAAACTATACACGTTTAAGTTGTAAACCCTATTGGACAAACGTTTAAAGACTCACGTTAGGCAGTTAATTAAGCACCGAATGACATTATTACTGATCTGTCTAAATTTCTCGCATTTTTTTCATCTCATGCAAGTATAAGCATACTAGACAATAGAACCAGAATCGACACTAGACTGGTCTTAAAAAAAGGCAAATTTAAGTCTGAAATGAAAACTTATTTAATAGACTAGACAATAGAATCAGACTCGACACTAAACTGGTCTTGGAAAAATTCAAATTTAAGTCTGAAATTTAAACTTATTTAAAAGACTAGAAATATAAAAAATAAATCGAATAAAACGTATGCTCTTTTCAAAGATACCTTTTCAAATTAATTGATTAATTTCATACTTATTTTAGGAATTGGCAACTTTAATTTTAAAATTATGTAATTGCGTTTCATAAATTAAATTAAATGCAATGATATTTATCAATGTAACTTGTATAATTTAGTGAAATGACATTAAATATATGATGCATTGGATAGGATGCCTTTTTCATGACGTCATTTATTACTCATGGGGCGTTATCACACTTTGCTATGGAAAAATGATATAGAGATTCTCAATGCGGGTAAAAGATGAAAGTTTTGCTGATTAAAAATCCCAGTGTTCTTTTAAAGTCAAATAATTATATTTGACCCCTTTCCATCTGACTACATTGAAGAGACACACACACACACATATATATATATATATATATATATATATATATATATATATATATATATATATATATATATATATATATATATAATTTGTTGTGCTTATTTTGTGTTTCTGTCACATAATTTTCAAATGAATCACTGATCATAGCTGAGTATCAAATAGCAATGGTTAAATTAACAACTAATATATATTATAGTCTTTCATTATAAGCGTGTGGTACCTTTGTACAATTATTAGTTTTTTCTTAGACGATTTGTGCAGTTATACAATCGATTGAAACTGTGTTTGCATTAAAAGCAGATTATGAACGCATAAACCGCTATCATCGCTACCTATATTTGTTATTCTAGCACTTTTATTTTCAATGTCAAATTATTCACAACGATACAATAAACGTTTTACTTAGGCATACGCTTCAAGAATAGCAAAACTGTATAGCCTACTGAACGGAAATAATATAGAAACCTACCAAGCATTAGTATTTTATGCCAGGTTCTATGATTTTTTTCTGATTTTAGTTATGTACATAAAACTTATGATACAATATAATTTTCTTTTAAATTTAAAATTTAAACTTAAGGACACTATTCATTGTTAGGGGTATTTAAATTAGAAGAATGCACTGAGCGGAATAAGTAAGCACCTGGCTAAAAACAAAAAAGTATTGCCCTTGATCTAAAATGCTTTCTATTTGTTGTTTTCTTTATTATTTATGCTGACGTGATGAAGATAATTTTAAAGTATGGAATCATTTTACAAACTGTTAAAAATTCCTATGAAAATAATGTACATATTGCACAACCAAGAACACCTTTCGCTCAATGTAGAAGTGTCAGATTTTTAATGCAACTCTTGAATTAAATTGAGAGAAAACTTATTTGTCTATTTTAGAGCTCACATTGTCGATCCCATAAAAAGTAGTTTCTTATCTTTGTTACACTTATAAAACAATGATGCTTTGCTCAGGTTAATCACACAATACTCTATCGGGATAATAAATGATTAAAACATCAAAATTCAGAAAGTAAACTTAATTGTAATAAATAGGATGAGATCTTTACACGTAAATAACTTTATATTGAAGTTAACATTTAGACATATAAACGTTCAGCGATTTTAGTGATTAGATGAAGCAAATTAAAATTATGATCTTTAATAATCAAAGTGCAAACGGGATGATGTCCCAACATGTTTGTAATTTATATCCAATATCCATAATAACAATTCAAAGATTTATCAAAGCATTGTTCTAAAAAATGATATATTTTACTAACGTTTCTCCAGATATCTATATTGCTCTGATCCTAGCCAGGTTTGGGCTGTAGATAAATTCCGTATGGTCCCGAATCTTCCTACTCAGTTGACACGTAAGGTCAGACCTTCTGTAGTTTAAAGATTTACATCTCGGTCTTCTAAGCCGACACTCAATAGCGCACTGAAAGGGGCTCACTTCATATTTTGTTGTAAAAATGGAACGCGGTAGAAAATGTCCAAAACTGAATTGTCCAAGACATGTGTGTCGTTCACATAAGGCGTAGTCCATGTGCAAAAGGAAAAGGATCCAAACACACACACACAATTAACACACACACACACACACACACACACACACATATATATATATATATATATATATATATATATATATATATATATATATATATATATATATATATATATATATATATATATATATATATATATATACCCAGTCACTGATTATTACACTCCCAAGAAATGCATTCTCCAGCTGTGCCAACATTACAGAACTATCAGTTTGATGGTATCACGGTACCAATTGTTTTTCCATAAACCTCAATGCTAATGTTTTGTAAAATAAATTTACCTTCTATCCTAATTCAGCACGCGTGTCACACACTGTCACAGAGAACAATCTTATATTGTCAATTTGACAATTGCAAAAACAGGTACTCCACTGCATTTAAGAGAGATAACTCTGCTGGAACTAGACAGGGCTAAGGGTTATATAGTTACAACAGAGTTCACCCTGGCGTGCCACATTTAAAAAAAAAAATTGAGAAATAAAAAATACGATTTTGATATGAATTAACTTAATTTCACATGTTTACAAGAGGCTTCACCTCTAACAGAAAGTACAAATCTTACATAATGCACCAATAACAGCTAGTATTGTTGTTTATTTTTGAACACAAGGTTCCCAACACTTTACGATCCGCCTACCAGGGATTAAACAATTGGAACCGTTATACATGATCAGCCAGGATAGTTAATTGATGCTGAAAATCACGCTGAAACCACAAGCAGAAGAAGTTTTTGCTGAAGGACAGACTGGGTTCCGCAGTGGAAGAAGCGTAACAGAACAAATATTGCATATACCAGGTTCTGTGTGTGAGACGTACTCGCATCATCAACAAGACATGTATCATGTGTTCATACATTTAAAAAATGCCTTTGACAGAGTGTGGCATCTGACATTGTGGAGCACAATGGAGAATTACAAAATGGGTCTCAAATAGAGCAAGACCATCACACAGCTATTCGCCAAGGCTACCAGTGCAGTAATTGTCAACTGTTTTATGGTTCCAAACAACAGTCGAAGTACGCCAATGCAGGCTCATGTCACCCACGCGTTTCAACTTCTACTTAGAATGCATCATGAGCGAAGTCCTGGAAAACCACTGTGGGACAATCAGCATAGGAGAGTGTAACATCACCATCCTCCGCTTTGCAGAGGACACTGATAGGCTGGCAGGCAGTGTAGACGCGCGTACCACCTTCGCAAAGATCCTAGATCAAACTGCTTCCGTATACGAGGTGGAGGTAAGCGCGAAGAAGACAAAGCTAATAACAAATGGTGAAAAACAAATCTTAGCCAAGATTAAAGTCAGACGACAGGAACTGGATACAGTGAGCTAGTTTAGATATCGTCCTTATATAATCAGCTCAGAGGGATCAAGAGCAGAAATGTTGTCATGAACAACACAAACAACGGCAGATATGTTGAAGTTAAGACCCATCTGGAGAGACAAAAATATCTGTCAGAAAAACTAAAATCAGACTATTGAGAGCACTTATCATATGAATATTTTTGTCTTCATGTGAGGCCTGGATGCTGATAGCAGAACTACAACGTTGTTTTTTATTTTAGTTTGGCAGGGAATTTATTTTAATGCTCGCGAAGCACGGGAATTATGCACTGCAATTTATCACTCGCTAACTCCACTAACTCACTCATGACAAACATGCCCATTGGTACACGACACGAGTCATGGATCATATATAGGTTAATATTAGTTTGTAAACTTATTTTGTAAAGAAGTTTTAAAACACGTTAGTGCAAGTAAAAGAGCTTGGTAGTTGATAGATGTTATCAAAGGCGAAAGAAAAGGTTATACATTCCAGAAAACTGCTGTACCTGCTCTCCAAAAGTATCGTGCGAAGTCACTCTGACTCTACGTGCGAAGTCACTCTGTCTCTTCGTGCGAAGTCACTCTGTCTCTTCGTGGGTAGTCATTCTGTCTCTTCGTGCTATGTCACTCTGTCTCTTCGTGGGTAGTCATTCTGTCTCTTCGTGCTATGTCACTCTGTCTCTTCGTGCGAAGTCACTACGTCTCTTCGTGCGTACATATTGCTGGATTTGTGAGTATATGATTCCCTCCTAACATAAACGTCTCTTCATACATCTTCAAAATATCAAATTGTTTTCATAATACGACGACTGTATGCAAGGGGAATTAATCCCTACATATATCTGGTTGGCTATGGGAACAAAAATAATAGCTTACATGGTGTTTACCAGACCTGGTTACATGCAAATAAATTCAAACACATGGTTCGCAAAGAGTAGATCATAAATCAATCACCGTAAGTAAAATATTGTATTCAGCTCTTTACAGCTGTACTTGTCGCTTTTGAAACTTTACCTTGAAGAGTTGTACCGAGTGTGTAGCTAAATTGTATACTTCACCCAAAGAAACCATTTATTGGCTATATAATTATGGAATCCTCAAATTATACTGGTCTACAATTGTTAATTGCTTCGTATATACAATGTGTTATTTGTTATTTATTTTGATATGCTGAATTCAAATATGACAATTGATACAATTGAATGGTTAATGTGTCCAATATAATTTAAGTGTTTACATTTGATATATACGTATATTATGTAGATAGTAGTTCTACTCATACATTGTCAACTGAGGTCACGTGTTTATGGCTGCTTTACGTACGATTATTTCTCCTGTCCTGTTTATGTAAGACTTTAAAAAAAAACAGCAAAGGGGTTCTATAATAAAATTTAGTATGAAACAAAAGGTAAACATGCATAAAGTATAAACACATAGTTTAGTCCGTATTCTCTATCCACTCCGCCCTTCTTGGCTTGTCTCTTGTATTCATTAAATAGAGTATTTATTGTTACTGTCCAACAAAATGTCTGCCATTTATCATCAACACGTGTATCCATTAATGAAATGTCCTGATCAAAATCGCTCATCGCTCACTGCTCTGTCATTCGGAGGAGGAACAATCTAGATAAGAGTGAACAAAAATTTATCTTGAGTGACAACTTGCAATCATGGATTTTTCAAGAGGTTTTCCACAAACTTTCTGTAATTGTCGTCCTGTTTGTTTCTGAGACCATTTGTTGCCATTAACTGTAAGGCATGCCGTTATTTCTTTGCCACGCAGTGCACACATTCAATGCATTATTTTGAATAAGTTCACGCATCTGAGGACCAACATTGACACATTACTTAATCTTAGCTTCATTGAACCTTGGAAATTTTTCATGGAGGTAGTTGAACTGTTCTTGTGGGTGTTTTTCCGTGGCCTTTGCAAAGGTCTTCATCATATCGAGCTTGATGTTGCAGGGGCGGTAACAAACTCTTCATTGAGTCAACAAAAGATGGATTCTGAAAACGTATGACTCTTTAATCTATAATGTCTCAGTTATGCTAGAGAAACATAGTCAAGTTGCTATGGTTAGTAAATAATGAAATTTCACCTGCTTGCTTGACATTGCGGTGAATTCCAGAATTTAATATTTATTCATGCGGTGACGTCTGCACGTATTGGTTGATACGATACTTTCAAAACTTCTATATCATTCTCACATATATTTTATAATCAACCAGAGAAAGATGGAGGAGAGTCTAATTATCTTTAAAGCTTCATTGCATCTTCCCCCACGAGAGTCGATTGCCTCTGTCCCTCATAATTATCCGGGTTACGTATTTCTCGTGTACTAAAGATAATTTACATAATAATTTCGATGTTATTCATTTCGGTCTTGTGCTTGTGTTGATCTTTCTAATAAAAAACTAGACAGGAGGAACAAACATTATGTACGCCGGACCGCTCATATATATATATATATATATATATATATATATATATATATATATATATATATATATATCTGGATCAAACAATCAGTTTAAAATATTTTTATGAATAGTTTCCTTAGTTTGAATATGTTTGTAGAAGAATTGCAGATCAATCAAGACAAGGCTATTGCAGCAGGTTGTAGGTTATTTGCATTACCCTGGAGGTGGTGTCAGGTGTTGGAAACAATTGTTCACGTTTGAAATAAATAGTCAAGTTTCTCAATTAATTGATTTTCTCCTTTAGTACTCTAAGGAAACAAGCCTCTTCAATAGACATTCCTGTCTTGAAACATGTGAGCATGTCGTTATAGCTACACACGGTCCAAAATAAATTACCTTGTTTCCTATTAAAATAATCAAGAAGGTAAACAAAGTAGAGATTTGATATAGATGCGATCGCAGTGAAATACTTAAATCAATGCGTAATCTAACAAATATCACATTCTTTGCAATGTTTTATATGCATAATAATGATCAAGAATAATTCTGATAATCCCCCAACCAAGATACATTGTAGTATTGTTAATAATTTAAGTTAAACATTTGCTATAAGGTAAGAAAATTGTTATAGTTTTATTGCATTATTTAATTGACTTCCATTGTAATTCTCTTAATATTTCCAAAACGCCAACGAAATAATTAAAACAGTAGTACAACTATCATTTTTTACTTTCAGAAGATTGCACTGCCAACTGTGACAAGATTCGTTTTCCCTATTTTAATAATTGCTAACGTTAGTGAAATTTGAATTGGTTCAGGCTAATTTATCGAGCACATGTCAACAGCTATTTTCGTCGTCAATGTGCTTAGATCAGGTCAGTCTAATACAATAACAATTTGTAGAGTCATTTCAGTCAGAGAAGGTGAAATTAACGACGACGTATGCCGCCGACATTCTCTTCAGAGTACAAGCTGCAAATGCAAACAATTTCACTTTACACCTGTACTCTGTCAGATGTACGTAATAACTGCTGCAGAGTGCCACTTAATAAACAATGAGTGATTCACTAAACTTGACCATAAAACGGTGTGTAAAAAAATCAGATACATATTACAATTTCAGAATTAAACTATTAGATGTAGCTTTGTTCGATAATTTTTCAAAGACAATTTTTTAAAAGTTTACCGTAGCCACATTACAAGTCTATACGAAATATTAGAATGAAAGAAGATTATGTGGAGAGTATTAATTTGATACGGCAACACGTTTCGCCCAATCCGTTACAAAAACGAGAACGCAAACGTATAGCGTATTGCATCGTTTTCGATACTGCTTGAGACAGGAGACACCAAAATGATGTGCATCATATTTTGAACCATACGTTTTAAACAGGAATGCAAACGTTTCGCGTATATTATTTTGACCGATAATGTTTAGAAAGAAAACGTAAAAGTGTTGTGTATTGTTTTTTGTCCATATCCTTTCATTTATGAATAGCTATAGATCTGTCTAATGTTTGACAATATTTTTCCATTTTTTCTTGGGTTATAATTACCGGGAGGAAATACTATATTGAATATGTTGAAGAAAACATTTTGCCGGAGATAACGTGATCTGTTTATATGTAAGGTCTGTAAGACCGTACGGCTAAGTGAGTTTAAAGGAAATACTATAACGTTTAACAAAATAAATATCTTCCTACAATTTTCAATAGAAGGTTCTATTTCGGGGTGAAACCAGTTTCCTTATGACATACAAAATTTTCATTAGAGTTGCATGATCGATCAACAACTCCATTACTCCAGGATGCAATAGCTCCACAGTTCTCCCTACGTCCACCTCCAGGTTCATTTGCAGACCATAATATAATACCCTCCTCTCCTCTCCTGTCCAGTCCACCCAGTTTCCCTCAATAGATTCATCCGACACACCAATAAATACCAAGCCCCAGTCTGTAATAATAATAATAATAATAATAATAATAATGTATATGCCTATTAGGCCCACTCTTGATACACATGTACCTGCGTACATACGTACAGTGTGATTCGCAGATATATATATATATATATATATATATATATATATATATATATATATATATATATATATATATATATATATATATATGTTCCAAAAGGTATTAAATTATCAATAAATGACAGCTATAGTTCCGTAAATAAAAGTTTTTAATTCAAGTGCAATGATATACAAATGTATTGAATAAATAGAAGAGAGCTTTAAAATAAAATTTGGTAAATATAAGTGATATTTTCTCATCACTAGGCGTGTAGTCAAATTAATGTTTGAATGGTTGTACATTATATTTATGCTTACTGTTTTTACAATATTTAAAGTCCACTCCTCTGACCAATTTTGAATTTCGTTAATCATTATGCATTATTGCATGAAGTACTTTCATAAATTGCCGCCATTAAAAACAGATAAAATAAAAGGATTTCAATTCATATATGCATCAATTATAAACAGAATCTAGTATAATTTGAAATCATCCAGAAAGGAAGACGTTTGATGGTTATTCGTTTGATTCCGATCCGACATACAATAAATGATGCTTACTTTGTTGGTTTGTGTTTTAGTACCATTGCTCAGTGTAAGGTAGGCTATACATGTTGGTCAGTGCAATTAATGAAGGAAGAACCCGGGAAACGTCCGTTAAGAACCACGGAGTCACGGGCAGCTACTGGTAAACATTCTTGTATATCCACATTGGCCGAGACCGGCACCCAAACCCAATGTTTGATGGCATTGATGAATTGGCCGAATTGGCGTACGTTAAGCCACTCGGACCCACTGTTTCCTATTCTCAAGAAGTTACTGTTACTAAAAGTATACAACTCTTTAAACTAAATTATTCAAAAATGCTCGGTATAATTTTACAAATTTAATAGATGTAATTTTGCTAGAAAAACATTTCAAGTTTCTGCAAAATGATACTGATGTGCCATATAATATGGCAACCATTATTAGAAACGGGAAAATTTCTAAAGGACTTAATTCTGACAGAATGCGAATAAATAAGATACAAAACGTCATGGTATTGGGAACCTTCAATTCTATATATATAATGTTGATCCGTTATGAAAATAAGCACTGTTGCAGAAGATTAACAAATCTCAAGTGTCTCATTCTCCAAAACTGCTTGAGATATTCTGAGTATATTTTGGTAGAAAGGATATTGCCAAAAATAATCTAAAAATTTTTTCAAATAATGGTAATCCGCCACGCGGACGCCTTTGTGAACAATAGGGACATCTGTAGACGACTTCTTCTCAAACAACTCTTCGCAGAATTTGATTAAATGTGACCGAAAGTATTATGGAATGACAAATTTGAAATCAGCGTAAACACTGCCACTCCAAGATCGCTAAATTAAAGGTAAGAACACTTTATACAGAATTTACGTTTTGTACAATGGATGCTGATTTGTCATCAAATATGACAACCTTTTCTAAAACAAACAAAAACATTTAAATTAGTACTTTAGTAACATTTGAACTTACGCTGAAAAACTGCTGAAACAAATCGTCCAAGATTTGCAGAGTATCGTATCATAAAGAGCATTTTCAGTTTATGTTTGGGGAATAAATTGCTGAGTAAATATTAAGCAAATTTAACACAAACACTCCTGGCCTGCAGGCATTTCAGCATTGAAAAAATGATGCCAAAGTGCAATGAAACAAGAAGTCGTATCATAAAGAGCATTTTCAGTTAATTTTTGGGGAATAAATTGCTGAGTAAATATTAAGCAAATTTGACACAAAAACTCCTGGCCTGCAGGCATTTCAGCATTGAAAAAATGATGACGATGTGCAATGAAACAAGTCGTCGTATCATAAAGAGCATTTTCACAACTTTAATTTTTGGGAATAAATTGCTGAGTAAATATTTAGCGATTTTGATAAAAACTCCTGGTCTGCAGGCATTTCAGCATTGAAAAAATAATGCCGATGTGCAATGAAACAAGAAGGAACATTAGTTACATTTAATATCGTATAGATCAATTGATGCAAAGTTTTCAGGATTTGTATATGTAACGACCGTAACTAAATTTCAGGTTTCGGCCGAAAAAGAAACCAGACTGAAAGTTAAAAATTGACAGTTTGTCAACTTATAAACGATATTTTTTTCTTATGTCAATTGTTAAATTTTGTGAGCATTATTGTATTATGTCTACTGTTTGACTTAATGATCATGCGTATGGTATAAGAATAAATAATTATTCACTTGCAGTTTCAATAAGACGCCACTCACATAATTGTTTATATTGTTTTCGCTTGAGTCACTTGCATCTAAGAACTGTCGAACTTGCATATGTCTTAATCACTTTATATGTTCTTAAAGTGACACTTAACAGCGTTTCGGCATTTAGTGGATCTTTGGTTGCTGATAAATATTACCATAGGTCGTATGCCGATGACTTATAAAGCAATATCGCCAGTAAAAGAAATACATTGTTACATTACAGCTGTTGTTGAGATTTATTGTTAATACAGCACAGGTTCACAATTAATTGTGACAAGTGCTTTTGAACAGCATCAATTGCTTTACTTTTTGGGGGGATTTGTGTTATCATTTATGTCCACATGTGGTTTGCGTTTTCTTTAATTGTTGTATCCATGCTTCCCCTTTGTCGATATGTCATGAAGACTACAGGTTTCGAAATGGACAAACGCACACAAAAGGAGTTTCTTTCCTACTCGCTATTTCTTCTGAATCTCCAAATTAAGACACCATTGTAATTTCGCCATTTTTCTAACTTCATGTTTATCGATGTAATGGAATTGTTAGCCCTTTTCAGACTCAGAGCTTGAGCTTGAGTTTATTGTTTACACTGGTTTGTTTTAGAATAACAAAACAGATTTCGTTGGTGCTATTTAATAAGATGCAGTGTCACTTACTAAAATATCCAATAATCTTCTTTAACTCAGCTATCGGGACCTCTTTTGTAATGACAAGTAGTTTGGCCTTTTCAGATTCGCATATTTTTATTGCTTCGTTGAAAACTTTCCTTTCACTGTGGTACTTGATGCAGAGGTCAGGACCTCCCAATAGAATATTCGTGTATCCCATATCACATAAGGTCGATGGCGCTGTAAAATTTAAATTCATTACTTATAAACACAAAGAAAGACTAAATACAGAAACAAATACAATACAAATACTCCGGATACTAAAAAGCGAATGAAAGAAAACAAATTCATATGCAAAACATTCTTATGTTCGGTAGGCTGTTCTGAGCCATAGTGAAATTCACAAATAAATATATTTATTGTAATTGGAAGGGAAGTACAAACTATAATTTCACTATATTGCACATAGTATGAATACAATCGAGTAAGTAATAACAGTTAGTTAATACCCTTTACGAAGATATGTATGTGTAAAAAAATAACTTAAATGACAATTGACACAGCCGACACAACTGCAACTATGTCCGGCACATTTATGCAAAGGTCGCTACAGTCAGGAACTCAGACAAAACGACAGATTGAGATTTTCCTTAAACTGTAACTACAAATTACTTGGAGGATATTGAAAACACGATTAAATTTAGACAGCAAATATATAAATCTTATGGAATCTAGACATTGTTAATGCAAAACGTTTTATGTGTAATGGAATGACAATTACGCCATCAGACAACTGCCATATAGAAAAAGATAAAAGTTACCTACCACTTTCCATCAACATGGATATTTTAACTCGGGAATGTGAATGATGCCCAATAGTCCTTCGTCGAGATATGTGTATGCCAAATTTAAATGAGAGGTAGTGGAAAAAGAAAGAGAGAATCAGATTGGTGAAACGCAAAACTGAAAACTAAAAACAAAATTTATGACTAGATAAGCTAGTATATTTTATTTAATCGGAGTGTATGAAAATTATCTGATACTTGCCTGTGTAATAGACTAATTCATCAGAAAATTGGAAACCCTGAGATAATCTTCGTTTAAATGAAGAAGACAACACACAATGGTTGTTGAGGTTATCGTAAAAGAAGGACAAACATTCGGTCAGTTTGTAGTCACATTGTTGCATGCACTCCCAAAAGTTAATTCCTGTTTCATTACTGATTACTTCAGATTTATGTATGTTCTTTAGATAGACTGTGTCCAGTGTCCAGTTCTGTGTTACTGAAATGTAATGAAAAATGTCAGTATCGTTACGTAACTGTTTTCTGCTTTACATACATACATACATACATACATACATACATACATACATACATACATACATACGTTCATACATACATACATGCATACATACATACATACATATCCTTGATTTTGAACGCTAATTACATAAAAAACACAAATAATACAATTAAACGGAAGTAATAACTATCATTTTATCATTCTAAATTTATAAATTGTATAGTTGAAAAAATATGTGGTTAATCTCCTAAGCATTTGTTTGGTATCCTCACTAACATTAACTGGCTATTTCAATCGATGGTTTTGATAAATGTGTCCACATGATGAATTTTAATACGCTCATTTATTGACTTTCCTATTATGTGTTTCTTCTTAAATTTGAGCAACAATGGTATAACATTGTTATTGTTTGTGAATCGAGACCGTGAATAATGTTATCATTTCTTGTAACACTCTCCCGTAACCTCGAAATATGTGAATTAGTTCATAGTCTATAATATTCTGAGAATACTTTACATTTTGTCTGGAAAAGAGCGGCACAATTATATGATTACCTACAGTATTAATGAGATAGGATGAAGATTAATACTTGATTAAAACACAGTTATATTGCATCAGTATGATATAATGAGTACGGTGGTATTTTAGACAAAATAAATCCATACTATTTGGACTGAAAGCGTTTTAAATTTAACTTTAATGTATTGATATCTTCTAAGATAGAGATGCCAGATGTTAATAGGAGTTACTAATGTGACAAACAATAAAACATTCCAGATTGGACAGACATGCAAGAAACCAAAGTCTGAACTTGTTTTAGCTGCTATATTCAAGAATACTATACATCCTTGATTTTGACAAATATGGACAGAATTACAAGTTTCCAGAACTTACAGAAGCGTATGTCTATCAACTGTATTAGCTGCAACGGTAAATTTAACACTGTTAGGTTTGTTGGTAATAAATTAACTTCTGAATTCAGATTTTGCAATTGTTTGCCTACACCATTCTTGTAATCACATTGTCATATTGTTGTGTCAAAGAAAATTAAATCGCGTATGGTACAATAATTTTAATTTAATTATTTTTTTAATTTATTTTTATGTAGAGATGTGTGCAAAGAAACGAAACTATTTCTCTTGTCATTGAATGCAATATTTTATAATGCAGTTCGATTTTATAGAAGTAGTATTGTGCAATATCTAGTTAGTCTTCCAAATGTGTGGATTGTATTTAAAGTTTTAGAAACAAAATAAACTGAACCTGAGAGTCGGTTAACATAATGTTACAGGAGATTCATGAATATAAGTTTCACTTACTGCACATTATGTTTTAATTGACCATATCAAAATTATTTTTTTAAAATAAAACGGAAACAAACAAAATCTTTCGGGTGAATTCGGATGCATCGGACGTGTCTCTACCTTCGTATGATGCTAGGACGTCACTTAAGTGTGGGTCATGAGCTGTTATTGAAAGATGTAATGGTGAAAAATACGATATGGTGTTATAACCTGGATACCATTGTATTTATGTGATGAACTACATTATTAAATTACCGCACAAAACATTGGTCGTAGTCCAGCTACCGTCATGTAGACATGTGACTGTCGGGGTCTGATTTCCTTTCTCGATTAGGGAATGCTGACATCTGTAAGTGTAGTTTTGTCCAATCTCCACTTTCGTCGTCTGATTTATCGCCCCTGAATTTACAGTTTTACATACTGTTCAAATACAAAATACATACGTAACGCTAACTTTCCGAAATAATCATATGAATGTTTGAAATGTATGCGGTAAATTAAGGGGGTTAAAATAGACAAGACGGACAAATATAAAATTCTTCAGAAAGAGCGGCATTTAACACCAACATGGGGGTATGCATGTTGCTCGAAAATGCAGAGGAGGCGAAATTGTATTGAAAAGTTGAAAATGAGCTACAAATTAAATCTCATGTAGAATTGTGTATGCAGCCTGTTACATAAATTTACGAAAAAAACGTTACCTAATCCAAATTAATCTCACTGCACTGATTACTTGTTCTGCTTTGCAGCTAAATACTACTTTTTAAATAGCAGCAAAAATTGGACATAAATATTCATATTAATCAAAATATTTTCAAAAAATTTTAAAACCTCTCTTGACTATGCAATACATTCGTTCTTGGTATATATACTCACCTATACAAAGATGATAGGACCTATTAATCGGAATGATTTTTCATGCTCAGCACCATAATACTCATCTTTATATAGCATGCACACCCACAATCTGTTCTTGATTCTTTATTCAATTCGTTTGAATATTTATAACCAAATTATTTAGAAAATTTGAATTTAAGTCACTGATATATGTTCTTTTGATTTGAAAATGTGCTTTATTGGAATAACCAGAACTGTTGAAAAACATTTAACGAAGGGTATATTTTAGAGCAACTCACTCTCATGATGCTTCTCAAAGTAAATAAGTACTTAAACAAAATAATGTATTCATTCAGGTAAAGATTGTGTTACAAAGGTTCAACCTCTCAGATAATTTTAACGCAATAAATTTAGATATACAATTTAGGAATTGCAAAGTTTCCTGTTAATTTACTCAAAACGAATTACATGAATTCGTATAAACTTAGTATCGTTCCCTTTCGAAAGAAAATCCGTTATATAAGCGTCATTTATATTTAAAAGAAAAGTAATTGCTATCAAGACTTTTGATTTTCATATCTTTTATCTCTTGCGTGAATCATAAAGAAATAATTGTTTTTGTGGATAATAGTATGGTTGCATACAAGTATCAGAGGCAGTTTGAATAGCACGTGACACATATGCGATTGCTGGGGCTCATTGAGACAGTTTAGTCAACAGAAACATGAATCTGGACTATTGAGTATTGAAGACTAATTCACTGATAATACATTTTTTTACGCCATGCAAGCCGAGTAGCGAAGATTGCATGGTGGGAAATAATTAGATAGCACCAACATGCATCCATGATCCATTGCAAACGTTTTTCATCTAGGCTCTAATTGCGTGGTTTTTAATTACAATAATTCAACATGCACATAGTATGTGCCCTATGATGTTATGACCTCAATTATGATGGTGAATTATAATGGTTCCGTGTGACCGAGTGGTCTAAAAGGATTGCCTTGACAGATCTCGCCTTTTTAATCTCAAGTCTGTAAATATGACAAATCTAGCTGATAGTTTCTGACGTGGGTCAGTTGTTGTTACCGGCCTTATCGTAGTTCTTCCTCTATCAGTCATACTGGGTGCTATGTATAACCTATCATTTGACGAAAGCTATTATTAAATCCAAACCACCAAATATCCATAATAATGCATTTGGAATTAATATAATACGTGATTATTAAACAGACAAAATATGGTACTCATGTGATGAAACATTAAATTATCACAAGTAAACTTTTTCGACGTCCATTCACCATCTAGTAGACACGTGACTGTCGGGTTTAGATATCTTTTCCCAATCGGATCGTCCTGACATCTGTTCGTGTGGTTTTGTCCAAGCTCCACTTCCGCGCCCTCAATTTTCGTCCCTGACTTCGCCATAGGAGTTTTACATACTGTTCAAAAATGGAAATATTTTTTTGTAATGACCACATGAATGCTATATATGTAGTACATATTGGACTTTAAAATACAGACATATCGAAAAAATGTTACAACTGTTCTGGCAAAGTGGTATTTACAGCAGCATCGGGAGAATGCATTTAGTGAGAATAGTTGGGAGTCGAAAATTCTTCAAATTTTAAAACATGAGCATTATAAGGTGCTATAAAACTGTGCTATTAACATGGGTTATTGTGTTATGGTATGCTACTTTTTTGATACGCAGACGGTGAAAGGATTCTATCTCAAAACGAAATTTAACCTAAGCTGGTTCATTCAGTTTTTGTTGTTTACCTTTTGTGCATTACAATTTACGCATTTATTTTCAAACTTTTGCCAACATAGATTAACTTGAAAATAATATTAATCAAATTATCTTACGAAATATACTTAAAACGTCCAAATTCTCTTTTTATACCAACCTTTCAAGAATGGCAATTAATTTTGCCCGCAAATGTACAATCGTTAACCTCACATATTTAGAGCAACTTCTTACATTCAGGACTAATAGATGCCTGTTGCAATTTTGTTTGAATATTCGTTACCAAATTATAACAAATTGGCATGATTGCCACTGATTTGAAAGTATGTTTAATGGGAAATAAATGAGTATTTCGAGTACGTCCCCCATACTGCTTCTCTGTGTAAGTGATTAAAATATATACTTGAACAACGATATAATAATGTAAAATTTGTTGTCGTCCAATCACCACCTGGAAAACACGTGATTGTCGGGTTTAGATATCGTTTCCCAATTAGACCATCCTGGCATCTGTACGTGTAATTCTGTCCAATCTCTACTTCCACGGGCTCAAATAACGTCCCTGACTTCGCAGAAGGCGTTTTACATACTGTTCAAACATGGAAACACATTTTTGCAATAATCGGTTAAATGCTACATTTGTGCTTCAAAATACAGATATATGGGGGAAGTATTACAACTGTTCTGGTAGAATAGTATTTACAGCAAATTCGGAAAAATGGGTTTGGTGAGAATATTTGAGAGAGGAAACGTCTCCAAATGGTTTAAAGTGAGTATTTTTAAGTACTATGAAACTTTGGGAATAAGTACGTTGTTTGGTTTTTTAATATGCAGCCGGGTGTTCGAATGTTTTCCAAAACTAAATAGTTAACCGGTTTATTCCTTTTATATCCGTTACTCCTTTGCGTTTTACAATTTCTTTCAGTTTTTGTTCACATTTTGCAAAACGATATTCATCAAATTATATTTCGAAATATATTTAATGTTTCCCCTGTGAACTACCAGCCATTCATGCATGGCACACACTCGTGATCTAATATGTACAGTCTATTACCACACTCAATCAGAACGATTCTCCATGTACACGACTAATATGCGTTTGTTGCAATTCTGTGTGCATGAGCGAGAGCTGCCTCTTAATTATTTTTCAAGATTACTTGGATATTTATTAACATATATATTTATTTTTATAAACTGATGTTATTCTTTTGCTCTTGAATTATGTGTTATAAAAAAAATAATGTGACAATTGGAGAACATTCGGTAAAGGACCACATTCGTATCGCGTGCCTTTAATGGTGTAACTCTCCAAAAGCTGCATCTCAAAGAATGTGATTGTTAATTCGTGACCAGTTTGATGCACATTTGATATGACGAACAAGTTTACTGTTTCGAATAGAACTGTGCAAATAAATTAAATCTGTACGCAAACACTATATATATATATATATATATATATATATATATATATATATATATATATATATATATATAATTTCCAGTTAAGATTTACACTGTTCGTTTATTTAAAAAAAACGTATTTTCTGCTGATAATTTATATATATATATATATATATATATATATATATATATATATATATATATATATATATATATATAACGAGGTAAACTTGAAATGGTTAATTCAATTTAAATTATATATATTTATAATTTCCAGTTAAGATTTACACTGTTCGTTTATTTAAAAAACGTATTTTCTGCTGATAATTTATATATATAACGAGGTAAACTTGCAATGGTTAGTTCCATTTAAATTATATAGCAAAAGACAGTTTCTTTTGTCAATATGGATATATGAAAAAGCTTGCCAGTAGCTTCTCTTGGATTGGCGATTTTAGCTGGTGTGTTTTGGGTGCGTTCTCCACTAGCTGCACTACCGCCATCTATACATTATAATGTGCTGAAAAATGGCGATACACTCACAGCAATAACAACGTTCTATAATGTAGTTTGGAATTAATACGATACGTTATTAACCGGAATAATACTTTAGTCATGTGATGAAATGTATTGTCAAATTACCACAAGTAAAATTTGTCGAAGTCCAGTTACAATCACGTTGACACGTGACTGTCGTGTTTTGATCCTTTTTCCCGACTTTTCATATAGGTTCACATTGGAGATCTCGCTTGGCTAATAAATGTTACATATTTTGTGGAGGCAGCTATTGTGCAATGGATTTACTTTGCTAATGTCTGTGTTCATAACTTTTTTACACTCGGAGCAGTACGCTGCTGGTCCATATTGTTGCTAACTGATTGAGTAGATGTGGCATTTATGCACATCACTTCAATTCTATTTTTATTGGCATGTGCAGACCAGCCTCTTCATCGTACTTGTTTTGTCTATGAAATTTCGATTGTATATGAGAGAGCATTATAAACCAAAGGAACATTGTAATTATATATATATATATATATATATATATATATATATATATATATATATATATATATATATATATATATATATATATATATATATATATATATATATATATCACTGGACAACAAATGTTTACAAAAGTCATGTTACTGAAATCAAATTAGTCAATTCTTATCAATTTGTATGAGATGAACACGAATATGACAGTCAAATTGCAAAATTGGCTCTAGTTTTTTTGTAATCTGCAAGAAATTAATGTTTACATAACGAAATGCATTCCAATAGTAAAAGGTCAACTGTAATAGCCTACCTATAAAACTACATTGACTACATCTTAGGTTTCTTCGCCTGTCTCTTGTACAGCTGTTCGAAAGCATCTCTAAGGAGTGTCCAGCAGTAGTCAGCCAGCATTTTAGTGGACCATTTTCCTTGGTATCTTTGTTCCATTGTTGCGATATCTTGATGAAAACGTTCACCGTGTTCGTCACTAACAATACCACAGTTGCTAGGAAAGAAATCCAAATGGGAATGAAGGAAGTGAATCTTTAGAGACATATTGCAGCCTAGTTTCTTATACTTCATCAACATGTCTTCTACTAGTTCCTTATAGTTTTCTGCCCTAACAATTCCGAGGAAGTTTGTAGAAACTAGGCGAAAAGCATTCCATGCTTGTTTCGCGTCACCTTCCAGCAAGTTGTTGAACCAGTCATCTTTGAAAAGCTCTCGAATCTGAGGACCCAGAAAAACTCCTTCTTTAATCTTTGCTTCGCTGAGTCGAGGGAATTTTTCATGCAGGTATCGGAATGCTGGCAAAGTCCGGTCAATGGCTTTCACGAAGTTCTTCATAAAACCTAGTTTGATGTGAAGGGGTGGTAGCAAGATTTTCTGAGCCTCAACCAGAGCTGGGTGTTGGATATTCTTCTCTCCAATGGCTACATTCTGCCTGTGAGTCCATTACTTCCTCATGTAGTGCATTTCCCTTGCTCGGCTATCCCACTCGCATAAGAAACACATGTATTTTGTATATCCTTGCTGCAGTCCCATTAAAAGGGCAACTACCTTCAAATCACCACAGAGGTGCCAGCTGTACTTGTTATACGCAATGGAATTCAGTAGCTGCCTTAAGTTATCGTATGTCTCTTTCATGTGGACAGCATACGCTACTGGAATAGATGGAAGAATGTTTCCATTGTGCAAAAGCACAGCCTTGAGACTCAGTTTCGAAGAGTCCACAAATAGTCTCCATTCTTGTGGGTCATGAGTGATTTTTAAAGCATTCATGAGGCCCTCAATATCGGAACAGAATATCAGATTACTTTCCTTTCTGAAGAAAGGCTCCAATTGCTGGTGGCGCTTTTGATATGCAGTAATTGTGACATCTTCTTCTAGAAGATTCCATTGTTGGAGTCTTGATCCTAGCAATTCTGCCTTGTTCTTTGATAAGTCCAAATCACGAATCAGGTCATTTAGTTCTTCCTGTGTTATTCTGTGTGGGGTTGATGATGCACCACAGTGAAAATCTGGATCACATGTTTGGGTAGACTATTCTCGACTTCTTTCGCTTCGTTATTCCGCCGGAAAGAGGAGGAACCAAGCAGAAGTAACAGTCATTTAGGTGGTTGCTTGGTCTCTCTCCACACCATTGGGACTGCAAATGGCATTGATGACCTTTTGCAATTCAACCACTGTGAAAGCTGTGTTGTACATGTAGCACAGCATATATGCGGAGCACAAGGCTTGTCTTGGTCACCAACCTTGCATCCGAAGTAAAGATGATATGCCTTCTTCACTTGAGAATTGATACTTTTCTTCTGGTTGGCAAATGTCACTTCCCCACAAATATAGCAAAAATTGTCCGCGGTATTAACACACTTTCGAGGCATTACTGTTCTTTATTGTACATAAATGGATAAAAATAATAAGTTTTATGTAACAGTAGCTTGAACTGTCTCGCACAACGTCTAAAATATTTTAAATGCTGAACCTATCTGATTGGGCTTATATAGTACACTGCTTACGTCAGCTTCAGCAGCCGCCTGGCATTAGTATAATAGGCCTACACATGTATAGTACACAGCTGACGTCAACTTACTTCAGCAGCCGCATGGCATTAGTATTGCATTGCATCAGAAAATGATGCAATCAACTGTGGATGATGTGAGCATGATGGTATTATGCAATGTTACATCATTATTCCGGATGCTGCTGCAGTCCTACTGGAGAAATTTACACAGTGAAGCATAGAAAATGAGGTATATGAATATCTTCCAAACGAGAGCCAATACAAACATTTCACGGTTATATTCGTGTTCGGCACACCAAAATACTACAGATTAGGGCCTTTTCAAGTCAGTAATGATTTCACTCTTGACCAGTGTTATTAATGTGAGTCTGTTGGTTTTTTAATTCCATTTGATTAAGCATACATTTTTCTGCATGTTTTCATTTCATTTGTCTTTGACACAAAATGAAATTGAACAGTATTTAAGACGTTTTTACTATGATAACAGAAGTTTGTTACTAGCTACAAGAAAAGAGACATATACAATACTTTGATGAAAGTAAGTCTTGAACGGATGATGTCCAAAAGATATTCAAAATTGACGAAAAAACGAGTTTTTCAACAAGGATGTTCAGAAGTTGCTAAGAAGATAAAATACCGAATAATGTTTTAGTTATTCAGACAAAAAGAATATGTTTTTTTTATGTTTTTCAATTTCACTGTTTTAGTCATTTGTTGTTCTGTAGTGTAGTCATATCATTATTGATGGTGTAAAGCGCTTAAGGCTTTGAAAGATTAGGCGCCATACAAAGTCCTCATTATTATTATTATTATTATTATTATTATTATTATTATTATTATTATTATTATTATTATTATATGGTGAATATGCTTAGCAGGCAACGTTTATCATTAAACAATGACGTTTTGCCAATCCGTCTAAATATTTATAACGCATCAATAGACATGTATTTTGTTCAAGCACGAACGCAATGAAACACATAAAAAGTACGAATAGATCTATTTGTTAACTTGAAAAGTACTTAAATAATTCCGTTCAAATTACTAAATTAATGAACTTTACCAAGAGAAACCTTCTTAAATATATTGCCATATTTAAGACCCGCATATGGTGTCGTCACACTAGTTGCAGTACCCGCATCATCCTTTTTGACGTTCTTTTCATCTGAACATTTGTTTCCGAATTTCAAACATGGACAGTTTTTATAATCTATTATTTTCATTTATCTTTTCGAAATAGTCTCCACAAACGCTCTCCAACCGTGTTTATTGCTCAATTAATTGCGATCTATATTTACCAAATATTTTCATTTGTTTTGCAAATATAGCCATTTTTTGGGGGTCCGTTTAAAATGGTGTCTTTCTTTAAATAAAAATACATTGTTTAATCAGTTGTTAATGTAGGTCAACATTTTCTGTTATAGATCATATTTGTACTTAAGCATTGAATCATATTTTAACCCACTACTTTGAAATTGATATCGGTGTGCTTTAATTATTGCATTAGGTTCTCTTGATTTTAGCGTAATTTCTATGTATTTATCCAATCTCTATTTTCTCTAGTATTGGTATTATTGTCTCGGTCGAATAGTGTGTTATCTGGCTACCTTGACCGTAATTGTTCGAGTGGACATTGTATTATGTGTTGCTAACACCTTACAGCTTCGTTAATTCTTCCGGTGAACATTGTATTATGTGTCGCTAACGCCTTACAGCTTCGTTTATTCTTCGGGTGGACATTGTCTTATGTGTCGCTAACACCTTACAGCTTCGTTAATTCTTCGGGTGGACATTGTCTTATGTGTCGCTAACACCTTACAGCTTTGTCATTTATTGATAGTAGTGCAGCTTTATCCGTGACGTTTTTCATTTGGTCTAAAGGGTTTCCCCTTTCCAATCTGACAATAGAGCATAATATGTACAAAACAATATAGAGAAAACGAACATCAATACATACAATAAATGAATGTACGAGGTTCAACAACGACAAGACGTATAAACATAATGTGCAGACTGAAAGGGTTAGCCTTTCTCCAATTAAATATTATCCGAGGTCTAACCTACTGACCCAAATTCATTAAAGCTATAATTATATTGCTCTTTTCACCATGCAGCAACTAAATTTGTTCTAAAAATTGTCCATATCACGTTAAGTGCAACATCACTAATGTGTGTAATGGCGAAATTAATTCTAGTTTAGTTCACAATTGACTACATGACATAACATGTCCAATTTATCAAAGATGTGGAGACTGTACAATGTTTCAAGCTTTTTGGCAAAAAAATAATACAGATTTTTACTGCAGATGAATGTCGACTTACAATCAGGATTATATCATCATGTCATGCAATATTACACTTTGCATGCTTTTGAAAATTGCTATGAAGGTTTACAATTATTACAATGTCAATTTTGGAAAAGGAACTAATTGAAATATAAATTTGTCCACTTTCATTTCTTCATTGCAAAACATTACTTGCTATCATGACATAATTCTTACTCAAAAAAAAAGTTATAATATAATTGAAAGGATTACAAGTCTCCGGGGTCGGGGTCGTGTAAATAAAATCTGAAAAAAAGACATTAGTGGTAATGATGATTATAAAACAGGAACAGTTTTGACAAAAGCTGTCTGGTGTTAAGTGTGCAAAGGACATAATTATACGCATATTGAATGCCGCACACACGTGTTATCTTAAATTTCTTAAAAATAAAATACACGAGTGAGAGCAAAAAAGGAATAAGTATAATAATTCAAAACATTAGAATATCATTAACTGCATGTGTGTGTGCGTGCATGTGTGTGCTTGTGTGATTTGGATTCGATACGTAGATTTTAAAAATATTCAGTCGTATCTCTACTATGTCTGCAGAATGGCAATTATTAGTGATGTCTAGCACTGAAGCATCATGTCGCAGACAGTTAAATGGTGTCCCACCTTGTGACACTACCTTGAAACAAGGCCGGCCAGGCTTCTTAATGCTGAGCGCCAAGCGCGGCAGCTGTACGTACGATTTGTTTAAGTGTTTGGTATGATTCAGCAAGAAATCGACAGCACGTCCCACCGCATCCGAATTGGATGCTCTAAACAATATGCCACTGAAGTGGCCACACCACGGTTTTATCAAAGGCAATTGTTTTATCCGCTTCTGTCATCAATTATTGCCATGTTTTATATACCAACGCGAAAACAAAAACCACAAAACCAAAACAAATGGCTTAATATATATATATATATATATATATATATATATATATATATATATATATATATATATATATATATTGTAATTGTAGCTTTTATGTATTTTCGTATCGTATACATTCGTATCGGTTGATACGTCTCCTTTACGGAGCGTTACTTTCTCCGTTTCGTTCATTAAATCTACGCGTGAACTACGTTTTAATAGTTTCAGAATACAAAAAACACATTGGGAATTTAATACAAGTTTTTAATATCAGACAATAATGGGAATAGTATATCGCAAAATACGCGAGCGAAATTGCTTAAGCGAGGGTTTTTTTGTTGTTCTTTTCAGCCATAACTGAATATAAAATTACTGTTCTCTTCTTTCATGCTAATAAATAAGAACAGTTTGAAGCTTTTTTACTAAGAAAGAAACCACAATGTGGAATGCCATGTCTCGCCTGTTCCGCAAGTACATTATGCTAAACCTGGACTAGCCACTTGAGCAAGACATTCATGGGTCTTTACACTAGTGAAAAAGGCCAATACTTGCATGAACTTCGATTATCATAAATGCAACAGTGTTTCATGAACACGTTAACTTACATGCCACAATGTCTTGAAAATGAGTAATATGTGCACATTGTTTCCACGATCATATATATATATATATATATATATATATATATATATATATATATATATATATATATATATATATATATATATATATATATATATATATATACAACTGGAAATAGAAGAAACAAATCTAAATGCCGGATAGAAAGAATGTCGAAAGCTTCAAATGGTAAAAATGTTGTAAGAAAAACAAAAACAAAGGCTACAAGACAATGAGACAATACAGGTAGCAACAACAGATCAAGAAACAAAAGGAGCACAAAATCAAGATGAAAATGAAGAACAAATGACTAGAAGACAGAGAGAATTCGTAAAGGAATACAAATTACAACAAGAAAGAAAATAAATTGAAGAAACAAGATTAGTGGCTGAATGGAGAGAAATCCCAAAGCTACACGGGGCAAAAAGGTTACAAGAACAACAAAAAGAACAGTCACATGACAATCAACCAACTCAGCAATCAAATGGAAATGAAAACAAACAGGTACAAACCAGAGAAACAATGGAGGAAAGGATATAAAAAGACCGGAAAATAGGAGAGAAAAATCATTTCTGCGTAAGCTGATGTCGTTAAAGGTAAGAGTGTAAACATTTGATAATGCCGAATAGAAAGAACTTGAGGAGATTAACAGATGAACTAAACTAATAAATGATTTTTACTCAGTGTCAACAACGTTTAAATCAAGTTTTCTAGCCTAATACTGTGCAGTATGATTTTTAAAATTAAATGTGAAGTTATTTTAGTATCATTTATTTTCTTTGTGATCAATTCTCGTAGCTTTATAAAAACAATTTCTTTTTTTTTTAATTAAAAAACGTCATTTTTGGGGGTACCTTATTTAGTGTTTTTTGCTGTAAAACTTTGCATATTAGTAAATATGTAATTTCATGGTTTAACCTCTACAAATACCCTACATGAAAAATAATAAATAATAAAACTATGCCGATGCAAACGGCGGTCACAGTCATATTTAAAATAATACTACCACCTCTAGGAGTACAAATCAAAGACCTGGCAAGTTCAATACTTACACTGCTTTTGACCAAATGAATAACATCAGTCGAAGTCGACGCAGCCAACAACACTGAAACAATACTTCCATCTTGATAAACACAAATAAAACACCCGTCAAGATTAATCAGTTTCGCCATCTTTTCGTTTGAGTGTTCAATATCAAAACAAGGCAACGGAGCCAAAAAAAAAACAGAATAATCAGTTATTAAAGTACATATGAATGATCTCTTACTTAAACCTCTGTCCGTCAAGTTGCAACATCAGTACTTTCTGCCTATCATGGCGTTAACACAGTAGCTTAAGAGTGATAAAATCTCCTCTATCGGTCCCATCAGAGTTTGCGAAGCGCAAGCACTTGCTTGCCAGACAGCTAATGATGCAGTAGAACATGTGCTTCAGTCGACTGAAGGATCGACTTAAATAAGTATTAAATTTACTTTGTATATACCGTTAATTTGTATTATTGTTTTCATTAGTATTACTATGGTTTGACTACCTTATGCTTTTTTCATAATTCTCTCTATCTTTACTTACCTCACATATCGATTTAAGGCAGTGAGTATAAAATTACAGCTATCGGATACAGTACCTTATCAATCGTGTGGATTGAAACAATATAAAATGATTTAAAATTCTTGCTTCAAAGGTTTAAATAATAAACTAAACGCATGTAAAAGCTAATATTTAATAAGCAAAGTACAGTATTGACCTTGATTTATTAAATGCAAGTAGCTATGTTAATGTCGAAGAATGAAACACTATAAGAACATGAGGTTGGAGGTCATCATCCTAAGTGGCTCAGGTTTCGTTGGAGATGTAAATTCGTTGTTCTTGATAGCTACTAATACCACCTTAACTGGTCCCCCACGAATATTGTAGATACTACAGTGTCAAATCTTTAGATATTCCGAATATTTTTAGATTACATGGAACGATAAAACCCGATGTGATGCCACCTTTGAGTATTCCAAATGCGTCTATCACTATCTGATCTACGGGTCGAAATGTAAACGAGAAAATAAAGTTCTCCATAACTGATACTTACATATCATATTTATTAGCTCTTGATCAGAATCAACCTTGATTGTCCATTAGCATATCCTTTCCTTCAGGTATACCAATAATGGTCCATAAAACTGAATTTATATAATATATTGAACAGCAATTGAGTTTTTAGGTATTATTTTTATTTTTCAGGTTTGTTCGTTGCTATTGAGCATTGATAGTTTAGTTTTATTATTATTATTATTATTATTATTATTATTATTATTATTATTGCCCTTCAATAGTTAGACCCAATATAGATTATTAGGAGTGGTTTAATGATATATCGGTAAACATCGATACACTACCATATTCGTATCTCTAGAAATTCTTCCATGTGTAGTTTACCCATAACCGTATATTAGCTAGGCTAGTAGTGGAACAAGCTTTATGTATTCAAAAACTGACTATGAAAGTAAGAACATTCACAGATGCCAGTCAAAAGCTTCTCTTAGAATTCATGAGAGTTTACAACTCACGGTACTAATTCATTTACCTTAGCATAACTATTCAAATACTATGTTTATAAAATTTCAATAACTTTAAATTGCTGAGTGCTCATGATAAACCCAATATTTATCCTTATAGATGAAAACTGGATGACAGCTACTGTTTAAAGAAAAGGTTATGAGCCACGGCATTGTCTGGACCTACATGTGTTTGAAACATGTGCTTTCAATTACGTATCAACGATTAAGGTGCAACTTTCAGTAATGAGCGTCCAAACTCAAGGACTGAATTCCATCAATAACGCAATGTTGATATTTAGTCAGTTACAACAAGGATGAGTTCTCAAAAGATTCTTTTTCCTAAAATACAACTTTCATTATCATCCAATTCTGGCCAGACAAGCTAATATATACTCTGTTTTATCTTCACTCATTGCAAATCTGGTTCCATTTTTCCGTACCATTAAAGCTCAGTCATCAGTAATCCTAAATCGTCTAATCAATAAGCAGGCAAATGGTGTTCTCTGGAATCAGGTTGGTGTTAAACTTAACAAAATGTTGGTGTTTATTAATGCCTGGTGCCTTGAACGTGTGAAATAGTAATCACATGCAATGGTGCAACCTCCACCCTTTCATGAATAATTCATAATTCGACTGCTTTGCCTGGTGCGTCTGCTGAGTCGGAACCACTCTCAACAAATCGATTTCTGTCTTTTATCCTCAAGATATCAGTATGCGAATTCCTTCAAACATAAGACCATACAAAAACCATCCCACCAAGTACAATCGCTATCACCAGTGCAAGACCTCCGATATTTTATTTTTGTCTCCAACAGTGGATTTATTAAGGATTTTAATGACATTACATAAGAGTTATGGGACACCAAATAGCAGTGTGTTTGCTGAGAAACCAACGCCTGCATTACAACAACCTGAAGTTGGACACAACAAGAACATCGTAAAAACTGGAAAGGTTGCTTGGACAACAGATATCTAAACATCAAAAGAAACAGTGTCTTATCTTAGAGTGACAGCAGTATTAATCAGTCCAGTGCTGAATCTATTCAGCTTTCTTGTACAAATCAGGGCAATGCCAGAAAATTACACTGGATCCAACATTGTAAAAGTGATTGCTGATGGAGTAGGTGAATGGCACATACTAATTCAACCCCTTCAATCACTGTTTTAGTAGATTTGTAAAGGTTGTTGCCTTCTTGTAATAAACTTCACTTTATGTAGAAATTATCACACACACTATTTAGATGGTCAGTCTATTAATATCATAACTTATCCACATGTCAGTATTATCAGAGGAAGAGATGCATGAAACCACTATCTACAATGGTGACTGCCCTTTGGACTTAACCTATTCTAACATTATCATTCATCATGCCTCTTCAGCACAGCCTTGATTTGAAAGGCACCTCCTGACGCTCCTCATGATAGTTAACGTGCAGTAACCACAAATCGCAATTTGAAGTACACCGACTCGGTAACTAAACAGTTTCTGGGGTTGGTTTGAGCTTTATTCATCTTAACATGTGTTGTTCTATCAGTTTTAGGATCAATTCTTGGGTAGATATTTATTGTCAGCATTGAGACACCAATTGATGAGAGCTACAACAGAGTATGCTAAGTACAAAACAAAACACTCAGTATGACTCCATCAGATGGACAATAACTGCAGATTCCATTTTACGACAACAAAAGCGGATAGGTTGTTGCCTCTTAATCATATCAGTAAATGCATTTGCTTATCATCTGATTGCAACCATGATGTCCCAACGGATATTTTCGGTTCTGAATTTTCTCATTCGCTATGTCCTTGTCTGATCTATAGTTTGCTATGTTTCACTGTAGTGTTATAATTGACTGTTTTCTTGATAAGATCTCAAACCAAATTGCCTTTTCTTCGACTGTTTCATGTTTACGTGGCATTAAACAACATTATTTGTTGTTCAGCATAGAATATATAACCCATGTTTCTGTATTTATGTATATATGAATTTACTCTGTGGCGACACTGCTGACTTTGGAGATTAAAAACGAGTCAAGAAGCATTTCATATTTTCTAACGATGTTTTTCAGTATTCATCTTGTCTCTAAAAGCGAGTACACGCAATGTAAGGGATGCAACGCTAAACAAAACAATGCAAGGCAATGTGCACGGTATATGCATTTTGAGGCAGAGGATAAGATTAAATATAAGCGAGGCTATATAAGGCGAAATGAGAACACAAAACTAGACACGGTAATGATGCAAGACAAAATCTCACAAGGCTAGGGTATGCTAAGCAATGCACGGTATTGAGGGGAGGGGAGGGGAGACTGTGAGGGGAGACCAATTTAGAATACAACACCAGGGAGCATGATGTAACAAGTTCCCATTATTAAAAACATACACATTGTTGACGTCAAGCGTTTCCATTGTTAGACGTAATGACTGTGCATGTATACATAAAGAAATGTTTCATCCACCCTAAAGAACCTGCCTAACATTCAAAATGACCTGAAAATAATCAGACAAATATCAATGCATATATAAGACTGTCCCTTGCAATTAAGTGCACATTTGTCCTAGAAATCCAATAACTGAATGCATCTTCATCTCCGAGGAAGGGGAAAACTGGAACAATAATCTTAACAGCAACTTTTTCCAGTATTTAAGGAATGAAGTTTGCATTTGTCCTTGAAAAGATGTTATATCCATAATCATACATTTTATCTATGCACTTTTGAAACTACTTGAACAAAAACATATGATTACTGCATTTGACAAAACTATGTCCGTTGCAAGAAACTGTGTACATTGCACTTCGAAATCCAATGAGTTAATGCGTCAACCAATATATATATATATATATATATATATATATATATATATATATATATATATATATGTCCTCTAAATGTTTCATGGAGCGACGGTCATAGATAACATTATGATAAATGGTGAACTGAAAAGAATGGACATGAAGCTAAAAATCACTTAGGTTCGATAAGAATGACAAGGCATTAGCCTCTTGCTACATAAAGTTAGGCATATAAATATGGGAACTCCGTTAACGACATGTGAGGCCTCATCACGCAACACGAGGCTATGCAGGGCTAGACAAACCAAAAGCGTAAACCAATGGACAAGGGCTATACAAGGCGAAATGAAAATATAAAACAAGACACGGGCACATAACCATGCGACGCGAAGTCACACAAGGTTAGAGTATGTTAAGCAAGGCTAAACAGCATATGGCAATGTAATGAGCAGGGCAAAGTATTGGGCAAGGTAATGATAATGTTTAGGTGAGGCAAAGTTAGAATAGAATACAATGTGACTTGATGAAACAAATGCCCATTTTTAAAAACGGTGTGTTTGTCCTTATCAAATGTTCCATTTAATCCTATATGCTAAACATGCAGTTCTGAAAATGACAAGACAATAATATGATGTATGAATATAATAATGTTTCGTATTTGACAATAAAGTGTGCTCCCTTGTTACATAAATTCAATAAGTTAATGCATCTTACTGTCATGAGGAAGGGAGTAATTATCAAGCCATCCTGATATTAGCGTTGAAAGACGATTTTGTTTATGTCTAATAAGAAAGTTTGCAGAAGATCCTGACAACACACCAATTACTCTAAAAGAAGAAATATGAACCGAAAAACCATTGTTTGCTTGATGTCCGGCCGTATTTGCAAAGTTAAACGTTTTGGACACTTTCAATGATCTTTCTCGGCTTATGGAATCACATCACAATTAATACTTCCAGTTCAGTACCCACGAATGTAGTTCTAGTTTATTTTTAGAACATATTTTCCTCTCTCATTTTGGTGGTGATAGAAGAGTTCTATTGATGCATTTTTGGTAGGGATTTAACTGTAATTGTTTATTCTTGCGAATACGAGCTGAGAGAGAGGTTCTTATTGTGTAATTTGGTGACAGTGCACATGGATTAATAAGGCCTTGGTGATGATCCGGATATGAAATCTGTGTTCTGCTGTTCTGTTTACAGAGCAGCCGCTCAAGAAAATGGTGGTGAACCCCTGACAAGAACTTCACCGTGATGTCATCTTTGGATGGAGTTTAGATTAACATATGATTTGTATTGATTGTCTCACATTTGAAAGGTCAGTACTGAGAAATATATGTAGAGAACATATAATAAAATTATTTGTGGTCTATGTCCTTATGATAAATTTAGTTCATTGTAAATGACTCCAAGTTTGCTTGATGATCATTCTAATAAATCATTAGTGCCTGCGCAAAAGTAAATTAAACTTCCGAGTATAAAGTAAATTATTGTTCGTGACGTTGTAAGGATTAACCAGATTTCAACATGTATTTGTTAGATCCTGAGGCTAATACGTTTGCGCCGTTAATATGTATTAAGGTCAATTCGACGAACAGAAGGTGTCTTGCCAGTGAATTGGCATGTTCATACTATTCGTAACTCGCTGTATTTTGGACAAGCCAGTTACATAATAATTGCTATCACAGGAGACACAGGTAAGTGGTGGAATTCTCTGTTCAGAACAAAGCAACATCAAAGAGAGTCGTAAAACCACAATCGACAGACTGTTGGGAGGGGGCTGTGTCTAATTGTTATATGAATCAACATCAACTTGGAATTGAGCAAGGCGTGGCCAACATTAAAATAGGAAATTTAAATATATTATATTGAGAACTTAACGTCAGTAGTCGCTATGACCATCTTTCGGGATTAAGGAAGAATAAGCTTATCCACCCTCATTCGAAATTGGCGGGAACCTTGTGTATTCTGAGAATTACAAGGAGCTAAAGAACAGGTTAGTGACTATTTGCTCGATGGATGAAATATATTACTGCAAAGTAAGTAAACTTTCATTGTTGCAGTATGTTTACTTTAGTACGTCCAATTATAACTTGTAAAGTGCTTTTTTCGTAAAGTTTGATATACATGCATATTTTGAGACTTGAACTATGTTTATGTAGAGAATTGATGCTTTTGTAATTTGCTATTTGGTTAAATTGTAGTAATCTCGTGTATTTATTCATTTGATATTCTAGATTTATAAATGTTGAATTGAATTATAAACTTTGTATATTGGTTGCAGTGTGCAACATTAGTTAATATTTGTTTTTTTGTTTTGATTACCGGACAGATAACCACTATCGCTTAACAGCTTGACGCACCTCTTCCGTTGTTTTTTTTTTCTTTTTTTTGGCGCTAATTTACATCAAATATGTGCTTGTTGTCTATCTTCGTTTACATTATTGTGTTTCATCATGCATTGGTTGTACAGTTTGTATTTGTTTCTTCATCTCCTTGTTTTGGAAAAGAGATTGATTATAATTTTACTCAGCTGTAATGTTCCACTGTTAAGACGTCCTTTATTTTTAATAAACAGCCATCACATGATCGCCAGTTAACAAGCTTACGCTATGATGGATCCTCATTAATTGCATAAAATCGCAACACCTTGGCTCATCATACCACACTGTGCTCAAGACTAAACGAACAGTCATCATTACTTAAATGTAAATGGAAGCGAAACAAAAAACGGTGTTTCTGTGCTGGCTGGCGTAGAACAGGAAGTAGAATTCCAGTTAATTTTGAAAAGCTCATTCAAATTAATCTTCAATCATTAGCAGTTGTATCAACTGTCACATATATCTCACTATGTATTACATTCTTTAACGTCCAGTCAGTACAATTACCGGAAAGGCGCACAGAAATAGTTAATTTTATCAACGACCAGAATATCGACGTCTAATTCCTGAACAAAACATAGCTAAAAGCATCAGGTGATGAGCGCAGGTGCGCGGATTTAACACACACCACTTACTCCATCAAGTCGCAACTCTCGCGGGGGTGAAATAGCTGTCATTACGCATAAAAGGTCTTAACCACAACAAAACAGAACCTTCACGTTCCTCCACAGATCGTTTGAACTAGTTTAAACAACACTCACACCAGAACAAAGGTCAGTCCATTTTTTTATCCTCAACCGCCCTCCTCCTAGTAGCAAAATCAATTTCACCGAATCTCACTTTTTGGAGCAGTTTCCGAATATTCTGGAAAATGGAAAATCGATAGGTAGCAACCTAATTATTCTTGGAGATTCCACATTTCACTTTGACTGTCCTGGACACTCATACACATCAACACACCTAGATTCCATTCATGTTTAAAACTTTAAACAGGCAGTTAATCAACCCACGCATAAACGTGGTCACATTGTAAACTGTTTTCTTCATTGACCTGATGATAATATTCCGACATCAATCCTTGTATCCCACGAACATGCATCAGATCACCACTGCATTATATGCCATTTCGACGTATCAGTCCCTAACCATCCACCTTTATTTGCTTCTACTAGAAACCCCGGAATAATAATTATAACCAAATTAATGCATGATATCTAACAACTAAATTACATCCTACAGCAGAACAATTCGATAACTGCCTACATTCATTACTTGAAAAACATGTCCCAGCAACCAAATGCAGAGTATCAATTAAAAATGTGTTTTCCATGGCATTGCAGTGTTAGGGACAAGTTTCACACTGCTAAAAGACATATCCGTAAAGCAGAGGCTTTGGTTTTCCAGCAGACTCACTAATCATTAACAAATCTATGAAAATGCTAAGAAGAACGTCACACACATAGTCCATTTAGAACAATTATCCCACTACAGTACTACGATCACAAAGAGTTCTAGCTGCAAAGAGGTCTTCGGGATAACTAACAAAATAATTTCACGGAACAAATGTGCAACACTTCCAACTACCTTCCCTCCAGTAGACTTTTTGGACCTACTTGCAAATTTATTCCGTGACAAAGTACAAACACATTAGAGATTCGCTTAGCAACACATGTTCAATTAACTCGTCTCCATACAGGTATGATACAGAATTTCAGCAATAACCATTAGGATCATTTGAAACTGTCTCTATGAATTAAGTACGGACAACCGTGATGAAAAGTACACCAAAGTCATGTGAACTAGACCCAATATTGCCTTAATTTAACTGATGTCATTTTTCAAAACTGCCATCCAAAAGCCACTGCTGAAGACACCAACACTTGTCCATAACGATTTAAAGAACTACCGCACATTTCATAATATCCCGTTCACATAAAACAAAATCTTAGAAAAAAATGTTCAAACCCAATTATCATCTCATTTGAATTCAGAAAGCCTTTTTTTAGCAATGTACAGTCTGCATATCACCTTTGCCACCGTACTGAAACTACTTTTCTGAAAGAATTTAATGACAATCTCTCTGCTTTTGAAAGATTAGAGTCCTCACTCTCCATGATTTGATTGCAGCATTTAACACAAAAGACCATGATATATTACTTCACCGTCTCCAGCATATATTTGTCATTTACAATAGAGCCTTGCAGTGATTCAAGTCCTATTTAGTCAAAAGTACACAATTCGTACCTGCAAATTGAATAAACTTCATCCTAGTTGATCTATATCGTTGTGTACCACAGGGACCTGTTCGTGGACCTACTATTTTCATTCTAAACACTCAGCCACTCTCAAGTGATGATGACAATCAAATATACTCTCTAGCCACCCAACGGAAGTTGACGCTACCACCCATAGAGTAGAGAGGTGCAGATCTGATGTTAAATCATGAATGATATGTAGCAAGCTGAAGATAAATGATGATAAAACTGAGGACATTATGATCACAACCCAACGACTTTCTCATTCAAATCCTTTACTTCAGACAATAAATATCAGCAACACCAACATTAAATTCACACTGTCAGTACGAAACATAGGTGTTACTCAAGACAGTTTTCATAAATTTCACCAACTTGTCACGAACATATGCAATAATGCATATCGTCAGCTGAGACGCATCATCTCCGTTCCCTAATATATTTCAGTTGATGCCACTAATACACTTGTGTGTTCATTAGTACTTTCAAGACTGACTAGTGTAACTTAATTCTGTCTGGTTTGTCACAATATCTACTTCAAAACGTTTAAAACACAGCTGCTCGGATCATCTTTAGAGTACATCGATCATAGCACGCCTCATCGTCCCTCTGTACCCTACACTGCTATCCAATCGATACAGAATCAAACAAATTGTGTTTTCTGTGCTACATTTCACTGACAGACTCCAGTCTAACATACCTGTCCGGCCTCAACCATGTGTATGCACCAGCAGGATAATTTTGCTCCTCTTCTTACAATCGTATACTCATTGTTCCCACTATGAAAACGAAGTCATATGGACAACGTTCTTGCACATACCTAGACCCTGTGATAGGGAATAAATTGCCCCTTGAAGTTAGACACAAAGACACAGTGGTCCATTTTAATTGCGCTCGTACAACTCACCTTTCTCGACTGAAAGAAAAAACTTATAGACCTAATAATATGTTTTACCTTACATGTTTCCCTATGATTTTATGTTTTCTAATTTTAAGGTTTTTGTTTTTTCTTTTTCTGTAGTGTAGTCAAATCATTATAGATGTTGTAAAGCTCATAGAGCTTCTAATGGTTTGCCAAAATACAAAGTCCTCATTATTATTATTTATTACTCTTATTATTCTTATTATTATTCTTATTATTATTATTATTATTATTATTATTATTATTATTATTATTATTATTACGTTGCAGTTTATTAAAGCCTTAAAAGAAAGGAATCATGTATTGATATGAGCAGATAAAAACATCGTGTAAACAAAGCTCATAGCACGGAAGTGGTTCGGTTCATACTTCATTTAACGTTAATTTAATCTAAATTATTAAGCTGCCCAATAGCAATAGAAGTTTACAGAATGAGAACGCAATGAAAAATAGTTTCAAAAGACAATTCGTTTTTATGATAATGTACATGAATATGTGATCTGTATCCATACCTTGCATACAACCAACTAGAAGACGGAAAGCAGTTTACTGAGATGTCACTAATTGATTCTTGGCCATTAAATGATTACTTGAGCAACATCCATTGGACGCAAAGTAGAAAACCACTGTGGTGAAAACTGATACAATTAAACTGCAACAATACTTTGGATTTATTTAATTATATATTCCCTTATTTCGCCGATGTCAAAAATTGTGAGTTCTGCATTATTGTTACTGGTAGTGTACTTCATGCGCCATGTAAGACATTTGGCTTTATTCCTTCGCTTCATCATTTTCACAAAGATGCATATTAAACATATCAAGTTTTGTGGGGTTGGGTTAGGAGCAGAGAGATGACATTGTTTATGAATTGTATTCATACACTTATTGATGAAAACAAGAAAAGAAAATCAATATTTGCCAAAGGTTAAAACAGGGTACTTCTTATGAATACTAAAACAAGCGAAACAGATGTTGTGACAGTCTTTCAAATTCAGACCATTGAATATTTGATGAAAATGATGTATGGCAATGTACACTTGTGAGCATGTACACTTGTAAACCTATGTATGTGTGTGAATGAGAGCGACAGTCATACTGGCAGACAAAAAGTGAGATGTAACGAGAGAGAGATTGATTTATATATGTTGAACTCTGAGGCTGAAACCACAAAAATATCATTTCTTAACTTTTTTTAAAAGTCTTGATCTTCAGAATCTAAGCCACTAATCTGACGTTTATCTTTCTTGCTGTATCATGATATATGTGTATTGAATTTGTTATGAGATCACACATATAAGTATAGTCTCCATTGATCCCAATACTTGCTTCTGTTATAATATTCATGTGTTTTATGTAACTCTGAAAAGAACTTGGAACCTCAATGACACAACTCCTCTCCATCCTTTGCGTAAGGAATACCTACATGTTGATGTATGCAACGTTCTCTTTCGTATTTTCACAGGAATGACTGCCCAAATATCGATTGTGCTATACTGTACGACAGGGATCCATCGTGCAGGTCCTTCTGCCACCACCCATCTCTGGGAAAGTGTCTGCCATCATCATCATGCAAACGTGGACTTCCGAGAGATAATTCAAAACAGCAAGGATAAAATTACTACACTACTTACTTAATTCTGTTAATTACAGAAAGATAAAATCAATATAATTCTTGTTTCGATTGGAAAAAATTCACATTAATGTTTTATCCCAAACATTGAAGATATTGTAGATTACACATGATCTCTATCATGACGATGCTAATATATTAGACGGCTGAGTAATTAAATATGTTGAGGACATTTCACAATTACTTAGATTGGTTTAAGACTCGTATCATGGTCGGAAGACTCTATTAGTTCAAAAATGAAAGCAATCTGTGCAGTACGTAGAACTGTTACCCAAATGGAATTAAGACCTGTATCGTTATGCCACTACTCTATTTACATAAATCATTAGTACTGTTACAAGCACAGGGGTATCACATAACAGAGCGGTGTCAAACCCTAGCGCGAATCTCGCTGGAAGTCATATGTTTTCCCCAAATTTCCAAAGTCTTCTATACAATTTGAGTTGTAAATTGGAAAAGCTCGACGTGTCTGCTTTTATATACTAAACATTTTTCCTCTAATCAATTCAAGACCACATATAAATCAGCTTGCCAAATCTCCATCAATCGCACATTTGCATGGTTTTTCTTCATCATTATCATCAGATTTCCGTACCGCCAGCCCGTTATGCCATAGGATATACAATGGTATCCCCTTTTTCACGGGGAACTTTTTAACTCCGCAACCCTAGGCCAGTCAATGTACACATTTACAGACACACTACGCCAATATAACTGCACCCATTTTCCACTATGGACACATACACGGTATCTACAATTGAAAAACTATTCAAATGTGAAGTATGTAATAAAATCTTTGGACGGAATAGTACCTTGACAATTCATAGGTATATACATGCTGAAATAAAACCATTCAAATGTGAAGTGTGTGATAAAATGTTTAGGCAGAGAAGTGATTTAAAGAAGCACGAACGAATTCATACTGGAGACGAACAATTTGAATGTGAAGTGTGTGATAAAATATTTATGTACAGTAGTACCTTGAAAATTGATAGGAATATACATACTGGAATCAAACAATTCAGATGTGAAGTGTTTATTAAAATGTTTAGGCTACATAGTGTCTTGAACGTACACACGAGGGTATATACTGGAGATTAACTGATCAAATGTGAAGTTTGGTATAAAATGTTTGGACATAGTAGTGCCTTGAAGAGTCATAAATTGGAACATACTGGCGATACGCCCATCAAATATGAAGTTTGTGATACAATGTTTATGAATTATAGTGAATCAAAAAGGCACATAAGGATACTTGTTGGAGATAAATAAAATTCAAATGTGAGGTTACGATAAAAGTCTTGGGCGATATAGCAATTTGAAAGCGCACTCGAGGATACACACCGGAGTTAAACCATTTAAGTGTGTACAATGTTTAGACACAGTAGAGCTTTGCTGAGGCACACGAGGATACATACTAGAGATAAACCATTTAATTGTAATGTTTGTCATAAATTGTTTAGACTGAGACGTGTCTTGAAGAGGCACATGAGGATACATACTGGAGATAAACCATTTATGTGGGAAATTTGTGATTAAATGTTTAGGCAGAGTAGGAATTGAAAAATGCACTGGGGATACATACAGGAGATACACCATTCAAATGTGAAATTTGTGATACAAATCTTTGGGCAAATTAGTGTTTTGTGGCGTCACATGAGGATACATACTGGATATAAACCATTCAAAGGCAATCTGTATGATAAAATGTTTTGGAATAGTCCAGTTCTTAAGAGACACATTTGGAAACATGTTAGAGAATAAATATTAAAGGTTTTTTCGTTTTTCTTTTTGGTTCTGTAGTTTTGCTGATAGCTTTTCCTTAAGACGTTTTGCTTGCAAATTTCACTACCCTAAACACATTAACCCCTAGCGACAATTTTACGGGTCATGAGGTAGTAGCCTTCTACTTCTACTTCCAAGGTATATAACGTCAATATCATGAATGATACACGAACGTGGATAGTATTATAAAAAAAGTAGACAGATGTAGTTCACTATGATAGCAAATAATATGGCCATTTTAGTTGCACTACAATATACAGAGGGGAAAACATAAGTTTTTGGACCCTTTATTTCCACCCAAATTTCGCCCATGGTCAGAATCCAAATTTGTGTCCAGATTTTAGACTTTATGGCCTCAGATCTACGGCATACCGATCAAAAGTACACAGAGACAGGTGAACCTGTGCAAAAAGTAAGATAAGGTGGATATTTTGAATAAAGAGTTTTTTCCTTACGAAAATTATGGGTCCGTTAAGCCAAAAGAAAAACATTAATTTTTTCCCATTCTGCTCATGCGCCAGCAAACTAACCAATGAAAAACATTTTCTTTAGCACAATTAGCCATTAGTCTAATGGAATATTGCTTGGAAGTCGATGCATTAGGATGAATTCAGAAGTATCCCTCACAATTGTGTTTCTTACTCTCCTTTCCTGCGTAAACGGAAAACACATCCAGGGGTTAATGTGTTAAACAAATTTGTTCTTCCTTTATCAAAGGTCAATAAAAATGGCAGTTGAAAGAATTTATCAGATTTGATTGGAGACTATCCTTGAATTAAGTACATGAGAGCAAATGTCTTCTGATCATTTTTGTAATCACAATATCCTTCTTGGCAAATGTAAAATGTTTGCTTTTACCCCTTGTATGGCTTCTAGTAAGGACGGTTACATCGCTGACACCATTCACTGTATTCACGGATCCTTTTCATAAAGCATAGTGAGTTTAGATTTCAATTACACGCACTTTCAGGCAGACTAGCTTGATGGTTCTATAACCATATAAAATGTCTACAGAACATTTTATTTGAAATGTAAGACTTTTACTGTTGTGATAATTACGCATGCAGAGTTTATTATGCACCTTTTATTTGTGGATTACAGTATTCGTAACACTCGCTTCAGCAAATGTCTCTTTCACCTGAATTGGAAAGGTTGACATGTCGTCTTGGCACTATGATGTGGTCTAAAATATATTATGCATAATATCTTGTCTATCAACATTTCAGGTCAACTTGTGTATGTTTATCCAGGTAGTTTACGTTTTTGTGGCATATGAGCACTTTAAAAAAAAAAAATTTTTTTTGTTTAAGGCTTTTCTTCTCTGATTTGGGGAGAAAGATGACCACCACTTATGCCAAAAAAAACATTGTCTCTCATAACAGTTCATAACACTATATGATCAATAATTATGTGCACTGAGATTCTGGTCTCCCAAAACAGGTGGTTCTCAGTACTGGTTTTACTTGTGAAGCGTCAAATTTCTGGCGGATTATCAGGAACACATTAGTTGAGACCAGATAAAAACAAATTAGATTTATGGCGACAAGCGCGTATCATATCGCCAAACAGCCGTGTACGGTATTGTTCATTTAGCGTTCGAGTTTTGATTCTGATTAGACCTTTGTTTATACAGTGGCCAGAACGAACTGTTAGGGACACAGTAAACTTCATTTTCATGGGAAACTTATAACGATTGAAAAATAGCAGAAATTATGTTACCCAAACTACTTTGGCGATTCTTAAAGAAAGGGCGTCAAAGATTTCATTCTGATTGTTCACGTTAAATAAAGAGCGGGTTTTCACATAACATTGCATAGGATTTAAGATCACACTTATTGAAATTTTACTGAATCTGCACTTTTCCTTAAAGAGGATAAGAGAGAGAGAGAGAGAGAGAGAGAGAGAGAGAGAGAGAGAGAGAGAGAGAGAAAAGAGTGAGTCAGACAGAGAGAGAGAGAGAGAGAGAGAGAGAGAGAGAGAGAGAGAGAGAGAGAGAGAGAGAATATCTACATACTCTGAGTGGAGTTTGAAAGAAATTAATTCGAAGAAAATTATGGTCCATGCACGGTACCAAATCTGTTTGGATTGATGAATACACAATTCTATGTAATTTGTTGATGCGATTTATTTAATGTTTGCTGAGTCTATAGGTCTTTGCATGAATTTTGTCTAATACATTTGTATAATATGTGCTTTTGAATTATAGCGATGTTGAGTTATGCATAGGAAGTCTTGCATTAATTCCTAGATAAGTTTGACGAATCGTTTAATTTGTTGTCGTATTTGCAGAAACACTTGGTTGAGTAATGCATAGGAAGTCTTACATTAATCTTTTGATAAGTTTGATGAATTGTTTGAATTTTTCGTCTTCTTTGCGTAAGAATACTTCCTTTGTCCGAACCTGGATCGATCTGTGTCCACAAATGCCGCTTCTAAGGAACTATATCATACACTTCTAGAGTTTCGATTGCGTTGTTATGTCCTATCAACTGGCGGTGACATGTAGAATGGTACACAATTTAAGACGGTATTAAGAACGGGAATGCGCACGGCTGCCTAAACCAGCACTTGGAACGAATGTCGCTGTACACATCATCTAGAAGGATTGCACACGTCATTTTAATATTTGTTGTTGAGAAGCGAAGTAAATGTTTCTAATCGCAATGGCCCGCACAAAACAGATGGCAAAAAAGTCAACCGGTTAAAACAATTAAGGAGTGTTCGAGGGTATAGATTTTCTTATAGTTTAGTTTCTAATTAGATCATTACATTATTGGTTTTTTTGTATTATATTGTGTGACTGAGTATGCCAATTAGCTGTACTATTTTTTACTCTAGTTTAATCAAATATCAGAAGAATTTAGATAGATCTAGTTTATCTTGCTAAAGTTGAATTGTTTATGGGTAACCCAGACATTAGTAGTGGAATGAACGCAGCTCCGAGACAGCTGGACGTGGCAGATGTGGTGGAAATCTACAGCAAACAGCTCCAAACCATGCTGAATGAAAGGGGTTCTGACAGAAATAGATTGCATAACTATTTTAATACTGTCATAGAAGGGAATGCCGGGAAAAAAGTATTGTGGCATACCACGCAGAAGTGTGCAAAACCCTAGACTTTCAGTCAGAAACACCTCCCAGACAAGCTGAAACCCTGACCGACCTAAAGGTGATGGGCTACAACATAGATGAGATAGACTCGCTCCAGTACGAGGGACGACACCAATACATACTGTATCCAAAGAAGAACAAGCCACCTATCTCACAACAAGAAACAACAATACAAGGAATAAGAGTTTTTGTGAGTAAAACAACCCCCATACTGCACTAAGCAGTACTGCACCAGGTAGAAGCTCTGATGACTGACGAGTTCGTCTCAGGATTGCCTAATGAGGTGGACACCCAAGAAGTGACTGATAAAATAATCACCAAATACAGAGTATCAGTCAAAACGGACAAGATACCGACCATCTATGGTTTCACCAATGTCAAAAAGGTGGGGCGATAATTCAAGTCCCAAGAGATGAGACAAAACAAATCCCGACCTTCAAATACCTTCTGGGATTCATCTTAAGGTCGTGGTATAGGGGTTGCGAAAAGGATAGGCACTGCACAATATGCAGAACAATGGGCCGTGCGGCCAAGGATTGTAAAGATCAACAGAACACTACAGCTACCACTGCAAACACCTATGCATGAAACGTGGTGAGGACCAAAACAGTACAAAACACACTAACAACAGAAACAATCATAGCTGATACGGCTAGTACATCAACGGAAACACAAGGGGAGTACGGGACACAAGGAGAATGGCTCAACTATTTCACGCCATTCAAAACTTACAGATGGCGCCCACATATACCATTAAGGATTCAAATGTGTAATAGATACGTTCTACTAGCCGAAGTGGAGGAGAATGAAAACATGCAGCTATCATTGGAATCAACATTGAGTGGGAAGGCAGAAGTTCTGATTGGGATGGAACCCTTCGCCTCCACGCCCAGACCTAGCCAATAAGAAAGATAACAAAGACTTTGTCAGGCTCTTCCTTCTCCAATGGTAACAACACCAGAAACGAAATATGAATAATTAAGAAACACCTACAGCAAACCTCACCAACATAAAGAACATGAGAGGAACGGAAATTGACAAGAATGAAGGGAAAATCAAGAAACACAAGAACCCCAATACATAAACACGAACAATACAAAGCAACGAATCGGACACGGACAGCGAAAAAGACAAAAACAACTAGAGACTAAAAGGTGGCAAAAAATAAAGTACGGCTGAAACACTACATAAGAAAATGAAACTCTAGACATAGAAGAGGGGTCAGTGCCCCAAAGATCACCAAGTTTATAATATTTATGGTTCGATTCATACATATATAAACATAATTAGAATTAGGAAAGCCATCTCGATGAATTAACAGCTGAAAATGGAATGAACAAACTTGCGTATCGCATCAATAAATACAATATTTCTATTAGGATAAAATAAGAAAAGTACTTACACTCAAAAACTATGAAATCATTTTAGTACAAGAAACACACAACCAACTCATCAAACAAATGATTGGTACACTAGAAGAAAAATATGGATGATACTGTAGTCAAAAACGATACTAAGGACAAAGACATTAAAGCGGGAGTAGCAACATTAATAAGTAACAAAATCAGGTTTAATTGGGAGCCTATTAAGGAAGGGAAATATTTAGAAAAGAGTGTATTACATATAACAATTGATAAAATGCACATTAAAGTAAATATATACATCCCTGCTACAAGATGCAAGAAACATGAATTTATTCAAAACATTAGCAAACACATCAATAATTATACATCGCTACAGCTAATGCTAGGAGGGGATTTATGATATGTAGGAGAAGATATTGATAGACTAGGAAAACTAACTACAAATGTTTGGAGATCATGAGAATTTATGGGTAAATAAAACAGCATAAATTAAGATATATTTATATGTATTTGGGAAATTGATATAATATAAGTGAATTCCAAAATGTAAAAAGTATGATACAATTCTCTTACATATCTTATCAGAATAGGCTTTGATATCATGATTCTAATTATACTTTTCGATACTTCACAATACGGAATAAATACTTTTCACATTCGTGTTAAAATAAAAAAATCAAGTGGTAGTCGAATTTTCGAAAAGAAAGATTTTTCTGTCCCCCAAAACTACATAGACATGTTATACTCTATTTAATATATACTCAGTCAGATAGAAAGTCAAATAATGGTAGATAGGTCCACATATAATGACATGTATAAGATGACAATGTCTGATTTGAGACACTGCACTATACAACTTTGTGTGAACAAAAGAACATAATTGTAAACGTCCTAGCAATAAAACGGAGGATTTTAACATTTGAGCTCGTGTAGTAATTTTACAATATATCGCCTAAGAACCTACCATCGATATTGGCTTTGAGCAGGATAGGTTTAGTATATTGACGGTATAAACATATTTGATTGCCAGAGTTCCGATATGTTAACCATATCTACGCCTTGACGGATCGAAACTATATTAGTGCTTTGTCCTAGCGACATCTGTTTGATGTCATGAGTTGCCTCCATTAGTATGTACTGTCTCTAACCAAAGTAGAGTGCAACAGCGTTGCATTGTGCACCGGTCGAAGATTGTGGAGGCAATTTATTTCAAAAGGATAATTTTAAGTTTGAAATAGAAAGGATGACTATATAGCAAACGAGAAGCTAGTACATGTTTAATTTGAGTGAAAGGTATTTATACAAACACAAACAAGAAAACTGCTACGAATTCATTCATGATATGTGCTCCCGATCTTGCAGGAACACTGTTCAAATTTAAACAACTGAATTTTGATTGCATGCGGTGGCTTTACACTTACGTTGCTGTGCATTGTGGCTAATTAAAACTATATTTGTGAATTTGTGAAATACAAACAATTCAAAGTAGGTGTCTGATATAAATAATGTTGTTGACATCGAATTGTTAAGATATAAAAACTCTGCAAAATCGTGTTCTAAGTCAGAGAAAGAAACAAAGCCTTAATAACTAAACAACCATCCACGATATCTGCAATAAATATTTTCTCAATGTGCTAACCAATCGATAGATGGAATAATAGTTGCAAAACTCCAGGCACATCTACATTAATTAATAAACAAAATATATGTTCCTTTCTCGACACCTAAGGAGAAAATCATACAATATACAACACTTCTGTGTTCTTTACAACGAAATAATTCGGAGCATAGAAAATAGTGTCTCTTAGATATTTGTACCTATCACATGTATTATATACCAAATAACTGCATATAATAGTTTAGAGCAATACAACAAAACTGTAATGAAGCAACGCGATAAATTCGGAGGTTTGAATATTCAGTACGTCTGATACAGAAAACACAAGAATATGCATTATTTTTAATTTAAGTATAAACAAACAACACATAATTTTGTTTTACAAATCTCACATAAAAGCATTTGGAATCGCGATTAGAAAAGACCAAAGAGTGTGTGATATCATTAAAATGGCTGAATACGGTTAAAATTGTAATTTTCAAGATATACATTGTCAATTTGAATTTTAATCGTGTTCGTCTTTAATTTTAAATATCAATCTACATGCTGTAATGAGAAAGCTTTTAAAGTATATTTCTGCCTATTTTATGAAACAGTTGAAGACAATTAGTAATAGGAAAGGCCTAACGGCACAGTGTAAGATTCCTTCATAGAATTAACAAACTTGGTTGAACAGAAAAAGAGGACAAAGAGACGTTTGTACCTGCTACAACAGAATCAACATCATTGAACATAGTTTTATAAGACTTCTTTTAGAAACATCTTACTTTCAGGTCTGATCAGAAAGAGTTTAGTTGTTTAGTCAATAAATTGAATGTGTCACATGAATGGAATAATAGTCGATATGGAGAACATGCAAGCATGTTTAGGCTCTGAAACCGCTATTAATAGATTGGTCAAATCAAATATCGTCTAGGACTTCGTTTGATCAAAATTGACTCAACAGTTGTCAAGAAGTGAAAATAGAAAATATTAACGGACGGACAATTCGTGGGACGAATCACAAGATGGATCCCATTAATTCCAAGTGAGCTAATAGGAAGCAGTATAAATAAGGAAAGAAACATACTGGTCCATTTTAAATATCAGGTAGTGTTTTGTAGACAAACTGATCCTCTATCTTGGATTGGGTCAGAAATGAATTTTATGACATATAAATGGATATAACAAGTCGCAGCGGATGTCATGGATGGAATTTTGCAAAACGGTTCCACAATCTTCATTACTGTTATTGCTTGGCTCTCCTGAACTCCAAAAGGGATGAACTATCTTTCCATTCCAGCTCACCCAGTGTCCCTCCTCAATTTGATCAGATAATCCAATATATACCACCCTGTCTGTAAAATTAATAATATTTATATGCATAAAGTATGCTTATTCTTGATAGATACGTGTATACATACTTGCTGATAAGCCGCGTATCTATTTATTTATTTTTATTGTTGGTTGACATTTTACCTTATTGGAAGGAATATTTATTATTTATTTATACCACGCATTATATAAAGAGAACTTTAATTTACTAAATAAACAAATTATGCATTTTAAAAAATAGAAACAAATGCAGTAGTTCAGTGGGATTTGGGGAACATTTAAAGAATTATGACTCTTTTGGCCAAACTATTTTCTTCCGTTTTTACTTAATTGTACAAACTGCAATTTTATATTTTATTTACAACTGATTCTGCTTTAATTATTCAATGACATTGTGAAATAATGTTGTGATGATGTTTTTCTCTGTAAAGGTATAAAGTATAGAAGAATAATTGAATCCAAAACCGAAAACTCCGAGGCGTTTCTAGTGGTAGAGCTCCCATGAGTATATGATTGGACAATACTAGTCCTTGGCACAAAATATATCTTTTTATAAATGAATACATCTCATGGATTATTTGAACTTGCAAGTTTACTTTTTTATTATCTGATCTTGAATAACTTTGCTTAGTCGCTGATTTTAACTTTTCTACTTCATGCCTCGTTCATTGCAAGGACAATCTGAATTCAGAGAATGACACGACGAATTGTCATCTCAGATGCCTTAAATGGCAATACATACAATATAGAGTGAAATTATTGTTAATTATTCATTTACATAAAGAAAGGGTTTAAATGCCAAATTATTACCAGGTTATCATATACATAATAACGACCAGGACACCATCGATAGTACAGGACGTATTGATGTATCATGTGTTTGTGTGAGCTCTATCTCTCTAACGTGTGCCATCCCTTAGGTCTTCACTACACAAATACATTATATGAATACAAAGGGAAACGGACATCCACAAATGGTATTGGTTGTAAAATGACAGGTTTGTTTCAGTAAATTTAGCTGATGTTGGAAAGCAACTCGTTGTGATGAACGGTATGTATTAGTCCAAGAAAAGCATGTACGATGTCACAAAACGACAGGTATACAAATTCAATCTGCCATATTTGCTAATGAATTATAAGAAACAAAGAATCATATAACCTACACAGAATGAGTTCACGGGAGCGTTTAAAACCAACAATGTTTAATATACATTATGCTTCATTATTAGATGTGTTGTCATACCTTATGTCGCCTAGCTGTAAGGTTCAATGAGCTTTAAGTATATCTTTAAGACCGCGTTTTCTAAGTCAAGAATTAGTATTTTAAAGAATTTTCTAAATCAAAAGCAAGCAATGCATTTTGGACTAAAATTAGCACTAAACATACTGCCATCAGGTGCTTTTAAATTGCCGCCATAAAAAAGCATGTTAAAAATCTGTTAAATAATATCTATCTTTATAGTCATTTATTATAAACAGACTTTGAATAAATTAGCATAAAATACAGGAACGATAAATCAGGTTTGTACATATGACACTGAACCATCATCAAATATAGCCGCTGTTGCTGATTTTATTATTTTGGGGTTTAACACAATTTATCACCGTATTCTAGGATATAAATGACTTATCACATTCCTGGTGGATGAAGGACACCGAGAAATCCCCATTAGAAGAACCAAGCCACGGTAAATTACTGATAATATTAATGTGAAGCTCACATTAACTGAGCTGGAGATTCGAACCCACGCTAATAGGTGGGAGAGAGCAGAGACATCGTAGCGTTAGGACTGAACATTTGTTAAAGCTAAGATAATAAAAAAAAAACACCCTCACAACATACAGATTGTTTACATTGTATAGCTAGCTACACTTTCACTTACTAAGGTTCGGCCAAATGTTTACTATGTCGGTAATCTGATTCTTCGTCGTAACAACAAGTAGTTTAGCCTTTTCAGATTCGCATGATTTCATTGCTTCGTTGAAAGATTTCGTTTCTGTGTGGTACTTGATGCAGAAATACGAACCAGCCAATGTGCCCTTTATATATTGCGAATCACACGAGGTTGATGGCGCTCTTAAATGCAAATTCATAACTTTTAATGCAAAGAAAAAAAAAAGAAATAAGACAAATATAGAAACAAGCATACGCAGAGACAAACAAATGACGGATCGATCGGTTGGCAAGAATAAAGCACTACATTTAATCAGACGAACATTTTTACATAACTCATTCAATCGTTAGGCAGGTGTTTCTGAGACTATCCATACATATTAACTATCAGTTAAGAAAGCCAAAACTACTACTACTATGCCTGGTACTGCAAAATAGCGATATATCTGTGTACTCGCAAACTGCGACAATAAGGGAATGTCCCTACATTGTAAATCAAATGTTCTTGAATGATATTGAATACAAACTGAAATATAGGCATGAAACATACAAATATTTAATTGAAGTTGACTGTGAAAATGAAAAACCGTTTAGTTATAATGGAATCTGAATTGTGCTATCGGCCTGAATATTTAACTGGGGAAAGTGAATGATGCCTAATATTCCTTCGTAAAGGTGTATATTTAAATCTATTTTGTCATAGATGATAAAAATTTGCTTTTCCCGTTTCATCGTAATTGTTATTTACGCACTAATTTCAATATTGTAGATGCATTAGTATTTCATTTCAATGGAAATCGAAACATTAGCTCGTGATATCGCGCATCTAAAGAGATGAAACAACCTTCAAATATCTACCAAGCCAGGTATTATAACCTTTCATAGCATATATATGAAAGAATATAATCCTATATAAAACATCATAAGCAGTAGGAATTTATATATAACAATGAAAAGTTTTAAACAATTATATATAGATATCATCTAAGCATGGTTGAGATATATATAGAGGATAAACGATATTTAGAACTTATATATTTGAATACTTTGCAGTGCTGAAAATGACAATTTTCACCAATGTTAAATCTTTTATTGCTAATACCAAAAGCAAACTGATTAATACGAATTAAGAATAAAGAGAGTTCTTGGTTTGTTTTATTAAAATGAAATTGTCTTCGAATCTCTTTGCATTTCAAATGTTCGGATAGAATTTTTTAGGTTTTGTTATTCAATGCAAATTTTACTCTTATAATTCCAATGTGTATTATAAATTTTCTTTCCGTTTTCTTAGTTTGCAAATTTTGGAAGCATAAATATTGTACGATTCTGGATAGTATGAGCTCTTTTTATTCAGCAAGATCTAAATATCAAGTTTTTATCAGTCTATCTGAAAAAAGTCTTCGACAGCCAAAGTATTCTGTTGTGACGTCTGTAACTCAAAATGACTTACATTTAAAACGTTGTTCGTAAAGGAGGAAACATAGGTCGAGTGAATCACCCGGTGTAATGATTGTTTGTTTTTTGAACCTTGTTCTAAATTATTTGAAGCAACGCCGAAATAAATTCATTTTTGTTTACAGCTCGACCCCAGATCGTTTTCGTTCCCCATCGTTGCAAAATATGATCAGCATCACCATTAGTAACACCTTTATTAAGGATGTTCGAACTAGCTATGATCTCTCTATCACTGAGTGTTCGCTACTAAATTAGGGATAATGAAGAAAACGTTAACCATCAACCATATCATCAATAATGTGCCGAAAGTATCGACCTAAATCATCTTTTGACTCAAGCAATTCAATACAATTAAGACTAACGACACTCATGGTAACCTAAATCATCTTATGACATAAGCAATTTAATACAATTAGAACTAACGATGCTCATGGTAACCTAAATCATCTTATGACATAAGCAATTTAATACAATTAAGACTAACGATACTCATGGTAACCTAAATCATCTTATGACATCAGCAATTTAATACAATTAAGACTAACGATGCTCATGGTAACCTAAATCATCTTATGACATCAGCAATTTAAAACAATTAACATTAACGATACTCATGGTAACAGGGTAAATGATTTCTTGATGCTACGTTGAAAATAACTATAAATCAGATCAGTAGTAGAACATTAGCGTTCAAATATGTGACTATGTGACAGAATTTACAAACTTAAGTCTGTGATTTTGTATTTTTTTATCTTGTTTTTTGATTGCTTTTCTAGTCAATTCTTGAACACATCTTCATTTTTCCTTTCAGATGAATAGTGCAATGAAATTTCATTGTTTACGGATCACTGTTGACGGGGTATAAATTGGTTGATGTTGAATCACAAAAAGAGAAATGAAAACAAATAGTTTAAACTATATAAAAGCATGCGATGTGTGAACTGTAAGGGTTAGAAAATATCTAGACTGGCTTTGGAATATTTCGAGTTTTTAGTTCTTGTTAATATCGTCCGTAAAAGAAATTTACAATAAGCAAAAATGCCTGCATACTTATTTTATTTATTTTTGTAGCAATTATTATCAAGCAGAATATTGCATTTACGTCTTCCAAACAACATCATTTATATAACAATGCTCTATAACTTGCCTGTATAAAAGACCAAGCCATCTGTATGACAATGTTCTAATACTTGCCTGTGTAATAGACTATTCCATCTGAATGACATTGTACTAATTCTTGATTGTGTAATAGACCATTCCATATGTATGACATTATACTAATAGCTGACTGTGTAATAGACGAATCAATCAGTATGACATTGTACTAATACTTGTTTGACTGTGTAATAGACCATTCCATATGTATGATATTATACTAATACTTGACTGTGTAATAGACCATTACATCTCTATGACATTATACTAATACTTGACTGTGTAATAGACAATTCCATATGTATGACATTATACTAATACCTGTGTAATAGACTAATACATATGGATGTCAATTTTTGAATACCAGACTGCATAATATACATATGCAAGTTTGTAATACTTGCCTGTGTAATAGACCATTCCATCCGAAAACTGAAAACCATTTGGCAGTCTTCGCTGGAATGAGGAGGACAACACACAGAGGCCAGTTTTGTTATCATAAAAGAAGGACAAACACTTGGTCGGTTCATTGTCACATTCTTGCATGCACGTCAACAAATGAATCCCTGTCTGGTTACTGATTACTTCAGATTTATGTATGTTATTTGGATAGACTGTGTCCAGTGTCCAGTTCTGTGTTACTGAAAGTGGATGAAAAATGTCATTACGGAACTGTTTTCTGCTTTAAATACATACTTACATACATACATACATACATACATACATACATACATACATACATACATACATACATACATGTAAAAAAATAAGTCCTGAACTTGCGTAGCTTTCATATTACAAAGAAAGTAATGACATTGATTCTGACCAATGGCAAATTTCAAGTTTTCAAAGAATTTATTAGCTGCAAAGACAATTTTAACACCTATTTCTCTACAATATAAATTGAATTGTCTTCTTTTGGGAAAATCGCAAAACAAATAACTAGGAATAAAACCTCCAAAACCTAAAATCGTCTATAGAAAATGGTATCTGAGCGCTTTAAAGAAGCAGTTTGAAGATTATTTTGACCCTAGTGTCACGAACATATGTATTCAACTTAAACGCCTTCCACATCAGATAGTATAAAATAATGTTGTGCAACATCATATCATGTTGCCAGGAAAGTAAAGAATTAGCTAGCATTGGATGTATAGAGTCGTTTTCAATACCAGTTTCAATACACAAAACTGGATGTGGTAGCCCGTAATATATGTCAGTTCTTTAAAACATAGAGTGATCAAAGTGATCAACAATAAACGTGTGCAATGCTGGTTATGTTTTCAAGATGCAATATATGAAATTTTAGATTTATTAAGGAAAGATTTTGCAAACCTAATGAAGCGAAAGTTTTATCAAAAGTTAAAGCAAACGTGATCTTCATGTCAATTCAAAATGGAGTTCACCTGGGACAAAAGGTTTTCCGATCATTGTTACATATATCACATGTTCCGGTCTTTTACAAAACCGACGACATCACTTTCGACATTATTTGATGAAGGAATATAAACAAGTACTGCTTACCTTCGAGACAGAAGAGCTGGACAACGTGCAAGAACTATTCATATCCAAAGCTGACGTATTAAACGGACCTTCTTCAAATTATAATTTAAATTATAATGAAGACATTTCATCTATTAACTTAAGCAAGAGTAGTCATAACATACGACGTCTAGGGGTCAAATGTATGGAACTATTCTATTAGAATATGTTCTGTTCTGTTGAACAGCTCCGATTAACGGACGTTTGAACTTGATAAAAAACGATTTTGAAAAAATATTGATTGTATGTGAGGTATATTAATTATGCTAAGAATAACTCGGCTTGTTTGTGTCCCTGTTTACAAATAAAGACCAACACTTGAACCCACAAAAGGACAAAACTTTCTTTTCTTTGTAATGTTAATACATTCTCTTTAGAAATCAAGAGTTTGAAATTATTTGTCTTTGCTACACTTGTTTGCACTAGCTCACATTATTGTCCCGAGGAAACTTAAGTCAGGTATACAGCAGAAACCAAAAATGTAATTTAATTTAATTTAAAATCAGGATGAGTGCAAGGACGGGCGATCTATTTGTCGTGCAATTTTATGCAATATTATATAATTTAGGATGATGTTATGGATAAAGTATAGGGCAATACTTATATATTGTTATAGAAGTGCGCATTCATTTGAAGTTTTAGAAACAAAATAACAAGTGCCGTTGAATATACGCTTACAACAATTCGACGAGTATCTAGGACATCGTCCCTTTGCCTTTGTAGCATGCTATGACGTCACTTATGTAATTTAACCAGATAAAGTTGGAGGCATGTGATGAATTGCATTATTCAATTACCGCAAATAAAATTTGTTGATGTCCAGTTACCGTCATGTAGACATGTGATTGTTGGGTTCGCATCTCCTTTCTTGAAGAAATTAATGTCACATCTGTAAGTATAGTTTTGTCCAATCTCCACTTCTGCCGTCGAATGTATTGCCCCGGATTTCGCAGGAATTGTACACACTGTTTAAACATAAAATACACAGGTAACGCATACTTTCTATAAAAATCCATTGAATGTCTGAAATGTGTGTCATAAACTAAGGGGGTTAAATTATGCAAGTCGAAAGAATATATAACTCTTCTCACAGAGCAGAATTTGACACCAAAATGGGAGTATGGTTGTTGTGGAGAAAGGCAGAGGAGTGATTTAAATATATACTTAAAACGCGGACAATAATGTATTAATCAGGACCAGACTAATGTGAAACCAAACTTCAACTTCTTCTATAATTACAAAGTAATTCCTTTAGACATACATTTCACGTTTTGCAGAGATTTATGTTAATTGTTTTAAGATGACTAAACACTTAATGACAGTTACATTCAGGTGGCAAGTACAATTCGATACACCGGTGTCATGAATCTTTGAGATAACAATAATTGCTATCAATTGCTGTTTCTTAACATGTTTTTGATCTGTGATATGAATGACGTAGAAAGAGTATGAAATGTTCTCACTTTTCTGGCAAATAATCAGCCTCTCTTTTAGCTATTTAGGATGAAATAGTAACCTTTACTTTCCGGTGGCATATGAAGTTAGATAATATAAGACATGTTATAGACACTAAGGCACCTTCTAGTTATATTCCTGTGTGGTGGGAAAAAATGTATGGGGCCCTACATGTATCTAAAGGCAATAACAAGTCTTTTTGTCCTAGCCTTTAACTGCATACCTTTCACTAACAGTAGACTGAAATAATTTGACACGCCTATAGCGTATGTGCCCAAATGTTCCCTATCACGTTCTGACCTCAATCGTGATGCCGAAATTATAAGAGCTCTGGGTAGCCGAGTGGTCTAAAAGGCCTCCCATTACAGGTTACCGCCATTTCATCTTATGTCTGGATATATGAACAATCTAACCGATAGATTTCCGTAGTCGGGCAGATGTTTTTTCTTTACTCTATTTATTCCTGTATCAGCAACACTGGGTGCCACGTGTAGCGTATCGAGTGAGGAAAATGTTATTAATATCCAAACCAACACAAGCTTTGAATAATGTAGTTGGAGGTATAATAAAACGTGGGTATTAAACAGAATGAATAGCGTAATCATGTAATGAAACGTTAAATAACTACAAGTAAAATTTGTAGTCTTCTAGACACCACCTGGTAGACACATGATGGTAGGGTTTAAATCTCTTTTTCCGATTAAACCATCCTGGCATCCGTATGTGTAGTTCTGTCCAATCTCCACTTCCACTGCCTCAGTTATCGTCCCGGGCTTAGCAGGAGGCGTCTTACATACATGATCTTGAGCTGATTTTTTATTTGTCTCTCTAATTGTTTGGATATTTATTAATAATATATTTTTGATAAAGAGGGCAGCATGTTGTTGGCCGATAGTTGTGTGATTTGAAATTATGTGGTCTGGAAAATAGCGTATATATGGGACGTATTCTGTGGAGGAGCATATTTGTGTCGCCTGCCTGTGATCGAATAATTCTCCACACGCTGCTTCTCAACAAAAGTGATTGAAAATGTGAACCCTAAAACGTGGAATATATTCGTTGTTAATTTAGGTCCAGTTTGATGCAATTCCATGAGTAAACATCTCGAACAAACGTTATACTCGTGGACACGTATTGATTATGATTCACAAATTTACAACTTTGTGATATAACTATGCACATATATTTTATCTCTACGAAAACACAAATTTACTTCATGTGCAAGATATCGTTTTCGTCGTTACTGGTCTTAAAACTGCTTATGCTAACCAATGTGCAACCTACTTTATGATGAATAATTAGTTATACAAGCATGCTTGTTGTTTCGAATGAAAATGATTTCCTGTTAAGAAGTTTACCAATTTGTTTTCTTTTTCTTTATTAATTGTTTGTCTAAATCACGAGGAAAAGCTAAAATAATTCGCCATGTTCTTTCAAACAGTCTCGTAAAGGTGTTAGAAGCAACTTTAATAACAGTGGTTAAACATAACCTTCATTAAAAGGTTACAGAAGTCGCTTTCAGCATGTTTTTCTTCTCTTTTATGATATGTTTCATTATATATAAACTGCCATTTAAAGAAAAATATGTATGCATTTTATTCATGTGATGGCACGTTTAACATCGTTCATTTTGAAAGCTACAGTCTGTGGAAACAATCCATATACAAAACCTATAAACACAGTTTTGAACAAGCCACGGGTCAACGCTTAATATTCCCAACCATACTATAACACGCAACGCAACATATTGGAGAAACGCAGATATTAAATATTTTAAAATGTATCTCCATTGATGAATCCAACAAACCAGTAAAGTGGAAAGAAGCATAGTGGCGGAACATTTCACCTCTCCGGTTCATACTTTTAAAAATATAATCCAGCTTAAGATCGCCCATATATATCAAACTGTAACACTAGAAATTTAAATAAGCCACAAAAGATAGTGTGCATTTAATCTGTTACGTGCTTAGGCTCGAACAAACAGTAACATAGACAGAGGGAAAATAGAAAGCTTGTAAAACTTAATAAACAATTTATTGAGTACAAATATTTTTTAGAATAGAAAAATAAACTTTCAGTTGTTAGAATCAATTCCAAAATTAATCCAAAGATAATTCAAAATATTATCCACTAGAAAATTTGCAAAAGTCCTGGTAATAAAATGTCCAAATAATTTTAAGTTCGAGTTCCAGGGAAGTATCCAATATGGAAGACGATGTTACTTGATGAAGTCAGTTCTTGTTAATAAAAGTCTCTATGAGCACAATTCTTTTTCAGATAAAAAAACAAAATAATTCCTCTTGATCCAAGCGAATTGATACAATTTCCAGTACAAGGTAATTTATAAGAACTCAAAAAGACACAACTTAATATTTTAAAAGCCCAACTTCTTCTACTGAATAGCTCGCTCCCAAAACAGTTTATATATGTTTTTTTATATAAACAATGGGTCACGTGATCTTCTATAAACTATCAGAACAAATTTACGTTCAAGAAATCACGTAAACAGCTTATGACCCAAATAAAATAGAAAGATGTTTATACAAAACTCCATTTTGTCCTTGGAACCAAGCAATCATTTTAAAAGCTTGGTTACAACTCTGAAACCATGTCAAAAATGAGGTCAACACCTGGTCTTCACTCTGTAAAGTACAGGGCACCCCCTTCAATGAACGAATCTTAAAACTTAAAATGCCAAATATAAATTAAAAAAACAAAACTAAAATAAATATAAATGACTTATATCAAATATACGTAACAAATCCCAGAGGTTTAACTCATAAATAATTAAACTATTCATTTATTAATGCATACAGGATACTAAAACCACATTCCCATTATTAGTTCTCTCTAACCAAGTCTTAATATCAGTTCATATGTGAACATGTCAAACAATACAATTACAAAGAACGTAAATTCGTGTACGTTTACAACCAGCTCAGAAATATACGCTATCTATCACGGATGAGATATTTCATCTGGTTGCAACATTTTGTAGCCGACGCAAATAATTATATCTGACCTAGTAACACTTATCGAATGTATCAGTTGTTTTCGACCCCCTCTTACATTCCTAGAATTAAATGAAGCAGCACTCAATGTCGCTCACTATTTGTTTGTAATTAGCCGCAACCTAATTAAGGCAAAAGCAATTTTCACTTTTGTAGTACTCAAGTGTCATGCTTTTTTGTGTTTAGTTATGCTGTCATTTGTGTAATTGCTTTTCTTGCGGTTTTGTGCCCTTGAACAACGAATCAGTATTTTCCATAATCGCTTAGGCTAGTTACGCAATAATTTTGCACTGTTTTTGTCGCCTGCTTTTTCCATTGATGTGTTTTCGTATCATTTATTGAATGAAAACATTTGTTTTAAAGCCTACGCATGTAGGGCACATACATGCAGTCGTCCATTCATACAAAATTGCATCATCAAATCATCCAACGCATGGTATAATTATTAATCAATATAATTTTGAAAGAATATAATTCGTTTATTAACCAAACAAAACGTCGATTGCGCAATCAGATGAATTGCTAAATTACCACATGTAAAATTTGTCTCTGTCCAGTGACCATCCCGTAGACACGTTACTGTGGAGACCTGATCTCTTTTCCCGAATAGACCATCTCGGCATCTGTAGGTGTAGTTCTGTCCGACCTCTATTTCCACCGCGTCGTTTAGTGTCCCTGACATCACCGGAGGATTTTTACAAACTGATTGAACATGAAAATGTACCATTAGTACTGACCATCTGCACTAATCTAATAAATAGTATATATTAGAAATGTAATCAAAATATATTAATTGGGTTTAGACGACCTAATAAAACGAAAGGGGGTATGGTCAAGGTGGCGTTAAATAATAGAGTCGAAACTCCTCCTAAGTGCTACCAGTGACATTATCAAACAATTGGAGACCGTTTCGTAGAGATGGAGTGTTAATGTCCGTTAGTCCCTTTAGCAATATGCAATAACACGAAGCCTGGTATTGGGATGTACTATACAACAGGAATTTAACTAATTCCAGATTAATTTATGTACAATGTTACAGCCATTTGTAGTATTATGTCGAGAACTAATGTGCGTATATATATATATATATATATATATATATATATATATATATATATATATATATATATATATATATATATATATATATATATATATATATATATATATAAATAAATATATATATATATATATATATATATATATATATATATATATATATATATATGTGTGTGTGTGTGTGTGTGTGTGTGTGTGTGTGTGTGTGTATGTGGTGTGTGTGTGTGTTTTATTTAGTGGTTACTGTACTGTATTCAAAACGGAAAATTCTAGTCGTGTTGTAAATTGCAACTTGATAATAGTTTGACAGAGTCTAAGATCAATTTAACTTATGTTAGAGTTAAACAATTCTCCAAAATATTTTGTCAGTAACATATGGAATACATTTTTCCCATTTGTTGTCCCATTGACGTACTTTAAGAGACACAGTTAGCTCATTTCACTTTCAGTGATTACATTTCACCTCGGGTAAAATTCGAAAATATTTTGATAAATACTCTCGAGATTGTATGTACTGTTCTTGTTATTTTCAGTAATCATAGTAATTCTGGCATGAAGCATTCTACTTGATAAGTTTTAAACATTGTTTTAAAATAACGACATTTTGACACATTTATCTCTTCACCTCCGTCATACGTGTGCTAAGCACCTAAATAACTTTGGAAAGCGCAAGTAAATGGATTTATTATAAATGCACTGCAACATTTCCAATTTGCGTCTGACTCGCGGTAGGTATTATTGTTGTTTAATTCCATTGGTCTGTGCCAATCATGATTCATTATGTGGACCAAGCTGGACAGCAGTTTCCATCAGCATGGCATTCCTCACATTCACATTTGTCTGATATATTACATCGTTTACGAAAGCCGTTCACTAATTACTGCCGTAGAGAATATATTATATGCATGGCAGAATCTAACGAAGTGTGCTTGGATTTAAATGGGATATATGTTAAAGTAATTCTCCACAATGGAAATTTATCTGTACGATTATAATACCTTTTCTAAGGAAATAAGAGTAACACGATTATGCCTGTTTTCCCTTTTCTTATGTCAAGCAGGGTACGATCATAATAATATAATGTAACCAAATCTAACGTCAAATGTTAGCAGTAGTCTGCTGAACGTTTTCTATCGAGTTCGCATTTTATAGTAACGACGCCCAGGAATAATGTAAATAGTTCTAGTTTCTGCTTATAAAGCTTTGTTCCTATGAAGCTTATTTGAAAGATTTCAAGCAGCAAATATTTTTTGGAATATGCATATTAATAACTTTGGTACGCTTGTGTTTTCAAAGTATATCCGCATTCATGTGATATAAATGCTGATGGCATTTACGTTTGTACATAAAAGGGTATAATTGCTATACACATGTATATAAACATAGCGATAGTGCAACTCAACTCATATGTAAGTGTGAGATAAGATTTCCCTATTTGTCTGCCTAGTGAATTCATTTCTCATTTCTTTTACAGGAAGGTTAAAGTAGGATAACAAAATATTCAGTTCAAATGCAAACAAAATGAATATTAATATCAAATCAATTCTATATCAAAATGCAATCTAAAGGTTGAAAATTCATAGCATGTTAAGAAATCATTATGTTGCAGACGTAAATGTGATTTGCATGCATAACGTGTAATTAATTGCCTTTGTGAAACTAAAAAACACGTAAATTTAAGGCCCTCCAATATCCCATTATCCATAATCATGGATCCGTATTATATTAACATTAAACAGAAAATACGAGTGACATACCGAAAGAGGTATTCTAGTGAGTTCTGTCATTAGCTTTGATTGCTCGAATTTAAATGGTTTCTGGTGTGTATTTTAATTCACATACGGTTTATCCATTTATTTATATTTTCACGATCTGACACAAATATGAGGTTGTGTTTAATAACTACGTCCACTCTCACTCAAATATTCCATATACTCGACAATAATTGAACTTCAATACCAGTTTTGATGTGCAGAATAATTTCAGGATTAAGAAGAGGTGAATAGCCTGCAATAATGGCTGTCCCATAAACCAAGTTAGAATGTCGGATGAAAGAAAATACACCGTCATTATTATTGCACTCATAGCCATTTGCCAAGAAAATATTTAATGATAGTCGATGTTATTATATTCATTTTTTCTGCTGACCCAGCAATATATGAATTCTTTGTTCGATTGTATGTTATTAGATATTAGATGCATATTAGTTCTGTATTATTCTGTATCTTGAATGAACGGAAGCAGTTGAATCTTTACACCTATGAAATGAAACAATTATTGTATGTTTTGATATAGTGATGCTAAATTCTATATAATAAATGAGTTGTTCAATATATGTATGTATCATAAGTCATTAGGTCGGTGTGTGTATGGATGATATTTGTCAGTTTTAATTTGTTCATAGAGATGGACAGGTTGTCATATTTTCAATCCTTACTTTGAAACATATAGCCATGCTTTCGTGCTTACTTACATGGGTAACACTCCGCCAGATTTGTCGTTGTGTTGTGCATGCATATTTCTTCCCATGGGCACATTAGTTTGAAGCAAGGATCATTGTCAATCGATTCCTGCAGCAGAAACATTTGTACACACAACAATTTCAAACCAATGCAGCAGATAACCTATCATCCTAATTGATAGTTGTATATGTGCTTTTGTCATATCATTGCAGTGGTTTATGTTTGCATTATCATGTAGTTATGTAAAACTGGACGGGCAAAACACTGACTTTTTTCTCAGAACACAAATTGCATTCCTTTTAACAAACATTTTAATCATGATTATTTCTGATAGAAACAGATAGACGCCATGGTTTTGTTTATATCTGAAAATATGTTTTTGATTTAAAGATATAGAAACTAAATCAACATACATTTCCAAATAGATGGCTTAAAATCGTCAAGTAATACTCAAGAAGTATGCAATTTCATAAAAGATGGCTTAATCATTGTAAGTTAATAATTTGTGTTTCAAGATAATGAATGTGCCATATAATATATAAACATTACGAATTTATAAAAGCATTCGATATAATCTCTTTTTTTCATTTGACGATTTAACAATACTATCCCCCAAATGTAGGATTACATTGCACGCTGATATTCTTCTCACGTCAAGACGTTGCAAGACTCGATTTCACATTAGCCATTTAAATTCTCCATGAATACAATTCGATCATTAGTAATATGGCATTATCTACAAAAAATGAAATTAGAAATGTAGCAGTTTGTTTATGGTGAAATATTTCAAATCTGTACATATTTGCCTGATTTGAATGGTCTAGTCCACCATTTATTGGTATGAAGAATTATATTCCTAATAATGCGGACAATTATAATTACGGTTCGTTTGTTGACAATTTTTCTTTCAGTTATTAAAGCCGATGAGCGTTTACGACATTCTGCTACTAAGTATTTATGCCGTTAATATTATAGAATGCCGGTGACATCAATTGTGTTATTACAATATGTCAAAATAGAATTAATTATATACATCTTTCGTTGACTTAGTGACAATTTTCCATCATGATTAATATATGACACTGGACGTTTGGCTCTTTTCTTATCACCGAATGTCACCCAAAGTCAAAATCGTTACAGTATCCTTAAAGCAATGATAAACACCTTTGCTGGTACAAATAGTATTAATTAAGAGTAATTATTAAATGTTTCATGGATAGTCAAATCTAATTTATGTCACCTATATGGCTGGTAAATATGTAGTATTAAATAATGTACGATTTAATTGTGTTGGTAATTACTAAACAATTAAGGTTAGAAGTCGTTATCAAAGTATTATACAACGTAACGCTGCATTTCTCTCTTGTTTTAAGAATACGTGTTAGGTCTACAATTTAAGAAATGTGTTTAGAGACAACGATATATTAAACAATGCAAACTTCAGTTCCACCAAGATTAACAAAATGGATATGTTAAACCATGACGTAAGAGTCAAAATATATTAGTTCTAGCTATACTCGTGCATTGAAAGCATAACAAATCGTGAGTTTGAATTTCAGACTAAGAATTGGTTTCGACCGCAACACTTTACGACTGTTCAGCATCTACGAATGAATACTTTCTCTCTTCCATCATTCGTATTAGCCGTTTCATTTAATATGGTGAACTCTACATATGATTGCACTGTTTAACTGTTGCGCATTCTTAAAAAAGTAATAAAATAATGTTCTTTATGAGATTCTTTCCAATCGCATTGGTACAGATTCATCAAAAGAACATAACAATTAAGATATCATAAGTTGGTTTCACTCTCTAATAAAGTATAAGAGCATACTAAATTGGCAATACATACCTGCGAAGGACTTCTGACAGCCTTATAAAAGCATTTGGTGGTCTTTATTAGTTTGGATTCTGGCATAGTCATGTTTAGAAGCTGGCATGTGGCATTGAGCCTGAAGTAATTAACAGCAAAGCAAACATTTAGGTCTTCACACATTTCTACACATCCCGCGGCAGTAATGGGCCTAACGTTTGCCATAATACCCTCACGTTGGCGTTTCTCAGCAATGAATTCTATGCAATCGGCATCTGAGCCCACGAACAGAAAGCACCCTACATTAAAGAAAAGAATAAATACCCGCAGACAAATCATAGTGTTTGCTTTTAACCGAGACCGTCAAACACCCATCTGCAAATCTACAGTTTCCATCGGCAGTGTCAACGCAACTTCAAATTCATATTTAAACTGATTGCTCATATTGATTAGGGCGTTGTCAGCGGTTGACATAAAACAATCAAGCACACGTGACATCCAAAATTACCATGGGGAAATGAAAATCCTGACCAATTGTTTAGAAACCTATATTATGTAGCTAATCTTTATGTTGTCGTTGTTAACGGTAGAGATAGCTTCTATCCATTTACTATTCATAACCTTATATTGTCTAATCGCCGTTGTCGAAGGTAACTATCACAGGCAAATTAATTCATATCTGTTTTTGTTCCGTTATTATCCTTACTACAAGAAATATATCATGTTAGCAATAATCGCCTTCAATACATAATGCATTGCAATACGTTTTTTAATATGATTCCACTACTCTGTTCTTAAAACATAACTCAGTAAGAAAATGGTGTCATCTTTATAATATCGTTATTTAATAGATTACACAGTAAAATTAAATCACCACTTGTGTAGCAGTTGTCTCTAATACATTACGTATAATATGATATTTAACATGTGTACGCTACTCACCTCTTAATACATAGAGATGTACAAGGTATGTACTGCAAAACTCTATTGCGAGACATAATGTAGTACAAGGAAATAAACACTTCATCAAACTAGTTTTCAACACTCAAAGCTGTAAAAGATATGTAATATGTGTTCAGTGGTCCCTTAATAGATAACGCAACACAGCTAAATTGAAAACACGCCTGCAAGTTGAAAACTAATAGAAAGAAAATGCTGGTGTGAAATAATCTTCAAATGTATAATTTGATTAGAAAGGACACATATCCTGGTGAACGTTTCCATTTCCAGATACAGTAATCAAATAAGATTTTTAGTTGATGTCGTAGCTTCGAATTTCTTGTATGTTTTTAAGGCGATATAATATTGCAGGATATTAATGTCATATATTTTGGACCACATTACTGACAACATGAGGACATAATTTGACACGTTATGTTAAGCTATTAATATCACATTTATGACCATAGTACCGACGTAATTAAGACATATTATTGGAAAACGTGGTAGGATATTCTAACATCCCGTGTGTTATATTTCAAACAGAGCAGAGGTCAATACTAAAAAAATGCTTTAAATATTATAGCAAGGTGAAAGAGAACATGCCTTTTAATAACGCAAAATGACTTTACATCAACACGCAAAAATTTCAACTTATGATAATATCGAGCTTTCTTGTTTGTTTGTTTAAATGCCATTAGACCAGAAAAATCGCCGTCTTTTTCCTGATAGAAACATGGCTAAAAACCATCAGGCGAAGTGTGCCGATTTAACACCAGCAATTACTCCATCAAGTCGTTCCCCCATAACTCTCGCGGAGGTGGAATTGCTGTCATCACAAAGAATTACATGAGAAAATGCCTTAAGTACAGCACAACCTTCAATTTATGCCACACATCATTTAAACTCGTCCAAACAACACTCACACTCGTACAAAGGTCAGTCTATTTTTTATGTCACTGCCGCTCTCCTCCTGGTAGAAAAAAACAAGCTCTCATTTTGGAGCAGTTTCCAAACCTTCTAGGGTATGGATAGGTGGCAACTTAATTATTCTTGGAGATTTCAAATTTCATTTTGACTGTCCTGGGAACCCATAAAGGTCAAGACGCCTAGATTCCATTCATGTTTTCAATCTTAAACAGTCAGTTAACATTTTAAATTGGTTCCTTTATAGTCTTGATGATAATATTCTGCAATTCACCCTTGTACCCCACGAACTTGGATCAGATCACCTCTGCATTATATGCCATCTCTACGTATCATTCACTAACCCTCCTCCTCTATTTGCAACTAAGAGAAACCTCCGTATGATGAATAGAACCAAATCCATACAAAATAAAGAAAACCTAACAACTTTCTATACTGCCTGCGTCCATTGCGTGAAAAACATGCCTAGTGTTCTCCCTGGTATATCATTGTTCGGGACCACCTTCGCACTGCATTGGCTTTCCACCAGAGACATTGGCTTTTCACCAGACTCACTATTCATTAGCAAATATACTAAGCCGCTAAGACAAATGTCACAAACATAGTCCATTTATCCAAATTATCCCACTACAGTACTAAGATCACGACGAGTTTCAGCTGCAAAGATCTCCTCGAGATAACTAACAAACTATTGTCAAGGAACAAATGTACAACACTTCCAACTACCTTCTCTTCCAGTAGATCTTCCTGACCAATTTGCAAATTTCCTCCATGACAAAGTACACAACATTAAAGATTCGCCTGACAGCAAAATTTCAACTGACTAGTTACCATACAGTTTTGATACAGAATTTCCGCGACAACCAATAGTAGCATTTTATCCTGTCTCTATTAATTTAGTAAGAAAAATCGTGATGAAGTGTGCACCAAAGTCTTATAAACTTGATCCTATTCAGACATCACTGCGGCTTGAGTTCTTAGACCCAAATATCATCCACGTTCACCAGTGTATTAAAAATACTAATAACCTAAAAATAAAAAGCGTGTGCTTACAGGCACGCGAGTGAAATGTGATAGAAGCAAATACATATTTATTTTGTCTCATACAAAGATAGGGTGAGCTATTGCTGTTTCACTGGGAACTTTCCAAGGAACTCCACGGACTACGTATCCTGGCGATAAGAATCTTCCTGGATGTATTATTGTGGTCGTGGAACCCAACTTGATATCCGACTTGACGAATGAGACCAATCTAGATCTGGAGAATATCCAATAAATATGATTGATCGAGCGTGTCATGTTCGTGACATCGCTTTTAAACATACAGATTTACAACAATGACTGATAGCAGATGTGAAGTTGATCCTATATTAAAACAATATATCAAAACACTCGCTTGCTAATGTTTTGTAAGACCTGCGATGAACGGTAATGTAGTGATGGGGTGTGAGGAGGCAATTAACATACAAGACCAACTGAAGTCTCGATTTTGAGGTTTTACAAATATATTTGAACAATATTGTCTCCATCACCTTCTCATATATTCCCAAATTAAGTTGTAATTATACCTGGATAAATAAATAAATATATATATATATATATATATATATATATATATATATATATATAAATATATATATATATAATATTGTCAATAGATTAGCTTAAAAATGTCTACCATATCTTTTAAATACTCTTAGTTGAGATGGATACATTCTACTTATCGGATGTCCCCTCCATCTCCAAACGCGCGCGCAGTTGCAAGTATTCACATATTTATTTGCAGAACAAGATTAAAATAATGATTTTTTTTATACCTGTAACACTAACAGCCAAGTTAACTTCAATTTGACAATGTCATTTTACTTCGTAATAGTAGTACCTTCAAATTCATTTTAAATTTGTTTAAGAAAATAAGGCATAACAAATGATGACAGTATTTTGAGTACGTTTCAAGCTATTAATCTCGCGCACGTATTTCATTAACTTTATTGATTTTTGCTGATGCAAAACGAAACATCGTCGTCAATAAATAATGTTAGCGTTTCATGTGACCACAATATGTAGATTGTTTGCTACATTATTTTGACAAATCTAACTACAGTAGAACGTCGTTTATCCGAATCAATTGGGACCGGACACCGTTCGGATACGCGATTGTTCAGATAACCGAAAACCGAATGCGATCCATGAAGTATATGAAACCGGACACTATACAAATATTGAAAATCATCACATGCGGGAAAGGTGCGTGAAGAAAGAGCAAAATAGGTGCAAAATGTCGCAATTTTACCTTTATTGTGGAAAATAATCACTTATTTTTCGCTGTACCATTGTACACCTTCGTTTTTTCGCTGCAAGGTCTCTGATTCTCTTGAGCAGCAGTAGTTGAGTAGGACAGCACTCTGATTGTTGTTCGTACCACTCCATAGCTGTCTCTAACGCAGCAAACGCGTCAGCATTTGATGGACCCTTGCTAATTTCGTTTTTGTTGTTGTCCTCGTCTTCATCCGTTTCATTGTCGACAGGGTCGGATTCTTCTTGCACGGAAGTCGCAATCTCGTCATCATTTAGCATTTGAAATCCACAGTCTTCTGCATCGCATACCATCCAGGTTTCTACATCTTCTTCATCGCATTCTTGAAATCCTGGGATCGATTGGACAAAGTCGGTAATCTCCTCCCTGTGGTCGTCATTGGAGTCTTTTTCGCCTTCTAAATCTGGCCACAGCTTATTATATACATTTTTCAGGTTCTGTCTGTCGAGCGAGTCCCACGCTTCGGCTAACATGTAGCAGGCGTCTTTCATATTGAGCTTGTTAGCAAAAGCAGCAACACTTTCTTCGTCGTTTTCTGCCAAAAGTAATCTCCGCAAAACTTTTTTCCTATAAATTCTCTACAGCTTTTCAATGACGCCTTGGTCCATTGGTTGCACCAACGCAGTGACGTTTGGTGGAAGATACATCACGCTAAAGTCGTCATCAATTGCATTGAGAATTGCGACAGGTGGGTGACAGGGAGCATTATCGAGAATCAGTAAAACTTTGCCTGTTTTCCCTTCACGTTCACGAAGTTCCTTGACGTTGGGAATGAAGTCTTTAGAGTAACATTCAGAAAAAAGGGCAGAGTTCATCCACGCACTCTTTTGCGCCTTGTAAAGAGTAGGAAGGCATGAAACATTTTGGAAGCAGCGAGGCTTCTTAGATTTGCCAATCACAAGCAAGCAATAGCAAAGTGTGTGTTCCACTAGCGTTTGCACAAACCATGGCTGTAACACGTTCCTTGCTGACTTTAAAACCTGGTGCTGTGGACTCCCGATATGAAGCCAATGACTTTCTTGGCAGAGTCTTCCAATTTACTCCAGTCTCGTCTACGTTGTAAACGTCGTCTCTGGAGTAACCTTCTTCTTCCACATGCTGCAAAAATGTTTCCTTAAACTTGTGGGCAGAATTCATATTGCCAGACAATGATTCGCCTTCAATCTGCAGTTCCCGTATCCCATGGCGCGATTTAAAGTTCTGTAACCAACAAGTGCTAGCTTTGAAATCAGCCAAACCGCCTAATTTCTCGTTACGTTCCAGAGACTTTTCGCACAACGGAGGGCCCGATATCGGGTCCCTTTTGCTCCTTCTTTGTGAAAACCACAAGTAGAGTGCACGATCAAAAACAACATCGTTTGCTTCCCTCATGGTTTTCCTTTTCTTCGAGCCATCTTCTGAGTCAAGTTTTGACGCAAAATTTAAAATGGTTTCTCGGCTTTTTTTATGTCAGAAATTGTTGACATTCCAACATTATAAAACTGTACTAGAGACGCTCCACTTTCTCCCTTCGCGAGACGGTTCAATATTTTAAGTTTTTTCTCTATGCTCAAGACGTTGCGCTTCCGTTTTGAATTCGAAGCCATAGCAGTTTACAACTCAACAGAAGAGCACGTATACACCACCTCACTTGGAAACGAACTGACCTAATATTCCGCGCAGATGTTTACCAAATCCAGAATTTCCTCAGGACTAGGGCGAGTTAGAAGTGCTTAAATTAGAAACGCTTTCTGACGCCTATAACGAGATCGTTACGTGTATCTAAAACGAGTTTTTAAGATTCTTGAAAAGGGATTAGTGTCAAATTATCTACTGAAATTCCCCAAATATCCCTCACCTTGGGTTTTCCCGTCACTTTTGGCCTCACGCGAAGCAAACTATGAGCATTTCACTGTTCGAAAACGTATTCATATACATGTACAGTACATGTAGTTGATAAAAAAAAAAACTGGTCGGAATATAAAAACTGGTCCTGATATTTGATACTCCGGATAATAAACGTTCGGATAAACGACGTTCTACTGTATTCATGTGAAAATTAGTTAAAATGCATAAATATTATACAGACCGAATATATAATTTGCAATTTTACGATTGCTTTCAGGTTTAACAGTAGTCCTTAGAGAAACAGGAAAATAAATTAGCATATGTATCATAAGGTGACGTAAAATTATAACTAGAATATAATATTCATCTCCAGGGAACGGATTCATCGAATTTTCTTGTTATCGTACAGTGATAGATATGATCTACAGAATACGTTAATCAATATATACTTCATTGTCGTCGTATCGTGTCTAATATTCAGTCCACGTGTTCGTCTGTCCGTCTATCTTCATGCGATACATTATATGAACACAACTAAACTCGTGGTTTTCAGTGGATCGCAATTATACTTGATAAAGTTGATGGTCATAATCAAACACCTTACGTGTTGATTCATTGTATTAACGATGTGTAAGAAAGATTAACCGTTATACTTTCAGTTGAATGAAGTAACGTAATATATGGTATGATACGGTGACCTTATATCGACACTATTGTGGAAGAGCTATGCACCCTTTCGGACAAACCATACTTACGTTCTATATACCCTGATAAAATATATGACAATATCAAGTTTTACTTCATTGCTCAATGACCTTACCATACGTTGAATATTTTAACATTAATATTTCCCACAACGAAATAATCGTGATAATCTTCACCTCTAAGATTTGATCAGTTATGTTAGCGTTAATATGTAAATATGTACTCCATTCCTACCTCCGACTCTGCCGGGAAGAAAGATAAACTTTGCACATAAGTTCTATATACCTTCATTTCATATCGGCATTGTCGCTGAAAAAATTGCCAGAACTCTTTCCGAGATGACATGACAAGACAAAATGTAGAAATTAAGGACATTTTCTGTGATACACTCGAAGAAATGTCAGTCTGGCTAAAATCAAAATCTCTGATATTACTGAGATCTGACAGACACCAAAATGAGGTCATCTTCTGATAAATATGTTTTCTTTCGTCATTAACATCATTCAGAACAATATTCTGACACCAGGTCGACAAGTCGTAACACTATTCTGTTAATTTTGAGCATCAAGCAAGGCGGATGTTAGTACAATTTTTGTAAGTCTTTGCTATGACTCCGCCAGGAATCGAACCCACGACCTCCCGCTTCCACGGCGGACGCTTTAACCACTAGGCCACTGGAGTGGTCTAGACCAATATGAAAATGGACCAATATGTTGCATGCAAAAACCAGCTTCATTATTAAGTAAATAACAGACCATCAATACTATACATATCAATATAGATGAAAACATTAACATATACACCGACATTATATATGTATTGTTACATGTATTTGCCTTGTCTTCATTAGCAGTTGTTTGTTGTTCTACATTTTAAGCATAACGTTCTGGTTAAATATACTGTAGCATATGCATTGTTGTTCGCCCTATATTGGGCAATTGTTGGTGTTTGTGAGAATGGAAACGTGTCTTTGTCACTTACAAATCTGTCTTTGTGCTTTGATTGTTTCAAGAAACATTTACTTTTTTAACAATTATGTACAGTTTCATTTTCATCTTCATCATTTATCATCTTCATCATTATATTTCTCCATAAGAGCATTATCTCAGGATATTTCATTGTTTATTGTATATATGTACTTATAGTCTTCTATATTACCATATTCTTTGACATCTGGATCTATGGCATCAGCATAATAACAATATAACAGGGTACTGTCTTCATCAGCCGATCCCTTGCATGATAGTTTACTAACGTATAATTTTAGTTCTTTGCATGTCTGAGTATCTTCATCGTCAATATTGTAGTTATCATCTGACTGTTATGTAGAGGTACATCTGAGTGCCATCTTTATCACAATTGACATTCGTGTGTTTACTTCTTATTGGTCGCATTATGACAACAATAAGATAACCACTCCAGACTCCGAGTGGTTAGAGGATGTGACAGGTCATTGGTTTGAACACCGGCCGCATCCTGCCAAAGATTTATAAAATAAATTATACAAAAGCAGCCCCGCAAGGCGCTCATTGTTCAGCATTTGAAAGTTAGTGTTAGGACAGGTCGGCCTGATGTCAGGAGAATATGGCTATGGGGTAGTAATCACCAAGCATTTAAACAATCTTCACCTACCAGCATCATGTATTATCAATAATCAGGATCCCACTGCTGATTAGCAGTACACAAATATTATTTTAAAAATCAATTTCCATCATATGTGGTTATTATGGAATTAACAGATACATTGTACATGTACATGCATAGTCAATGGAATGGACACTGGAGAATTTTGTATGTTGTTTCACAGCAATGGAGCGCATGGATTAGAACAACAGTTTTCTATTAAAACTCGTGGTACTTTTTTCCTAAATCCTGTTAATGAAATACTATTCTGTAATTAAAATTACAATTACAATGAGTCAATATGGTCCTGTCATTTAATATACGGCTCCAAAAATCCTTTGATACATTTGAAATTTCAATTAAACATTTAAAATTATTATTGTACTTTGCTCACATCAGCAGCCAATATAGTTCTGCAATTTAGTAAAGGGGTTCACACAAGAAGTTCTGATAGTAATATTAATACTAATGATGACAGTGTTTTTAGTGCCTAATGTTTAGAAGCTCTAATTGCTTTACAACATCTATATTTGTTATGCCTGCAACAAATAAAACACCATGAAATCTGAAAACAAGATTAGTTGACAATATTTAAGTTAGAAACATGGTTCGGTCATTAATTTTGTTCTTGCAGTCGATAAAGGTGAGTTTTAAGAATACTCTTAAAATGTATCAGTGTGACCTTGTGTCTAATTTCAATGGGCAGTTCATTTCATGTATTATGGCCCTGCAAAAGAACCTTTGTCCGAATCACGTTTTCTTCATAGTGGGAATAATGCGTGTAAATGTCTTGCTGGTGTGTACACATGGATGCGGCCAGGAAGTTATGTTGGACTGGATTCCTTCTGTGCAATGTAGCACAGAGAACATATGTTGTGTTCGATTCTGGATCGAATGGATAGCCAGTGTAGGGTACAGAGCAGCGGGGAGGTGTGATCGGATCGTGTTACTCTAAGGATAAAATTAGCTGCTGTGATTTTAAATATTTGAAGTTTCTGGAGTAGATATTGAGATGAACCAAACAGACTCGAGTTACTATAGTCCAGTCTTGAAAGTACCAATGAGCATACAAGTATTCTACTGGCGTCAGCTGAAATATATTTGCGAATGTAGCCGATGTGTCCCAGCCCAAAGCCGCCAATTATACGAATGTGGGAGGAAAGCTGTAAGTTTTCACGTAATGCAGCAATAAATCTGAAGCTAATCATAACTGGACATACCAATCGTTGTTAGGAACATATATTCAAGGACCTATAACCCTGCCTGTGTGACTCCAGTCTATTTAGTAATGGTGACCGCCATTACAGTTTGCAAAATGGTAGAGATATCCTCCTAGAATATGTGATGATAGTAGTTAGTGTGTATAGATTAAAACATATATTTAAATTAAGAACACACGTATATCTCTGCATCCAGTAATATAATATTATCAAGTGTGTGATTATATTAGCATTTATTTAATTTCCATGTACGTTCACCTCTATAGAGGGTTTTCACAACACATCATCAATTCTGCGAACCATTGTTTACGTGGGGTCACCGTATCGTGTTCCACAAACTTGTTCACCAGAGTGTTTTAGACCGTCGTCTAAATTTGAAATATTCAAGTTACATTTAAAAAAGCTGTATTCAAAACGGTATGCGATTGTATTGTAGCTGGTTGGGGCAATAACAACCTTAAAACTCCAAACGGAAAAACTTTTTTTAAAAAGTCTAAAGGTGCAACACCAAGTGCTATATGAGTTGTCTTTTGCATCCATGTCTACAGTATCAAACATACTGCTAAAGACCATTCATGTCATGTACATGCGTTGGAAGCTGTTTTTTCACTGCCCAAAAAGGGGATGTCTGCAAATGACCATGCCATTCGAATTTATCAAGACTTGGAAAAGTTGTAGCAACAATTATTGACTGCTTTGAGATTGAAATTGAAAGACCTTAAAACATGAAAGCATGGGCTGAGATATATTCTCATTAAAAATCTGGACACACAGCAAAATATCTAATTAGTGTTACTCCACAAATGGTTATACGTTTTCTATCGAAAGTGTATGGTGGTCGTGTCAGTGACATATTCATTACAGACAACTGGTTTTCTTTCTAACTTGCTTTGTCAATGAAAAATTACGTGTGCTGAGGTCACGATACCTGCATTTAGTAAATGCAGACATCAACTTCCAGCTACTGAAGTTGAAACAACACAACTATTTGCACATTTAAAAATTCATGGTGAGCGTGTCATAGGAATAATTCTCCAAAAGTACAATGTACTTCATGAGCCAGTGTCTATTGACTACCTGATCACTGCTCTAACAGAAAAAGAAACAACACTGGACAAACTGGTGGTTGTGTGCAGTGCCTTTGTAAATTGGTGTCCATCAGTAGAAAAGAGTTAATTGATGTATCGCAAATTAACATATCATTGTCCTAACGTAGATAATGTGCAAAATAATTTCATTGTATTAACATTGTGAAACTGTTTACAAATATGAATATGTTAAAAATAAACAAGTACGTTTCAAAAGATTTGTTTGTACCATGACTTTGTTAACACGAATATAGGATCCCATGCGTTGAGAAAAAGATAAAGGAAATACATAGTATATATTTATTGTATTTTGATATCAATTTCTGATTCCTTGTCCAAAATAGAATTGTACATTCTTTACATACTATGAATAAAATAGAACATAAATAGCTGTACAGGCCTTCCCATTAGTTAATAATTGTTTAGTCTAGCAGAATTCTAGGCAGTACCACGGCCCTTGTTAAGCTTGCTTTAGTCCAATGCATTTAAAATGAAACCACTTGTTCAGGTAGCTTTTAGTTTTACATGCTATAATTCTTCCAACTTTTGGTTTCAGCAGGAACATCACAGTTCCTCTTCCTTGGACAAAGAATTAGTAACCGACTCAGCCTGAGATGATTCTAAGTAGGTGGTTGAAATATTCATTGGTGAATCACAAGGAAGTGGTTTTAATTCAGTTTATACTTGAAATTATCCATCTCTTCTCGAGAAATATTTTGCAACCAGATCTGACGGTAAAGCGGACTGCCAAACAATATTTGTCTTTGAAAGTACGTTATTTCGAAAAGCGGTGTTTGGCTTAATTATTTCAATGATTTTCCCGAATACTTCCTCCACAATAAATACTGGCAGCCATTTATAGCCTATATTGTACTAAAAAAAATTGCATTAAACCCTAAAACAACAACAACAACAATATAATGAAAACATAGAAACCTCATCATCGGATGGAAATTAGCCAGAAAAAATCGTCCAGAGAAACCTTAAGAACCCATGTCATTTTTTCAGTCTTGTCAAATGTGATTAGCTATGCTGCAAATCATTTCTTTATTACTTCCATGTCTTGAATCTGACTTTGTAGGGTATTACCACACACACGCCCTATGGATTTAATAGTAGCAAATCATAGTAGAAGCGATCTATTTCAGCACTGTCTGAGTTATCATGCATGTATTGTTTATCATCCATTTCTCTAATGAACAACAAAAGCCAGTTACGTTTCATGCAAGGTGGTCTAATTGAAGTATTTAAAATACTTATTAACTTTATCAACATTATCAGTACATACTTAGCATATCTTCCTACTTTGATGATGATTGCCTTAATTTAAAGATTTTGCATACAATTCTTTTCATGATATAATGTTTCAGTACATAGATTCCATATTATTTACAGAAAAGTAAGTGAAAATAGCCTATATAAGACGTTCGTGGTCTTATTTTCTTGTATGTCTCAAGGTGTATGGGAGTACAGTGTTTTATTTTCTTGTAGGCCTCAAGGTGAATGGGAGTACAGTCTTTTTTTCTTGTACGCCTCAAGATGTATGAAGTTCAGTGTTTTAATTTCTTGTAGGCCTCAAGGTGTATGGAGGTACAGTAGTTTGTATTTTCTTGTAGGTATCCGGATGTATGAGAGTACACCTTTATAGCTGATATTACTAGCCTGGATAATGTCAAAGATTTTCTTGGTAGTGCAAATTGTTGTGGACCTTTCACAAAAACAGATTCTTTTGATTGCCGTTTTTGGTTAAATGGATGTCCCGTTTTAAATTGTTTTCATCCCTCCTCATTTTAGTTTTCCTTGTTTTTCTGTTTGCTTTGGATTTTATTCAATGCGACTTATACTCACTAGCAAGACACACTTCTCTAAATAGCATCAGCTTTAGCAACAATATAGCTGTTTAATGAACAAATGTTGCATAGGTATCATTGGTATTCTTAAAACACATTATCCATACATTCTGTCATATCATTAGCTGGGATACATCTGAGTATAAAATTGCATCGTTTAAGATTTCGAAATGATGTGTTAACACAGATTAGTCTTTACATTCAATATTAACTAATGAGTTGCCTCCCGTACAATCTACCTCACATTTATGTTCTAGTATACATTTGACCTTCATGAAATCAGTGAGAGAGTTCTGATGAGTTTATAAATGCTGCACAATAGGTCATGATCGGATGAAAATGTACCCAAAAGACTGTCCAGTGAGACCTTTCTTGACCACGGCATCGCTGTCCCAAGCGGGCGCCATATTTGTTCCATAAAAGCACATCGTTGTGTTTAGAAACACGTGGCAATGCATGACTTATCGGCACAAATACATGTATTCATGTGAAAATGATTTAGTTAAAATGCATAAATATTATACAGACCGATTATATAATTTGCAATTTTACGATTGCTTTCAGGTTTAACAGTAGTCCTTAGAGAAACAAGAAAATAAATTAGCACATGTATCAGAAGGTGACGTAAATTCATAACTAGAATATAATATTCATCTCTAGGGAACGGATTCATCGAATTTTCTTGTTATCGATCAGTGATAGATATGATATACAGAATACGTGAATCAGTATACAGTGACGTTTGGTGGAAGATACATCACGCTAAAGTCGTCATCAATTGCATTGAGAATTTCAACAGGTGGGTGACAGGGAGCATTATCGAGAATCAGTTAAACTTTGCCGTTTTCCCTTCACGTTCACGAAGTTTCTTGACGTTGGGAATGAAGTCTTTAGAGTACCATTCAGAAAAAAGGGCAGAGTTCATCCACGCACTCTTTTGCGCCTTGTAAAGAGTAGGAAGACATGAAACATTTTGGAAGCAGCGAGGCTTCTTAGATTTGCCAATCACAAGCAATGGCAAAGTGTGTGTTCCACTAGCGTTTGCACAAACCATGGCTGTAACACGTCCCTTGCTGACTTTAAAACTTGGTGCTGTGGACTCCCGATATGAAGCCAATGACTTTCTTGGCAGAGCCTTCCAATTTACTCCAGTCTCGTCTACATTGTAAACGTCGTCTCTGGAGTAACCTTCTTCTTCTACATGCTGCAAAAATGTTTCCTTAAACTTGTGGGCAGAATTCTTATCGCCAGACAATGATTCGCCTTCAATCTGCAGTTCCCGTATCCCATGGCGCGATTTAAAGTTCTGTAACCAACCAGTGCTAGCTTTGAAATCAGCCAAACCGCCTAATTTCTCGTTACGTTCCAGAGCTTTTTTGCACAACAGAGGGCCCGATGTCGGGTCCCTTTTGCTCCTTCTTTGTGAAAACCACAAGTAGAGTGCACGATCAAGAACAACATCGTTTGCTTCCTTCATGGTTTTCCTTTTCTTCGAGCCATCTTCTGAGTCAAGTTTTGACGCAAAATTTAAAATGGTTTCTCGGCTTTTTTATGTCAGAAATTGTTGACATTCCAACATTATAAAACTGTGCTAGAGACGCTCCACTTTCTCCCTTCGCGAGACGGTTCAATATTTCAAGTTTTGTCTCTATGTTCAAGACGTTGCGCTTCCGTTTTGAATTCGAAACCATAGCAGTTCACAACTCATCAGAAGAGCACGTATACACCACCTCACTTGGAAACGAACTGACCTAATATTCCGCGCAGATGTTTACCAAATCCAGAATTTCCTCAGGACTAGGGCGAGTTATAAGGGCTTAAATTAGAAACGCTTTCTGACGCCTATAACGGGATCGTTACGTGTATCTAAAACGAGTTTTGAGATTCTTGAAAAGGGATTAGTGTCAACTTATCAACTGAAATTCCCCAAATATCCCTCACCTTGGGTTTTCCCGTCACTTTTGGCCTCACGCGAAACAACTGTTGAGCATTGCACTGTTCGAAAACGTATTCATATACATGTACAGTACATGTAGATGATAAAAAAATAACTGGTCGGAATATAAAAACTGATCCGGATATTTGATGCTCCAAATAATAAACGTTCGGATAAACGACGATCTACTGTATTTTCATGAATAGTTTATAACACATTTGTAGAATAATGTGCTTTTTGAATGATAATGATGTTGTGATATGCATAGGAAGTCGTACATTAATCTTTAGTTTGTCAAATTCTTTAATTTGTTGTCGTGTTTTTATAAACACTAGATTGGGTTATGCATAGAAAGTCGTACTCTAATTTTTAGATACGTTTGATGAATTGTGTTATATGTTATAGTTTGCATAAAAACTAGGTTTTAAGAATCGAATGCATTATTTTGCTTAATATTATTACGACAATCCATGTCACGTCACCAAATTTAGAAGATCTAATGATTTAGAGCGAAATGACGTAACTGATTACTTATGGCGGATTTAAAACCTCTAAGTCTGGTGCAGTCTGTATTAATGAGTGATGTTAATGCGTGACGAATTAGCCATTCGACTAACTAGGGTCATTTTAGGACATGAGAAGTCGCTTGATAGTCCAATAGTCTGTTTACTACTGATGAAAATATCTAATAACGAGCGGGGATTAATTCGAAATCCCCGTATCATACATAACAGGAAATTTAAGTTGTATTTATTTATATTTATTAAAATGGGAGAAAATAGCCTTGACGTACAATCTTGAAAGGAAACGTCAGAGTTCGTTCTGAGACGGGAAAATCTGAAAGGTGTAACTCTATGACGTACTTGTGATACGTATAAATACTGAATATAAATACTGAATGTCCTGGACGGATTGTTGAGAGAGGAATCCGGATTTTTAGGCTCCGAAATAGTTTCAGAGGAAGTCGAGCGAAAAGAAGAACAGGTTATGAAATCATACGAGGCGCTGACTTCGATTGTTCATTCGATCTTATGATGAACTAATCAGCAAAAAGATTAATTATTTTCTTTGAATCCATATGTGCTTTTGTTTATAAATTTAGATTAATGTGTTTATAAAAATTAATACAATTTTAATATAATGACTTCTGATAGATGTTTAATGTAATTGATTAAATTGTTTGTTCAGCTGTACCGTGGATCGTGTTCGTTTGTTCTATATATTTGTTCAGATCTCTATTTATATTTCCATCTATAAGTTTCACCACTAATATTAACTCGAACCGGTGCAATTACATCGAGGGTGGTAATCTCCTAGATATCTAGTAACAAACGAGGATGGGTATATAATAGCACTTTATAAGCGCCAACCCCATAACATATGGGGTGGGGGACGCTTTTTGTGATCAAAACGTTACGGGCATTGAGCGAGATGAGAAGGTTTGATGTTATCTGTCGCAAAGACGATAATAACTCTAGGTTATACAGATAAAATTATGCTTTATTAAATCAAAGAAAATGCAGTATTATTAAATGACACACGAACACAAATATCATTTCCTGAAAATCAAAGTTGAAATTTGATTGAGAAAACCGTTTTTAACAATGCAGCAATTAATATAATGATAATCTATGATGAAAAAAATAAGGGAGTAAATTACTATCATTGCTGCATTTCTCTTTATATTTTTGTATTCTATATATTTCAATTTCACACCAATAAAATGAAAAGAGTTAGTAATTTGTCACAGCCTTACAATCAAATATTGAAATTAATGAGGATAATATTTTCAAACACCTATATAAATATACAAACGTTATTGCATGAGAATAAACCCAAACATTTAGAAAGAATATAATGGATAAGGTTAGCTTTTAGAACTAATAACATCATTACATATCTGGAACAGTGTAGATAAGAACTTTTAGGGATACATATATAATTATAATAGTGTCTGATTCCTAAGCATTCTTTATTTGTACTCCTTGATCCAGAATGTGTGCAACCTAAACTACACAAGGAAATACGTAAAGAGGACTACCGCAATATTTGCAACATATACTGTAAGCTATCACTCAGCGCTTTCCTTGCCAAATATAACAAACGATTGGGCAAAAGCACGTGATCTGACACAGTGCAGAATATTCCAAACGTTCATTTGTGTTGTTGATTGTCTCGTGACGTGGGATAATCCGCCATGTATTTAATATTTACGTTATTATTTAACACTATGACAACTTAATTCCATTGCGTTAGTTTTCGTTTGCGTTAGTTTTCGTTTGTTTTGGTGTTGTTCGACTGTTATATCTGCTGGTTAAGGTGGCTGAGAGTTTATCGTACCGAACACGTGACCGGAAAGGCAGTGTCCTTGGGCAATGCACTTTACCATAATTCCCACGACACTATATAACATATTTGTTTTGTTGTACAGTAAGGAACCAAACTAAACCGACACTTTCTTTTATATTGTCTATTTAATCCATATATTGTATAAATGTTTGCTAGACGTATCCTTTTTTGACGATCTTTAAGCCGTTTCAAAATCTTATTTAATGAATATATGCGATTAATGGATAGTTTTAGTTAGTTTTAGTTGGGTTTTTTTCTCGCATCTGACACATAGAGTTGAAAGAATAAGAGTGTCATTTGGTAGGAACAATCAAATCTTTTTTGTTCAAATAATATTAAAATTAGCCAATATGAATCATTGAAATGACATACTTTTTTATTCCAGAAATAAATGTATAATAGTTTCGAAAAAAGTATTTATGCCTATATTTATCTAGCGAACCTGATACAATTACGTTCAAAATGTATCAGACATTGTCCCATGGTGGATCTACGTAAGGTTCAACTTTGACATACGTTACGCTGCTTAAAAAATTTCCAATGAAAGGTTAATATCATATTAGCATTAGTAAGATCATTATTTAATTTTCAATCCAATATATATATATATATATATATATATATATATATATATATATATATATATATATATATATATATATATATATATACATATATATATATATATATATATATATATATATATATATATATATATATATATATATATATATATATATATATATATATATTAAGGCGAAGGTTAAAACCTGGTTAATATGGAATCCATACTATTACAAGGGATATAATTCAAATAGGGTGTCGTATAAACATCGTATTATTCAGTTCGGAGACGCTGGAAAATATTATGGCATCTTTAAACCTCTATCTGTAGGTAGGCTAGATATTACATCATCTAGAAGCTTGCATGGTCAAAAGTTGCCGAATAGGCTTGAAAACTAAACCTTAAAGAAAACCACTCGACAATCAACGGATAATATCCTAAACAACACTTGAATGTCAAATGTGTAGAGACGAAACAACAGAAAATACAAGAGAAATATTTCGTTTAAAGTACAACTTAGTGTTGCCATGACACAATTATTCTTTATCGCGGTTTGGACCACATGCTAAGTTTTAGAGCATACAAAATACAGATTGAAGAAGCATTGTGCGTCATTAACTACGATGCAGGCCGAAACAATAATTCCACAATTCTCGTTTATTCCGCCACTTGGTTCAGTTGGATTCCAGAAGAGGTTAACCGCCTTTCCATCCCAGCCTACCCAGGTTCCCTTTTTAGTTTCATCCGATATGCCAACATATGTCCAGCCTATGTAAATAATAAAAAGTATATGCATCTTTAATGCGCACTCCTTCGATTTACGTATGTATGTATGTATGTATGTATGTATGTATGTATGTATGTATGTATGCATGCATGCATGCATGCATGCATGCATGCATTCATGCATGGATGTATGTATGTATATGTGTGCAATTTTTAATTTTATGCAAAGTATGTATCATAACATTTTCTCTTGACCTTGGATATTTTATTACTTGTACATTTCTATATCATTTATAGTGGATTACATAGGGTATAAATGCATCTTGTATTAGATGACCTGGTTCGTTAGATGTTACGCAAATGATTACTGAGAATATATTATTTGGTTTATACTGTTACCCAGGATATTAAAAAATCTATTTTTAAGCTTCAACATTCCTGTTAATTTGTTATATAATGTGTTTGTCGTTATCCTGTAATTTAAATAAATTATTACTTTGAAACTCTTATTTATGACACTAAACAATTGTATGTATTGTTCTGTTGTACATTATTCGAATTAAAGTTCTGAACTGTTAACGCTAATATTATCATGTTTTGCTAAATTCTTTCATTTGTCACCGGCTATTTGAAAGAAATCAACCAAAAACAAATCATAAAACCATACGTTTGTGGTACATAGATTCCTGAAAAGATATTGGGTGCAACGAAACTGGGGAAGCTATTTTAGGACTAGTGTTGCCAAGGGAAGAGGTCCAAGGTGGATACGAAGCTTTGCTGTTAGCTTAGCGGAGTTTATGTACACCTTGTTTGAGTATTAACCTAGCAACTGATAATTAAACTTACTACATATAAAAAAATAACTGTCAAGCATATTTACGTACTAAAAGTAATATGGATTTATGATTCTCTCTTTTGAACGTTTACAATAGAAAATATCATAAAACAGTGAGAACGAAAAATCAACTATGAAATAAGAAGAAGTTTTAAAATCCAAGTCACTGATATTACATGACGTAACCTATTGAAAATAATTATTGTCGAGAAAACATGAAAAGAATTATCCTGTATTGAAATAAGTTTGTAAAACAGACGTTTCTTCAAGCGATGTAGATTTGTCACCCAATACGAACCCCTTACATCTTGAGTTGATCTAATTTTCCTTCACTGCTTATAGTTCATGTACGTTTGTTGGCTACGATGACAAAGGACGACGTCTGCAAAAGTCATCGCGGTAAAGCAGAGTCTTACTATAACGCTGATCCGCAAACCAATATGGTGACCGCCACTAACCAGACAAAGATTTTGAAGGACATTTTTTAAGAAAATGCTTGACAGAATAAGAATATATTTGATAGAAAACATTCTTAATGGGAAAACATGAACTTTTTTAACTGAAAAAATTGACCTTTTAATGACCCTTTACTTATCTCAGAAATGAATTTCTCAAAATTTGGTGAAAAGTATTATCTCATGAAGACACTTTACATTAGTAGAAAAGTGGTGGAAGTCAATAAGATAAGACAATATCTAAACGACTTCTTTACAAATACTGCCTAATGTGAAACTGACCATGTTTAACCGAATGCGACTTAAAATAGCGTTATGTACATCTATCTATCTATCTATCTATCTATCTATCTATCTATCTATCTATCTATCTATCTATCTATCTATATATATATATATATCTTCGGCATCAAAATGTATCATGCAAGGCCCAATCATTACCGGAAAATACTTGGTTCTCTTGCTTATCACACATGGGTTTTTGTAGAAAAAGACTGTGACATAAAAATTTCGCAAGTTGAAAGTTCTTTCAACACCTAGAACACTCCCGTCATCTCCTTCACAGTTTCTGATCATGTCATCCATCTGTTGGTTACTATAAACAATGACAACAGGTTTCTTGTGTTTTGTCAAAATTATTTCTTGGATGACTGGATTACTGTGAAGCTTGCTTAAAACACTGACCACATCATCAGCTATATTTATTCTGGAGTTCATATTTCCTTAACGTTTTCGTTAGCTGTATTTGAATATTTTGTCGTTTATTTGTCACGTAGATTTTGGAGCAGTGAAACTGTTTTCTTCCATACATTTTGTCATAACGTTGCTGACTTTCTCGTGCTCTGCCATTTCAGCTGCTCTCTGAATAATTTTTGCGTCTGTCCTTATACATGGCTCCGATTTCTTCGAATTTCCGTGCCTTTTCAAGATGGTTGGCATTGTGCCGCAATATTCCACAATGGCCAGCATTTATTTCTTTACAGAAAGAAAATTAGCCAGTCCAGCAATTGTTGTTATTCTTTTTTTGAATGATTTGTCTTCCATCAATTTAGTATAATTTCTATGCAATGTTAAAACACTCGACGGCTGAGGAAATAATGGTTCATATATGATCGCGCCATTGACCATTTTCTTGACACAGTACTGTTCCTTTTTCATATACACGGTACGTAATTTGTCAACCGAATCGGTGACAACAAAAGTCTAATTAACTGTTGTAGCACTTTTCCTATCCCAAACACAGTCATCAGGGAAATATTTGGCAACATTATCGTCATCAGATGCGTCAATGACAATGTATACGTCGCATTTTATTCCGTGTGGGATGCGTTTTTCACCTCTTTCAGTGGACTTGATAGCTTTCAGTAATTCCTCGTTGGTCATGCATTTTCCAGGGATGCTAGCTGGCTTCATCGTTTGTAGTGGAGCTGATTTATGGTCAGTATTGACATCTGTTACGTCAGATACGATATAATCTTGCAATTCACTACATTCGCCCGTGGTTTCCGCTTCCATTAATGTATTTGTCTTCTCCATACTCATCGGTTTGTAAAATGTCAGTCTCATCATCTAAACCCGTACTGAAGTTCAGCGAATCAGGAGTTAATATATTATCGACCTCACTCTTCTCAGATTCTTTATATCCATGGTCAATATCATCCTTATAATATGTCAAAGGGTTTGTTGACTTACATTTCATATCCACTACAGGAACAAAATGGTGTATTGCATACCAAGATCCTTGCTTTGGGAGTTGCCTTTGAGCATACCAGAGAATATTGATTGTTGAATGTCATACTGGTACGTCTGAAGACGGTTTGAAAGTATTGGTCAACGATGTTTGTGCAAAGTCGTTCACGCCATTGACTGAAGGGTACAAAATCCGCACCGGACGCCGGATAATATAACAGAGAGCCAAAATTGTCCATGCAGACGAGAAACCACCAGTTTTAGCACAGTCAATACAGGTAGCTTCAAAAGATGGTGATACACAATGTATACGCTTCCTATGGGGATGATTCATGTACGATGTTGAATCGCGTACCATAGGAAGACAGGTATGATACTGTACTGATTTGCTTTCGTCTCCATATAAGAGAAGGGACACTGCATTGAATAGGCAGTTGCCGTTCCTAGTTTGTGATTATCGGGTCACCACTGACTTCATCAAAATATTTAATCATCACTTCCTTCGCAATGGCGTCAACTTTGACGGGAGGGAAAACAACGTCTTTGTCACATACTGGTTTAAACTCGATTTTAAAAAGGGTCTCACGCTTGATTGCTGTTTTAAATTTCGCCAGGACCTTCGTATCGGCTGCCTGTAATCAAGAGAGTAATTTGTCACTATGCGTGCACAAGTCATATACAAGGGACAAACACACTCATAAGTAGATCTAATCATAAAATCAATAATACACATATGGTCTTATTGATAAAACAACTTATACAGGCCTCGGTATTGTCTTACTACAAGGGTCATGCATCCATAGGCGTATATATAAAAACAAAATGAAAAGGCCACGAAGTTGCAAAGAATATTTTTTAAAAAGTAGCATTAAGAATATATTGTGGTTTGCCTTTCTAATATCTTGCCCTCTGTCTGCGTGGATTCGAGTCTAAGATTCGGCTAATGTAGTTATGTGAGAAAGCTTGCCAGTAGCTTCTCATGGATCGGTGTTTATTTCCAGGGTTTTCCCGGGTTATTCCTCCGCCAATAATCCTGGCCACCATGTATAGCCTATCGTGTGCTGAAAAATGGCGTTAAACCTTATAACTAATATCTTGCCTCTTCACTTCCCTTTAGTTCTTTCATGACATATTTACTATCAATATTGACTTTATTGAAAACACCACAACCCCGAAATAATCTTCCATTGGCTTATCTGGTATGTATTGCACTGTATATAATCATTTTGCATAATCATAATGTAATTCCTCAATTTTTGTCTCATTTCCCCTGTTGTATTTCTGTTATTTTATTCCTTTTCACGTCGTACTCTTTAAAAGGTTTTCGAAATTTTTATATAAATGTTTTTCAAAAAATCCATATTACACTACCTATAGCCGTTGAAGATACATAACTTCTAAAAATCCGCGTGTTTGAACACTCAAGCGTGAGCTTAATCCGATTACAATTACGTAACACCTTTTGCAATGATGACGTTTGATATAATTAGGTGTTGCTTCAAATCTTGTTTATTTATCAAAGGAATTTATTATATGCATATCATCGCACGTGTCTTGAACATCGGCTATTTTTCTACAGTTTGATATTTGAACTTGTTACATGGAACGATTATTCAAGGTAACATCTAGCTTTCAATGGCCTTGGTATGACTGACATAACTTTTTTCGACGTTTCTTGTTAATATTCAAATAAATTATAAGTGCGTACGCACCCTTAGTTGTGTCCAGTAATTTCGCATATGCCGAAAATAAATTATTGAAAAACTTTCATTGTGACAAAGTAAGATGTACAAAAGCTTTACTAGTGCAAAGTAAGTGATATAAAAAAGCTGACTATAACAAATATTATATTTAGTTTAATGTAAATTTTAAATGTGTATCCTTATGTGTTTATGAAATATTTATGAACAATCAGAAATATATATTTGTGATGTACTTTCACTGATGAAGATAAACCATTGCAAGATGTATATCCACTACAAATATTAAATCTGGCATGAAATTTGCATGTAATACAAAGATTCTAAAGTTTTGAAATTGAATTAGTAGTACCTTTTCGTATTCCTTCTGCCAATTAAGACAGATGAATGGGCAGGGGGTTTGTTTTCACTAAATATAGTTGTAAATCAAGTGGTCATTATGGAAAATTTAACGTTTTTTAACACAACATGTAGGATCCATATGTTTGATGGCTGGCATAACATTACGAGATTTTATTAGCCAATAACCTTATTGAAATTACTGCATTATTATTAAATGAAATATAATAAGGGCCGGCGCTTCCGCTAGGCGAACAAGGCAATCGGCTAGGGCGCTGGGCTAAGGGTTTATTTCATAATAGGCGGGTGGGGGAGGGCGTGATTGGAAAGGGAAAGGGCGCAGATATCTGATCTCGCCTAGTGCACCAAAATGCCTTACACTGGCGCTGAATATAATATGTTACAAACAATAATAAGAATGTTCCAAACTTTGTGGAGTGGATATAACATTCTAACAACTGAATTATTTAAAAGCAGTATTCACACAGAAAGTGCAAAAAACTATATACCGGTGAGTGCATTCTTGTCCCATTTGCTGTAAAGACTGTAACTTGTTATGAAATTCACCTGGTGCGTTAGATTTGCAATGTCATATGATCGTTTTGTATCATAATTATAGCACACAATTATGTTCTTTGGAAACAATATAAATATTAGACAAATTAAAATATGTAAATTCGTGCATTGGCTGCATTTGTTAGTAGATAAAATGGTAGTCGATTCTGCTCAAAATACATGGTACTGCATGATCACGACACGCATAATTAACGGTCTATGGCAGAAGAATTGAATTTTTGCGTGTGCTAATCTGTGCGATTTAAAATTAGTTACAAATTACAAATGCCGATCCTTACATTCTTCAGACGACGCATGCCCATGAGGTAGTGAAACTCTACCCCATCCAATGTACAACACGAAACGCACACGTAGCCCAGTTCAATCTTTCCCCATATTTTTATTTCATCGTCCGAGATTTGTTGACATTTTCTATGATACAAGTTGTTACACAATGAACATTTAACACAGTCATTGGAACAATTTGATCTGCATCCACCACATGGTAAGCTCTCTTTGCGTTTTGTTATACTGAAATATGCCATGATTCAATTAAAAATCACAAAGAAAACAAAAGATGTGCAGTATTTAAGCTTTATTTCCAAATAAGATACGAGGTCATGAAACAATGTATAGACAGGACCCAGGTCAGAAATCTGTAGATTCTGATGCTTGGATGCCTATGTCGGTGTTATCCGTCATCATCCTTGTTATCAGCAAGCGTGAATTTCACTGTGTTAAACATAATTGCTTTGAGATTCCCAGCTGACTTTCCAGTCATGATGCTCTGATTTCTGTTCCCTGTGTTTGAAAGCTAGCTTTAAATACAGGATTTCCATATTGTATTGAGTATAATAGATTGTATATCTATATTTGGTACCAAAATACGATTAGCTGACTTGTTGTGATGTATTTGATTGACAAGTGCACCAAATACATTGTCTAAATAGTTTTGTGACCTTTTACAAGAATACCTTCAGTTTTATCTTGAAGACATGAATTCAGTAATGTCATCACCACATGGCTTTTTAACAATACACGTGCATGACCCACGAACACGTTATCGTATCGGGCTTGATAGAATTTTTAATTCGTAGCAGCAGAGATTGTGTGACAACGAATATGCGTCTTTGTTGGTCAGATGTCTTAATTCAGTTTTTTAACACTATTTTTTGTCTTCCCAGTTTAATAGGTGGCCTTTGTTAACCATACTGAAAGTTTTCTTTTCAACAAAACAAACCAAGAAAGACACCATTATGGTCTTTGTTTAAGATGGGAAACAGTCGACTCTATTATGCTTTTCATAATGATTGATAATTTTGGATTGAAACAAAAAGCATAGAAACATAACAGGTATGATCATGTTACAACAAATATCTCATTGAGAAAACAATCATTCATTTAAGACCCTGATGTGCGTCTATAAACGAATTATATTTACAGCGTGATGTCATGAAAAGCACATACATACATACATACATACATACATACATACATACATACATACATACATACATAAATACATACATACATACATACATACATACATACATACATCCATAACTAATCATTTCATAAAGAAGATTTTACAACGATGTGAACATCTTGAGAGCGCTCCTATAGATAACATTAATATATTTAGTCGAGTTACATGAAGTTTAGTTTATATTCGCTTATCAATACATGCTACTTTTATTACATAATCCTTTGAAATGGTGTTTTGAGAATATTTTACTTTTACACATCAGATAATATGACGTGATATGTGAAACATTGTAAGTAATATTGTATATCAGGAGGAAATTATACTATGGGCTTCTTACCACATATTCAATGAAATGTATTATTATGTTACCACATTGAAAATTTCTCGATGTCCAGTAACCATATTCCAGACACGTGATTGTCGGGTTTAGATCTCCTTTCTCGAATAGACCACTCTGGTACTTGTAGGTATAGTTCTGGCCGACCTCGAGTTCAGTCATCTCATTTATCGCCCCATATTTCGTGGGAGGAGTGTTACAAACTGGACAAATATTTAAATACACCAGGAGCTCTGACATTCTATAATTATAATATTCATGTAAACATACGAGAAGTAGGTAACAAATCGTTTCAGAGGAAATATTACAGCTCTAGTAACTCGGTACTTGTATCTACGTGGTCCTACATGGTGAAACGCATCTTAATCGTTACAGATTAACATAATAAACTACTCAATTGTTATAAATGTGTAGAGTACCTTCAACGAGCTCTATAAAACATTACTGATGCAACATAATATATTGTAGTATATATTGTTTATATAAATGCAACGTGCTATAGGGATGAACAATACAACATAAATTTACTTGTATCTAAGCCACATTTAACTCTTTATTTGTCACGATTGATTATTTACCATCCGTTGATGAAATGTAAAGAAAATGCGAAAGAGAAAGCAATAGTAATAAAACAAATAAACAAACTAATGTTTACTTCTTTAGGATCGTCATTGACTACCCAGTCACCTCGTGAGATGCATATAAACATGCTTGCTTATTTACGTAGAGTGAATGCCTTAACATTCATAACGATATTGCAACTCCAGAACTAGCAGTCCCGTGTTGTTTTCAAAGAGTGTACACTCTCGAGAGTTTTCTCTCGATTTATTTTCTAACAGTGTAGGTGGCAAAGGATAGTATAGAAAATTGGACACAGGCAAAGAATTGCATGACTTGCCTTCACACAGTATTCAAAGTAATTGAACTCCTCAAAGGAGATAACCTATAGAGAATCATACATAAACATAATGTTGCGAATGATGAATGTCAGCAAATTTGCAGGCTTGAACACATGATTATATGACTTGGCTTTTCATTTAGTATTGTTAATATTAAATGGTATGGCTATATTTGTAAATACACGTATCTGGACAGTTCTGGTTTTGAATGTTTTTCAACTACCATTGTTAGCTGACATTTAAGTGAAATATCAATTGTTGGGTAGGAAGAGGAGTTAGCCAACCTTAAAAGCCGACGAGTGGTTTTCTGGAAAGTAGACGAACATAGGTCTTGATGGTGACTGTTTAAAAATGTTTTTTCAAGATTATCACATATAGAAATAGTACATGTTTGGCCTTTGTGCATAATGTTATGACGCACGACGTTTTAAACTTAAATTTGCAGGAATAAACTTAGCGTTGAATGCATCTACTTAATTTCATGTTAGTTTCATTAGATTTCCGGTGTCATTTGAATATTCATTTTGCTAGATTTACTTGAGCTATACAAACATAATTGCCATTTGTACCGTACTGTTACAAAATATTGATTCTAATACAATTGTCGATCTCATATGGCTGGATCAACATAAGACAATTAAGACCAACTGTATTGAACGACATCTTTACGTGTGCGTGGCTGCTTTATATAATATTTAGTAATGCACATCAATACCGAGACAATTCTGATGTTCTCATTGCAATCGCAATGGTGATGTGGTTACATAATGTATCGATTCATGAAATTCGCATTTGGACGTCCACTCCTCGTGCTGATGGGTAGATATTCTAGAGATTATGTGGAAGACAATATTTTCAAGTCCAGCTATACGGGCAGCTCTGGTAGATTTGTACTCTGTATGGCACACCAATTCTTGTAAGAGGCTTCATTTGTTTAGCAGGAAAAATTTTGACCGACAGTCTTGTTATCATTTTAAGATTCATAAAGATCACGTCAAAAAGGTACATGATAGCAAATGTCAGTCAAATGCTGAATAATTCAGACTCCTATTGTTTAGTACAGTTTTATTTGGTACTGCTAAACAGAAGACGATTCATTTAAATTGTCTCCTTGGACGTGATCGGCTCTCACGTAAACGAATCCCGTACATATGTGTACCAACAAACGCGGTAATGATAACCAACGAGAGAATGCAGTTCCAAACTTTATGATAAATAAAGGCAACACCAAAAGTCAAGATATAGCTGTACAGAGTTGAATCCGTTCGTATGGTCAAGTCATTTGCATTTAGTGACAAATTTTACCTTGAGTTCTTCAGAAATATGCATGAAGTTTTAAACATTCTACATCTTACAATAGTATGAATTATACAATGACATACTCGAAGTAGAAAAGCCCATATATGAATAGCGTTATGAGATTAATAACAAACAAAAAGAAATGTTATTTAAGACGACGCAAACGGTGTTAGTACTGGAATGAAAGGACCGTACAGGCATTGGAATAACATTTCAGTTCTGGTGCCGTTTCACAACTAAACACTTCTAACCTGGAATAACGTAATTGCAGATTATTTACAAAGACTATTCAATAACGTCTCCCATACAACTCTGGAGAACGTAAGTAATGCAATAAGCAGGTTCAACTTTACATATGTCAACAAATATGTTAGCACATCTTTAGAAAAAAGGAATTAGTTGAGATTACAAACTAATAATTCATGTTACTAACCGAAACTAGTCAAATCGGAAAGTAATGACCACGACATATTCATTCTTATGACATCACTTTATCTGGAGATGATATATTGCATCACCACCAATAAGGGCAAAAAAGTTTTACTTATATTAGAACCATTCGAAGGATACTCAGATAAAAATTGTGTTTGCATTGGTACAAACAGTACAATATAAATATTTTGAAAACAACCGATCACATCGAGTTTGAAATAATGGAATTGTGGATTACATGGAAACACTATTTGATCTCAAGAGCTGGACAAGGTGCAAAAACTACCATTAATAATGAGTTCTTCAATACGCAGGGTCAGATTTACATTTAACAGGAATGCAATCGCACCTTTATGGAAAAATTTAATTTGCAATCAAATCATTGATGATCTGACCAAATCAAGTAATCACAAAAGGATCATATGTGTGGATTGTATTTGGCGGACCAAAAGCATACATAGGAGTCTTTTGATCTGCTGACCTTACCTTAGTAAAAAAAACATGTAATTATATGATGATGGATGTTCTATTACTCTTTGAAATTTATATTGTATAGTATGCAGTTACTATTATATAATCACCAGTAATGTGAGTTTGTAATGCGTTGGTTTGGAATTTAAATTCACAGTTATTTGTACTATATCAATCTTGATTTCGATTGCAGAGAACTCAAGTAATTCAATAAGAAGGTTTAATATTTCATATTAAGAAAGCATCATATCATACTTTTAGGAACAAAGTTAAGTAGCTATGATTAAAAATACATAATCTATGTCGGAACCATTGTTTTCTATACAGTTTGTGATAGTGTCAGTTGTGTGGATCTTTATTATCTGACTTAAGACACCGAAATATGTCAGGCTGACTGTTGGACGTAGAGGCAACATATATAAATATATAAAATATATAATGAAATCCTAGGTATCATAAGCAAAAACATAACGACAAGGGATCAAAACTTTCATTGGTGATGTTTAGAAACTTCAACTTTTGAGCGATTATGATTATGATTGCAAATTACCAAAGTTTGCGACCATTTGTTATCAACAATCGAGCGATTTACGTTCTATCACTGTTGAGTATTTCATGTTCAATTATTAAGTTCATAATATATACGGTTCAGTAAGGCGATGTAGAATTAAATGATTGAAGGTCATCCGATCGAGCTTTTCCTAGTTTAAAATGTATACAAGCACGTTTCAGCATGCGGAAGAAAAATAAGAAAGTTTGGTTGCTTTGTTATGAGGATAACTTTCTAAAATGAAATATTTTGAAAACAAATCGGTATGCACGTGCTTAAACAAAACATTTAAAATGATATTGATTAGTGCCAGCGTAATAAAACACAAATATACAAATAAGCTGCTCACATGAAGAAACTATTGAAAGTCAAAAGAGCAATCACCCAGGAAAGAGTCGTTAGCGAACGTCAGACACCGAGGATATGTGCTTTAACAAACGTGTATGTCGGCAATTTATGTATACGCTTTGAAAGTGAATACATGTGGACAAAGTAGTGAAATGTATTGATAACGTTCCACAAGTAATCATTGTTGAAGTCCATCTACCATCTAGTAGACAGGTGACTTTCGGATTTTGTCCTTCCTTTGCGACTAGACCAGCCTGGCATTTGTAGGTGTAGTTCCTCCCTACTTCCACTTCTCTTTTGCTTATTATTGCCCCAGATTTTGCAGGAGGATTTCTACACACTTTTGAAAAATGAAAATTTAATTTAAACCAAACGCTTCTATCATTATCATAAGAATATTACAAACAGATGCATTACATTAACGATGCTCTATAAAACGCCAAATCGAGAAAATATCTTACAACACTATTGAAGTGGTAGATGCAACTAAAAAGAAGCATGTATATACAGTGTGTGCGTTTGTTGGATATTAAGGTTTCTTTAAAAGTCATCACAAACGAGGCAGTAAAGTGTCATGTGTGTGGATTTTAATTAACTGACTCCGAACATACATTGAATCACATGATAATTAGTGTTTCCAATGCATTACCAACGAATGTTCTTTTGAAATCATTTTTTCTAAACATTTTATCTTCATTTACATACAGCTTACTGTTTTCTAGAATTAAGTGAAACATGGTATATCTTTTTGTGTCCAACCTGGTATATGGAACAAAGTGTTTGAGTTTGATCAGCTTAGAAGCTCTTCAGCTCTTTCTGTCTAATGTTTGCTATATAGGCGTTGCTTTATAGTCGTCATTGTAGTATATTGGGTAACAAAGGTTAATTTAAATGTTGTGTTTAAATGTTAATTTAAATGTTATGCTCATCGGTTTGCTTAGATGTTATTGTCGCTGCATTTAATCGACCGACGTTATAGCTGCTGCAACGATTCCCATGAAAAGATAAAGTAACGTTGCCTTCGCTTGGTCATGCCATAAACACGGCATTCAAAATGAAGCTTACAGTTGCCTCTGGAAACCACTTTGCAGGTAAAGAACTTAAACGTTTCGAAACCGTTAAACTGCGCATGGTGCTGGGTAGACGTACAATGAGATAACGTACTTTGCGAATATCAGTGGTTGCAGCCTCCGGCCAGAATTAATTGTATAATATGGTAACGGAACGAATAATATCATCAGATACCTAATCATGCCAACATCTTTGGCAACAATATTACTGGCCAGAATTGTGATCAATGTACCCATGGCCTCGACTGGAGCGAAAAACATGGTTCTGCAGGCATGCGCACCCCGGCTTTCTAGACCATGTCCGTAGACGTCTAACAGTCACCTCTCAAAACCTAAAGGAGCGCCAGCGCACAGAGGCACGAATTTTTAGTCTATCAGGACGTTATATGAATAAACATCCACGACCACATAAGCATCATGCTTGATAAGTTTTAAGTCAATTATGTTAACATAACAGCATTTTGAACGAACGGAAACGACTAACGGCAAGCTGCTAAAGGCACCGCCACTATACCTGCTTATGAGTCTGTCCCGCCTTCGGTGAAGTCTCTGGACTACAGAATTCAACATAACACCCACCGCTGTTAAAGCACATTGACGCGGCACACAGACCAACTACTATATATTTCATGTGCGACTATAAAACTCAAGCACAAGACTGAGTCATCCAGTCCTTTCACGCTCTTGATTTACAAATATGGTACATGTGGGTATGATTGCAGTGTTTGGGGCATGGCTAATAGTAATACCGTCAATAGAAACTTAGACACCATTGCGCACGGCTCAAGCGTTGGCTGATATAACTCGACTTACGGAGATACGGAGTTGCCTTCATTGAGGGATTACATTGATATTCAAATTATTCTTATGGTTAAACTATGACAATCATAAAAAATACAGATGACTCTATCAGTATGGTTGTTCTGTTATATTATGTTATATTATATATCAACTGCCTTTTAAAGAAAAATTTGTGTTTTATTCATGTGATAGCACGTTTAAAATCGTTCATTTTGAAAGCTTCGGTTTGTGGAAACAAACCATGTAAAACTTGCTAACATAGTTTTGAACAAGCCACGGGTCAACATTTAATATTCACAACCATAACTATACTATAACATGCAACACAATATATTAGAGAAGCACAGATATTATCTATTCAAATGAATCTCTATTGATCAAAATGACAAATCAGTAATGTGGAAAGAAGTATAGCGGCGGAACATTTACCCCTCCGGTTCATACTTTTAAAAATAGAATCCAACTCATGATCGCCCATATATCAAACTTTAACATTACAAGTAGAAACAACCCTCAAAAGATAATGTGTGCACCTAATCCCAGAGGTTGGACTCGTACATAATTAAAATGTTCATTTATCAATGCATACAGGTTACTAAAACCAGATTCCAATATTATGTAGCCGCTCTCTCAAAGCAATAGTCTTAATTTTCACTTTTTACGTGCAAATTTCAAAAATACAATTACAAACTTATTATGATATTAAATATTTTAAAATCCTTGATACAACTTCTTTTTAGAACGTAAATTCGTGTACCTTTAAACATAAAACCAGCTCAGTGACATACCCTATCAAGGATGAAATATTACATCTGGTTGCAACATTTTGTAGACGACGCAAACAATTATAGCTGACCTAGTAACACTTATTGAAGGTATCAGCTGTTTCCGACCCTCCTACTTTCCTAGACCTACATGAAACAGCACTCAATGTCGCTCATTATTTGTTTGTAATTAACCGCACCTAGTAACGGCAAAAGCAATATTCACTTTTATAGTACTCAAGTGCTATGTTTGCTGTGTTTTGTTATGCTGTCGTTTACGTAATTGCTTTTGTTGCGGTTTTGTGCCTTTGAATAACGAATCAGTATTTTACAAAATCGCTTGGGCTAGTTACGCACCGATTTAGTTTTGAGGGCTGCTTTTTCTATTGATATATATTAATATCCTTTATTGAATGAAAATATGTTTTAAAACCTACAAAAACAGCACATACATGCAGTCGTCCATTCATACAAAATTGCATCATTCAACCCATGGTATATTTATTAAGCAATATAATTTAGAAAGAATATAATTCGTTTATGAACCATACGAAACATCGATCGAATGATTAGATGAATTGCTAAATTACCACATGAACAATTTGTCCCTGTCCATTGTCCATCCCATAGACACGTTACTGTGGAGATCTGATCTCTTTTCCCGAAGAGACCATCCCGGCATCTGTAGGTGGAGTTCTGCTCGGCATATATTTCTACCCTCTCGTTTAATGTCCTTGGTATCGCTGGAGGATTTTTACAAACTGATTAAACATGAAAATATACCATTACTACTGACCATCTACACTAATCTAATAAATAGTATCTATTAGAAATTTAATCAATATATATTAATTGGGTTTCAATGACCTAATACACTGAAAATGGGGTATGGTGATGGTGGTATTAGATAATAGAGTCGAAAAACCTCCTAAGTGCTAAACATGACATTATTAAACAATTGGAGACCGTCTCGTGGAAAAGGAGTGTTAATGTGCGGTTAGTCCCTTTACCAACATGCAATAAACAACAAGCAGCTTCGTATGGAAATCTTGATATAACTTGATATTGGAATCTACTACACAAAAGGAATTTAACTTTTTCATTGTTCGGTGTTACAGCCATTTGTCATGTTATGTCGAGAAATATTGTGCTTATCTATCTATCTATCTATCTATCTATCTATCTATCTATCTATGTATGTATGTATGTATGTATGTATGTATGTATGTATGTATGCATGTATGTATGTATGTATGGATTATGTATGTATTTGTGTGCGTGTGTCTGTATTTTATTTAGTGGTTACTGCACTGTATTCAAAATGGAAAATTATAGTCTTGTTGTAGACTGCAACGTGATAGAATTTTGATTTACTATGAGATCAATTTAACTACAATTAGTGTTAAACAATTCTCCAAAGTATTTTGTCAGTACCTCATGGAATACTGTTTTACCATTTGTTTGTCTCATTGACGTAGTTTAAGAGACATAATTAGCTCGTTTCACTTTGAGTGTTTACCTTTGACCTGGGGTGAAATTGGAAAACAATTTGATAGATAGTCTCGAGATTGTAGGTACTGTTTTTGTTTTTTTCAGTAAGCAGAGTAATTCTGGCATAGAACATTCGATCTGATAAATTTTAAACGTTGCATGGAAAGGACGACATCTTAACACATTTATCTCTTCACATCCGTCATGCGGTTGTTAAGCACATACATAACTTTGGAAAGAGCACATAATTGGATTCATAATAAATGCACAGCAACTTTTCCAATTTGCGTCTGACTCGCGGTAGATATTATTATTGTTGAATTCCATTGGCATGTGCCAATCATGATTCATTATGTGGACCCAGCTGGACAGCTGTTTCCATCAGAATGGCATTCCTTTAATACATTAGACGCTGATATCCTGAATAACTATTGATATGGGCTGGACTTTAGATCGGATAATTTCGATAGATTTTACAGGCACATTGTTAATGCAATACAGCAGTCAAGCGACATCTCGCTTCCAAAGATTAAATTAAAATATCATGCCAAATCACACTGGTCAAATGAACTCAAAGAAGTACATAAACTTCATATACAAGCTAGGTATACTTGGATAAATGAAGGAAGACCGAGAGGTAAGCAATATAATTCTTACAGAAAATATTTAGGTAAGAAGAGAGCCTTTAGAAACCTTCAAAAACTAGCTGTCCAAAAATATAGTGGGATGTGTATGAAGAAATTGAAAAAGCACATGAATGCGATGTAAGACACTTTTGGAAAATGATCAATGTTAACAGAGGAAACAATATAAATTCAGGAACTATCTAATGATGGAGCTTGTGTCCCTGATGATGCTTCCATCGCAAATGGCTTTGCCAGATACTATGAGGACATTCACACGCCGAATCCTAGCCATAGTTTTGATGGAAACTTTTATGAACTTACATAGAGAGAATTAAATCGGGGTCTACAGGACGGAGTAAGCTGTATCGATGCTTTACAGACCAGTATCAGTGTAAACTAAGCAAGAGCAATCATTAAAAGTCTAAACAAATTAAAAGCGTCGGGACATTATCAAATTTGCAACGAACATTTAATCTATGGCAGCGACTACCTCATCGAATGTATGACAATTTCATTTACTCGGATGATTGACCAATGTTACATACCTGCAGATTGCAAGAAAGGTATAGAAATACCACTGTACAAAGGTAACATTAAATCAAAGAACTCCCTCGAAAGTTACAGGCCTGTTACTTCACTGCTTGTTATCTACAAAACCTTTGAGAAAATTATTCGTGAACGTTTGGTAACTTGGCTCAAAGATGCAAATTCTAGTATACCTAGCAACATGGTTACCAAAAAGGTTTAGGCTGCACAATAGCGAAATTTGTGCTGTTGCAATCAGTACAATATAATGTAAACATGGGATCACTTGTTTTCGCTGCATTTCTTGATACAAAAAAGGCATTTGATTCCGTGTTGCACAAAGGACTGCTTTTAAAATTATTCGTGTTTGGAATTACGGGTAAATCCCTTTTGATATTTTTGAACATGTTCTCAAATTTACAGGTAAAGTTCTTGTAAATGGGCAATTTTCAGACTGGTTCTAAATTGGCCAAGGAGTGAGACAAGGAGGTGTTTAGGCAACCTTGATGTACACAATATTTATAAATGACTTGCTGCTACAGTTATAAAATAGTGGATTTGAACCAACGTTTGGATCCTTAGCTGTGGGAAATCCAACTTTAGCTGATGATATTTCACATTTGCCTATATATCCTAGGAATCTAAAAAGCTTTTAGATATAGCATATAACTACAGTAATAAGTGGCGATTCGAGCTTAGTGTTACAAAGTCATACATTATCATGTTTGGTCCCCAATACAAGAATTATATCAATATGAAATGTTATCTAGGCCCGTCATGTTTGCCGGTTACTGATTCGGCAACACACCTGGGTCACCGGATTAACATTAAAACAGAATATACGAGTGATATACGGAAAGAGGTATTCAAGTAAGTTTTGTCATTATCTTTTATTTACCGAATTATCTGTTTAAATGGTTTATGGTGGGTATTTTAATTCACATACAGTTTAATCCATTTATTTCTATATTCATGATCTGGCACAAATATGAGGTTGTGTTTCATAACTACCTTCATTCTCACTCAAATAATCTAATTACTCGACAATAATTAAACTTCAGTTCCAAACTAAAAGCAGCCATTTTTAATGTGCATACTAATTTCAGGATTAAGAAGATGTGAATAACGTGCAATAACGGCCTGCCCATAAACCAGGTTAGAATGTGGTATGAACGAAAGTACACTGTCATTATTATTGCACTCATAACCATTTTACAAGACACACTTACTCAGGTTCGTAACTGTATGATGCTGTTGTAAAGATTTGATGTCTCAGGATGGAACTAATATGATATATTCTCTCTCTCCCTCTATTAACGAGAGTCTAACGCTGTTTGAAATCGACCTAATTCTTAATAAATGGATTTCAATTTGTTTTTGTTTACAGTTTCATACAATATATATATATATATATATATATATATATATATATATATATATATATATATATATATATATATATATACATACATATATATATATATATATATATATATATATATATATATATATATATATATGTGTGTGTGTGTGTGTGTGTGTGTCTGTGTGCGTGTGTGTGTGTGTCTGTGTGTGTGTACATATATAAACTGCTCACAGGAAAATATTTAGTGGTAGTTGATGTTATTAAATTCAATTTTCTGTTGACCCAGTACTATTTGAATTCCTGGAGCGAACGTATGTTATTAGGTACCAGGTGCACATCAAAGAATTCGCCTATGTATCAGATTGAATATCAATAACATAGCACGAGATACCTGTTTTATATTACTGAAACATACTGTATCTTGAATGAACGGAAGCAGTTGTAGCTTTCCATCTATGGAAATGAAACATTAATTTTATGATTTGATATAGTGATGCTAAATTATATATATACATAAATTAGTGGTTCTATATATGTACATATTATGAGTCATTACGTTGATGTGTGTATGAATGATATTTTTCAGTTTTAATTGGTTTATAGAGACGGACAGGCTGACATATTTTCAATCCTTACATTGAAAGATACAGCCATGCTTTCTTGCTTACTTACATGGATAACACTCCGCCAGATTTGTTGTTGTGCTATGCATGCATATTTCATCCCAATGACACATTAGTTTGAAGCAGGCATCATTGTCAATTGATTCCTGCAGCAGAAACATTTATCAATACAACACGAAATATATATATAATGTCTAATTGATATTTATAGATGTGCTTTTGTCATATCATTGCAGTGGTTTATGCTTGCATTACCATGTAGTAATGTATAATGGGATGGGCATAAAACTGACAGCTTTTGTCTCTGAACACAAAGTGCCATTTTTTTAACAAACATTTTAATCATAATTTTGATATCATCATCATCTTCATCAGTCTCTCGACCTAATGTGGTCGCTGAGGCACTGTTCTGCTAAACATCTGTGCAGCTGAATTTTGATATAGAGACAAATAGACACCAAGGTTTTGAATATATCTGAAAATTTGTTTTGGATTTAAAGATATAGCAACATACATATGATATAGAGCAACATACATTTGTTTATTACATCGCTAGAGGTACGTATTTCCAATATGTATGGCGTATAATCATCAAGTAATACTCAAGAAGTATGTATTTTTATACAGAATGGCTTAATCATAGTAAATTAATAGTTTGTGTTTCAAGATAATGAACGTGAAATATATATATATATATATATATATATATATATATATATATATATATATATATATATATATATATATATATATATATATATATAAACATTACGAATGTATAATAACATTTGAAATAATCTCTTTTTTCATTTGTCAATTTAGCAATACTATCGCACAAATGTAGGATTATAGTGAAGGCTGATATTCTTCTCACGTCAAGACGTTGCAATATTTGATTACGACATACTGCTACTAAGTATTTATGCAATCAATACTACAGAAAGCCAGTGACAAGAATTGTGTTATTACAATATGTCAAAATATTATTAATTATATACATCTTTTGTTGACTGAGTGACAATTTTCCATCGTGATTAATTTATGAGACTGGAAGTTTGGCACTTTTCTTATCACCGAATGTCAAACTCGTGTCAGTACCCATACACCACTGACCAACACCTTTGCCAGCAGAAATAGTAATCATTAAGGGTCATTATTAAATTTTTCATGAATATTCAAGTTTTAATATATGTCACCTATATGGCTGGTAAATATTTAGTATTAAGCACTGTTTTGTATTACGAGTTAATCGTGTTGGGTAATTACTAAACAATAGGGCTTAGAAGCCTTTGTCCCAGTATTATACAAGGTACAGCTGAATTTCTCTCTTGTTTTAAGAACACGTGTTACGTCTACAATTTAAGAAATGTGTTTAGAGACAACGATATATTTAACTATGCAAACCACATTTCCACCAAGATTAACAAAATGGATATGTTAAACCTTGACTTAAGAGTTGAAATATGTTAGGTCTTGATCTAGACCGTCAAACACCCATCTGCAAATCTACAGTTTCTATAAGCTTTTTCAAGGCAAATTCATATTTGAACTGGTTAATCATATTGATTAAGGAATTGTCGGCGATTGTAAGTGACATCACAAATTGCCATGAGGAAATGAAAATCCTCACCAATCATTTAGAAAGTGATATTATGTAACTAATCTTTCTGTTGTCGTTGTAAACAGTAGATATTGCTTCTATCCAGTTATTATTCATAACCTTATATTGTCTCAGCGCCTTTGTCGAAATTAACTGCCACAAGCAAATGAATGCATAGCTGTTTTTGTTCCGTATATCTTTCCTACAAGAAATATATCAAATCAGAAATATACGCCTTCAATACATAATGCATTGCAATAAGAAATTTTAACATGATTCCACTACTCTGTTCTTAATGCATTACACAGCAACAAAAATGGTGTCATCTTTATAATATCGTTATTTAATAGAGCACACAGTAAAATTAAATCAGCACGTGTGCAGCAGTTGTCTCTAATACATCACGCAATATATGATATTCAACACGTGTACGCTACTCGCCTCTTAATATATAAGGCAGTACAAAGTATGTACCATGTTGCAAAACTCTATTGCACGACATAATGTAGTACAAGAAGATAAACTCTTTATGATACTAGTTTTGAACACTGAACGCTGTAAAAGAAACATAATATGCGTTCAATGGTCACTAAATATAAAACGCAACACAAATAAATTGAAAATGTGCCTGCAATATGAAAACGAAGAGAAACAAAATGCTTGTGCGAAAGGATCTTGGCTTCGACTTCTTTGTATGTTTTTTTAAGGCGATTTAACCATATTACTCAAAACATGAAGACATAATTTAGCAACGTATGTAAAGCTATTAATGGCATATATATGACTATAGTACCCACTTAATGACGACATATTGGTACAGTAAGATATTGTAACACCCCATGTGCTATATTTCGTAAAGTGCAGAGTTCAAAACTGAAAAATGCGTTTTATAAATAGCAAGGTGAAAAAGAACATGCCTTTTAATATTGCAAAGTGAAAATTTAAGTCTAAGTATTGAAAAAGAAATGCATTTCTTAAAAGTGCCTAGTTTCTTGGATTGTTGAGTTAGGTATTAGACTACTGATTACATATACCTAGAAACATATTAGCAGCAGTGATGGTGAACCCTTCATTATGAAATATTTCAGTTGCGAAAGTAGATGAACAATAAAGCTTTTTATTTTATTTTTGACGTTTGTGTTTTCGTTTCTTTCATGCGTGTTTGGTTACACTGTTTGTGTCGTCATTCTTCTTGCTGACGTGTCTCGCAACCAAACTATTTATCGAGACATATGATATATCTCGCTCGAGGTACATATAAGTTAATGTGATAAAACCATGCGGGGTAGCTTACCCGTTTGAAAAAATGTTTTTGAATTTAATCATATTCATGTCCTATGAACACCTTGTCTGTTGAATGTTTCGCACTGGATGTTTATCGACTCCATTAAACACAACTAAAATATTGATGTTGTATAAATCTTTCGATTGTTGTGTATATTGCTGAGCAACATAAATCAAATCTGTGTTTTGTCCCTGCCTCGAGAAAATATCCGAGCTGGATTTGATTGTTTGAGCAGCATCACATCGTCGTGTACCATAAAATATTAATAGTCTTTCGAGGTTATCTATCAATATCGGTTATACAACATAATATCATTACCAACTGCATTTGACGACCTCACTTTGTCAATGAAATTTTTATGCACAAAATACCATTTGAGCCATGTCATTGTTTGATTGAGCTACAGTGGTGTCTTACCAGTCCTATACGGGCATATTAGAACTGCTTTGATGTAAGTTGGCAGCGTTGCATAATGGTTGAGTGGCACTTAAGTTCGTGTCGCTTAGAAATTACCGACATCCATGTTGTACAAATATAATAAATGATATAGTTTAATAATTTGTACGATGCAGCGCATCCAGGTTCACAAGTGTTTTAACAAAACTAATAATTACATATTAAAAACGTACTATTACAGGCATGCGAGTGAAATGTGGTACTATCAAAAACATATTTATTTTATTTCGTACGAAGATAGCGGAGATATTGCTGCTTCACTGGGAAATTTAGAAGGGACTCTACGGACTACGTATCCTGGCAAGAAGAATCTTCCTGGATATAATATTTTGGTCTTGGAACCAGACATAACGAATGAGACCAATCAATATGAGACATATCAAGATATGGCGAATATCCAATGCATGTTATTGATCGACTGTGCCACGTTCGTCACGTAACCTAGAAAACATACAGATTTACAACAATGACTGATAGCAGATGTAAATTTAATTCTATATTTAAAAAATATATCGCAAACACTCGCTTGCTAATGTTCTGTAAGACCTGCGATGAAGATAACCTACTTCGGGCGGGCTGAGGGTATTAACATTAATGCAATTTGAGTTTTTACAAATATATTTCAACAATAATATTTGCGTCACCTTCTCATATATTCTCAAATTATTTTGTGATTATAGCTTGATAAATGTTACTCTGCAGAAACATAAACACACACACACACACCGACACCCACCCACCCCAACCCCACCCCACCCATATATATATATATATATATATATATATATATATATATATATATATATATATATATATATATATATATATATACTGAATATTGTCAAGAGGATTAGCCTTACAATTTGAATCATATCTTTAAATAATATGGCTCTTAGTTGAGTTGCATTCTATTTATCGGGTGTCTATTTATAAGGTATTTGGAATATTTGCTTGCAGAAAAAATTGAAATACACCCAAACACACCCGACCCACCCCCATATATATATATATATATATATATATATATATATATATATGGCATATAACATGCTGTAAAATGTGAAATCGATGAGCCAAAGCGACACATCTGTTTTTGTATGTAAATTTATGTGCGCGCAAATTATATCCCGGATATTTTACATTAGTAGTTAGAGGCTATTAAGCTATTATAATAACATTTGTGCATGGCTGTCTTTTTCTAGTCTTCTTGGTTTAAACCGCTTGGTTTCAATGTTCGAAGGCGTCGTGTCCAGTAAGATTCCTTTCCTTTTCTGGTTTCGGAACTCCAGTTGTGGTTGTGAGCAATTAAAAATAAGTGTTCATCGATTTCACATTTTACAGCATCCGCATCAAGTTAAAAGAAACTAGTTGTAACATACTAATTTTCAAGGTTTAATTCTTGTAGAAACAGGCATGTAAAGTTCTATAAAAACGGTTTTGTATTTTAATTGTCTGTCTTGTCTATGTTCTCTATTTGCCTTTGATAAAGACTCATTGAGAGTCGAAAGCGCTCAGGCTAGAGTGATACTAGTTTTTGCACTGTTGCTTGTCAGTTTTTTTGCATTTATATATATATATATATATATATATATATATATATATATATATATATATATATATATATATATATATATATATATATATTATATATATATATATATATATATATATATATATATATATATATATATATTGAATATTGACAAGAAGGTTACCTTTATAATTTATATCATATCGTTTTGAAAAAATGACTCTTAGTTGAGATGCATTCTATTTATCGGGTGCCACCGTCCTCCCCACACGCGCACAGACGCAAGTATTTGGGATATTTGTTTGCAGAAAAAAATTAAAATAATGCATCTTTATACCTGTTATATTATTATTATAATGCTTTAATTTGTAATTTTAGTTCGTAATTACTAGTACCTTCAAATTAATATTAAATTTGTTTAAGTTAATAAGGCATAACAAATGATGATAGTATTTTGAGTACGTTCAAGCTATTAATATCGCACAACTATGTCTTTCCCTTTGATTATTTTTTACACAGAACAAAACATCGTCAATAAATAATGTTTTGCGTTTGATTTGATCCCAATGTGTTGCTTTTGTGTTATTGTACTGAATTGAGCATTATTATTACAGCTTTGAAGTAAACGAAATTAAGCATTAATGTAAAAATAAATTAGGTACATAAATATGATACAAGCCGAATCTATAATTAGCAATTTCATGATTGCTTTCAGTATTAACAGTCGTCCCTGGAGAAAAAGAGAAACAAAATTGTCATAAGTATCATTAGCTGCCGTAACATCAGAGCAAAATGTGCCTACAATATTTATCCCCAGGGAAAAGTTTCATCGCATTTTCTTGTTTTCGTTAAGTGATATAGATTATGAACATAATATGTGAATCAATATATTCTTCATTATCATCGCATCGTGTATAATATTCAGTTCACGTGTTCGTTCCTCCGTGTCTCTGCATGAGAAAAATTATAAATAACACAAATAGATATACGGTTTTCAGTAGATTTCAATTATACTTGATAAAGTTGATGGTCATAATCAAAGACCTTACATGTTGATTCTTTGTAATAACGATGTGTAAGAAAGATTAACCGTTATTCTTTCAATTTAATTCAGTCACGTAGTATATGATATGATACGGTGACCTTATATTGACACTATTTTGGAAGAGTTATGCACCCTTTCGAACAAACCATACTTACGTTCTATATACCTTGAGAAAAAAGATGAAAAAATGAAGTTTTACTTCATTGCTCAATGGCCTTACCGTGCGTGGAATATTTTAACATTTACATTTCCCACAACAAAATAATAGTGATAATTGTCAACTCTCGTTATTTAAAGGTTATGTTAGCGTTAAAATATTGCGCTGGGAACAAAGGATAAACTTTGCACTTAAGTTCTATATACCTTCATTTCACATCGGCATTGTCGCTGACAAAATTGCCAGTACTCCTTTATCGATGACTTAATAAGACAGAATAACAGCTTCAGATTGCAATTGAGCTTTTCCAGTTACTCAATCAGGCATCTGCTACGGACTACGATCTCTTAACTCAAAGTAGAAAAGGCATATAATGAGAATCTTGGAAGAGCTTTTGACCAATATATGGCCTATAACAATTCAATATCTTGGGTGTATGTTGGAGGAGTTAGGCAGGTATTAAATTAGCCAAAATTCGGCTAATCTCTACAAATGTGTTCTTCACACTCTTAGGTAGGAATAAAATATTGGATAAATGTATGCTTTGCCACAAATTGGCTAGTGTCTTTAAATATAATAGCAATGCATGGTTGAAAAGATCAAAATCTAGGTAACTATAATGAGCCAACATTTGGATACCTGCAATATTGTCCCTTTCCATAATGTACTGTATGACCTTTAGGCAGAAACCAAATTTCGGATAAATGTATCCTTAGTCACAATTTTGGCTTTATATATATGTAGCCATGCACAGTCAGGCTGGTGTACTACTAATGTCTTTTAAACAAAATTTGGCTAGTGTCAGCAGCAGTTTTTAAAAACAGCTGCCTGTATGGCTGTTAGAATTTGAAAGCTCTATAATTAGCCATATTTTGCTATCCTCCTCAGTGTTTAATTCCAAACTGTTGTGTAAATGTATGCTTATAACATTGTTGGCCGTTTCCTGCAATGTTTCTTTCGTATAACCTACAGCAATAACTCTTAGAATACAAATACTGCTAAATGTAATACTAAATCACTCTTAGGGTAAATGCGGTATTGGCTAAATATGTGCTTGAACAATATTTTGGAAATTCCTGTAAAGTTACTGATCATGATTATTATGTATGGCTTCAATAAAGAAATCTAGTATACTATATTTTTATGGTCACAAGAGTTTTGAAATATGATCAAACTCAAAATGTCATTTTTGTCATAGGAATCACAGTTAATCTAGAAGAAAATAATGAAAGTGACACATTTGTAAACAATATTTTATATTACTTACTACTAAATTATTATTTTGTGATTAAGATTTTGTGATTAAGACTGGTTGTTTCGACTCTGTTGATTAAGATTTGCTAAAAACATTATAGGCAAACAACAAAAGCTCCTAAACTGATTTGTTTCCCTTTATATAGCTCTTCCTATTGTCTGAATATACATTCCTATTTGTTTGTACCCTCATTCCAATTTGTTTTAGAAACAACCATACATTAAATGGTTAAATTAACATGTGTGCAAAGTGCTATAACTCTCAACCTTATGGTAATTTGTGGAATTATCTTGCACTTACCAAACAAGATGGACTGTGTCACTCTGCTGTCTGAGGAAAAAAGACTCACTCATAGTATACATAACATGACACAGTGTTAGTAAGGAAAGTACATTACGCACATAAACCTCAAACGATGACAGTGCTCGGGCATTCCTGGTAAACGTTGGATTAGAAATTATAAATCAATGAATGAAATGACTATTCCTTTCCAATTTTATCACACCAACTGTTTTCGCTATTGAAATAGGTAGGTCTTACGAAATACCTCATATGACCTGGTTAGTACACACTACATTCCAGTAATATTAAGGTGTCGTGCTATAGTATCTTTGTAAATATACTTTCCTTAGCATCGCGTGACGCCTTCACTGCTTGCGCAGCATGTGCGTATTACATGTCAATGCGCACGTCTGTTTATATATACCATATATTAATCTTCACTGAGACAGCCACTAAAGAGAAGCTCTTGGTGTATTAGCTGTCGAGGCGTGATGGACATTATATTTATTTAGTTTGAGCCAAAGAGTTGGGTGAGTTGTATACTTTTTACTCATGTCATTTGTAACTAGCATTCAGTTTCGTAAAACACGTTCAATGTTGTATTATATGTTTGCGTTCTTTTATCGCGCTTGTACTTTAATTCATTAAGTTTCTATGACTTATGTAATTTGGTAGCAAGAGATGATACTACTCGGATTATTAAGAGGGATATGGACACATGTGCATACTCCTGTTGATAACTTTATCTGGTCGCTATTAAAATTAATGCTGAAAGACGTACTACGTATGTATAAGAGAGTTTTAGCTTTTCTGATTTTTATTGTCATGGCACGCCGTTCCTACGTCACAGTCGTACATGAGGAATATTTCAGGCGTATTATTTCAAGCCATTTGTAACCATCAGATATATTAATGCAGACTATTCTAAAAATTGTTTCTTTTCCATATTCAGCTCACTTGGTATGGATAATCCGATGAGTGAACGAATATGGAGATATCTGGTACACCATTCGTACGTTAGACCGCCAAGGTACATGAAAGTCTGGAGAGTGGGGATGACCGTACCGGAAAGCGGGCCGAGTCAACATTGGATACGCATGAGATATCGTCGTTGTAGTATTTGACTACATGCAATTAATACCGTAGTGTTTGACTACATGCATTTAAGACATGAATTTAGTACAGTAGTGTTTGACTACATGAATATCGTACAGCAGTGTTTGTCTTGCTGTTCAATAAGGCACCAAATAAAGCCCGCACCTTTTTAATATTGTATATTGAATCCATATATTGTATAAATGTTTGCTAAACTACTCCTTTCTTTCAAATCTTTACGCCGTTTCAAAACCTTACTTAATGAATATATCCGATTAATGGATAGTTTTTGTTCTTTTCTCGCCTTTGGCACATTGAGTTGAAAGAATAATAAATTGGTTTGGAACGAACTATTAAATCATTTTTGTTCATTTTGGTTTAATCTTTTATGAATTTTGTCTAGTTAACATACATATAGGAAATATCACGCGACATTTAGCATACAACTATTTGAATTACAACTAGTATATATTTTTCAATAGTCCATGATATATATATATATATATATATATATATATATATATATATATATATATGAACACGTTAACTTACATGCCACAATGTCTTGAAAATGAGTAATATGTGCACATTGTTTCCACGATCATATATATATATATATATATATATATATATATATATATATATATATATATATATATACACCTGGAAATAGAAGAAACAAATCTAGATGCCGGATAGAGAGAATGTCAAAAGCCACAAATGTTAAAAATGTTGGAAGGAAAACAAAAACAAACGCTACAAGACAATGAGACAATACAGGTAGCAACAACAGATCAAGAAACAAGAGAAGCACAAAACCAAAACGAAAATGAAGAACAAATAACTAAAAGACAGAGAGAATTCGTAAAGGAATACAAATTACAACAATAAAGAAAATGAATGGAAGAAACAAGATTAGTGGCTGAATGGATAGAATTCCGAAAGCTATACGGGGCAAAACGGTTACAAGAGCAACAAAAGAACAGTCACATGACAATCAACCAACCCAGCAATCAAATGGAAATGAAAACAAACAGGTACAAACCAGAGAAACAATGGAGGAAAGGAGAGAAAAAAGAAGGACGAAAAGAGAGGAAGAAAAGACAAGGAATCAATACCACTATTTAGATGACAAATAATTACAATTGGAATCAAACAAATACCTATTATATATATATATATATATATATATATATATATATATATATATAACCAAGTAAAAAATGTAGAGTATATCCAGTGACAGTGGAAAATTTTAAATAGGAAAAACAGCAATAGCCAGACAGAAAGAAGTGAAGTCGAATTGGTGTTGATATTCTAAGTATGTGAAAAATAAAACTGAATTAATCAGAAAACTACAAAACTTGTTCTTGTTTAAAACTGCGGATGTCACATCAAATATGAAAACTCTATTTAGAAACAAAAATGCGCATTCAAATTGAACGAACAAACATCCATCGCATGTTAACAATCTTTTAGAGCTCATATTAAATTCACTTTGTCTTAATACGATGGTTCAACTGCGATAAAGTTTAGCTAGTAACAATAAATAAATATGTGTATGTCAGCTAATATCGGCTCTTTAAATATGCAAAGCATTACAATGTTTGAGTACCGTTAGCAAAATCAATTTTCTCTAATCAGTACCGTATAGATACACAAAAACTGTACTTTATCAATATTAATATCATATTCGACAATATAGCGTAATGCACGGAATTGATGTGTTGAAATGAATGATCTATGAAGCAAAAGCGATGGTAGAAGGTCTCAAAAGTTTATTTCCAAATAAGGATCATGAATTATATTTAGAGTCAATCTAAACTTCCATCTATACCTAATTACTTACGATCACAACCAGATAAGAGAATACTGCAAAATAATTTCATGGGCTTATGTGGACCAATCAAAATCTCCTAAAGTGATATGTTAACATCTTAAATAGTCAGACAGTTTACACTGAACAACCAATAAGAAAATTCTACCGACCTTGTGATAAAAATGTAAATAGTTGCCCATCGTTTCTGCGTAAGCTGATGTCGTTAAAGGTAAGAGTGTAGACATTTGATAATGCCGAATAGAAAGAACTTGAGGGGATGAAAAGATGAACTAAACCAATAAATGATTTTACTCAATGTCAACAACGTTTAAATCAAGTTTTCTAGGCTAATACTGTGCAGTATGATTTTATAAAATACAAATTAAATGTGAAGTTATTTTAGTATCATTTATTTTCTTTGGGATCAATTTTCGTAGCTTTATAAAAACAACTTCTTTATTTTTTTTATTAAAAAACGGCATTTTTGGGGGGTACCTTATTTCCTGGTTTTGCCTGTCAAACTTTGCATATTAGTAAATATGTAATTTCATGGATTAACCTCTACAAATACCCAACATGAAAAAAATACATAATAAAAACTATGCCGATGCAAACGGAGGTCACAGTCATGTTTTAAATAATACTACCACCTGTATGAGTACAAATCAAAGAAATGGCAAGTTCAATACTTACACTGCTTGTGATCAAATTAATAACATCAGTCGAAGCCAACGCAGCCAACAACACAAAAACAATACTTCCATCTCCATGAACACAAATAAAACACCCGTCAAGATTAATCAGTTTCGCCATCTTTTCGTTTGAGTGTTCAACATCAAAACAAAGCGACGGAGCCAACAAAGCCAGACCAATCAGTTATTAAAGTACATATGAATGATCTCTTACTTAAACCACTGTCCATCAAGTTACACCATCAGTAATTTCTGACTATCATGACGTTAACACAGTAGCTTAAGAGTGATAACCCCCCACCCCCCATCGGTCCCATCAGAGGTTGCGAACCCGGCGCAAGCGCTTGCTTGCCAGGCAGCTAATGACGCAGTAGAACCTGTGCTTCATTCGACTGAAGGTTCGACTTAAATAAGTATTAAATGTACTATGTATATAATGTTAATTTGTATTATTGTTTTCTTTAGTATTACTATGGTTTGACTACTTTATGCTTTTTTTCATAATTCTCTCTATCTTTACTTACCTCACATATCGATTTAAGGCAGTGAGTATAAAATTACAGCTATCGGATGCAGTACCTTATCAATCGTGTGGATTGAAACAATATAAAATGATTTAAAATTCTTGCTTCAAAGGTTTAAATAATAAACTAAACACATGTAAAAGCTAATATTTAATAAGCAAATTACAGTATTGACCTTGATTTATTAAATGCAAGTAGCTATCTTAATGTCGAAGAATGAAACACTATAAGAAAAGGAGGTTGGGGGTCATCATCCTAAGTGGCTCAGGTTTTGTTGGAGATGTAAATTCTTGGTTCTTGATAACTACTAATACCACCTTAACTGGTCCCCCACGAATGCTGTAGATACTACAGTATCAAATCTTTAGATATTTCTAATATTTTTTAGATTACATGGAACGATAAAACCCGATGTGATGCCACCTTTGAGTATTCCAAATGCATTTATCACTATCTGATCTACGGGTCGAAATGTAAACGAGAAAATAAAGTTCTCCAAAACTGATACTTACATATCATATTTATTAGCTCTTGATCAGAATCAACCTTGATTGTCCATTAGCATATCCTTTCCTTCAGGTATACCAATAATGGTCCATAAAACTGCATTTATATAATATATTGAACAGCAATTGAGTTTTAAGTATTATTATTATTTTTCAGTTTTGTTCGTTGCTATCGAGCATTGATAGTTTTGTTTTATTGTCGTTGTTATTATTATTATTATTATTATTATTATTATTATTATTATTATTATTATTATTGCTCTTCAATAGTTAGACCCAATATAGATTATTAGGAGTGTTATAATGATATATCGGTAAACATCGATACACTACCATATTCGTATCTCTATAAATTCTTTCATGTGTTGTTTACCCATAACCGTATATTAGCTAGACTAGTAGTGGAACAAGCTTTATGTATTCAAAACTGACTATGGAAGTAAGAACATTCACAGAAACCAGTCAAAGCTTCTATTAGAATTGATGAGTTTACAACTCACGGTACTAATTCATTTACCATAGCATAACTATTCAAATACCATGTTTATAAAATTTCAATAACTTTAAATTGCTGAGTTCTCATGATAAACCCAATATTTATCCTTATAGATGAAAACTGGATGACAGCTACTGTTTAAAGAAAAGGATATGAGCCACGGCATTGTCTGGACCTACATGTGTTTGAAACATGTGCTTTCAATTACGTAACAACGATTCAGGTGCAAATTTCAGTAATGAGCGTCCAAACTCAAGGACTGAATTCCATCAATAACGCAATGTCGATATTTTGTCAGTTACAACAAGGATGAGTTCTCAAAAGATTCTTTTTCCTAAAATACAACTTTCATTATCATCCCGTCCTGGCCAGACAAGCTCATATATACTCTGTTTTATCTACACTCATTATAAATCTGTTTCCATTTCTCAGTACCATTAAAGCTCAGTCATCAGTGATTCTAAATTGTCTAACCAATAAGCAGGCAAATGGTGTTCTCTGAAATCAGGTTGGTGTTAAACTTAACAAAATGTTGGTGTTTATTAATTTCTGGTGCCTTGAACGTGTGAAATAGTAAGCACATGCAATGGTGCAACCTCCACCCTTTCAGGAATAAGTCACAATTCGACTGCTATGCCTGGTGCGTCTGCTGAGTCGGAACCCCTCTCAACAAATCGATTTCTGTCTTTTATCCTCAAGATATCAGTATGCAAATTCCTTCAAACTTAAGACCATACAAAAACCATCCCACCAAGTGCAATCGCTATTACCAGTGCAAGACCTCAGATATTTTATTTTTGTCTCCAACAGTGGATTTATTAAGGATTTTAACGACATTACATAAGAATTATGAGACACCAAGTAGCAGTGTGTTTGCTGGGAAACCAACGCCTGCATGTACAACAACCTGAAGTTGGACACAACAAGAACATCGTCAAAACTGGAAAGGTTGCTTTGACAACAGATACCTAAGCATCAAAAGAAACAGTGTCTTATCTTAGAGTGACAGCAGTATTAATCCGTCCAGTGCTGAAGCTATTTAGCTTTCTTGTACAAATCAGGGCAATGCCAGAAAACCACACTGGATCCAACATTGTACAAGTGATTGCTGATGGAGTAGGTGAATGGCACATACTAATTCAACCCCTTCTATCACTGTTTAGTAGATTTGTAAAGGCTGTTGCCTTCTTGTATTAATGTTCACTTTATGTAGAAGTTATCACACACACTATTTAGATGGTCAGTCTATTTATATCATAACTTATCCACATGTCTATATTATCAGAGGAAGAGACGCATGAAACCACTTCCTGCAATGGTGACTGCCCTTTGTACTTAACATATTCTAACATTATCATTCATCATTCCTCTTCAGCACAGGCTGGGTCTAAAAGGCACCTCCTGACGCACTTCATGATAGGAAACGTGCAAGACCCACAAATCGAAATTCGAGGTAAACCGACTCGGTAACTAAACAGTTTCTGGGGTTGTTTTGAGCTTTATTCATCTTAATATGTGTTGTCCTATCAGTTTTAGGATCATTGCGTGGGTAGATATTTATTGCCAGCATTGAAACACCAAAATATCTATATTGATGAGAGCTACAACAGAATATGATAAGTACAAAACAAAACACTCAGTATGACTCCATCAGATGGACAATAACTACAGATTCCATTTTACGACAAAACAAGCGGATAGGTTGTTGCCTCTTAATCATATCAGTAAATGCATTTGCTTATCATCTGATTGCAACCATGATGTCCCAACGGATATTTTCAGTTCTGAATTTTCTCATTCGCTATGTCCTTGTCTGATCTGTTGTGTTATAATTGACTGTTTTCTTGATAAGATCTCAAACCAAATTGCCTTTTCCAGGACTGTTTCATGTTTACGTGGCATTAAACAACATTATTTGTTGTTCAGCATAGAATATATAACCCATGTTTCTGTATTTATGTATAAATGAATTTACTCTGTGGCGACAATGCTGACTTTTGGAGATTTTAAAAGGTCAAAAAGCATTTCATAGCTTCAAACGATGTTTTTCAGTATTCATCTTGTCTCTAAAAGCGAGTTCACGCAATGTAAGGGATGCAATGCTAAACAAAACAATGCAAGGCAATGTGCACGGTATATGCAATTTGAGGCAGAGGATAAGATTAAATATAATAGTTTTAAAACGCAACGCGAGGCTATATAAGGCAAAATGAGAACACAAAACTAGACACGGTAATGATGCAAGACAAAATCTCACAAGGCTAGGGTATGCTAAGCAATGCACGGTATTGGGCACGATACTGTGAGGGGCGACCAATTTAGAATACAGCACCAGGGAGCGTGATGTAACAAGTGTCCATTATTAAAAACATACACATTGTTGACGTCAAGCGTTTCCATTGTTGGACGTAATGAGTGTGCATGTATACATAAAGAAATGTTTCATCCACCCTAAAGAGCCTGCCTAACATTCAAAATGACCTGAAAATAATCAGACAAATATCAATGCATATATAAGACTGTCCCTTGCAATTAAGTGCACATTTGTCCTAGAAATCCAATAACTGAATGCATCTTCATCTCAGAGGAAGTGGAAAACTGGAACAATAATCTTAACAGCAACTTTTTCCATTATTTAAGGAATGAAGTTTGCATTTGTCCTTGAAAAGATGTTATATCCATAATCATACATTTTATCTATGCACTTTTGAAACTACTTGAACAAAAACATATGATTACTGCATTTGACAAAACTATGTCCGTTGCAAGAAACTGCGTACATTGCACTTCGAAATCCAATGAGTTAATGCGTCAACCAATATATATATATATATGTCCTCTAAATGTTTCATGGAGCGACGGTCATAGATAACATTATGATAAATGGTGAACTGAAAAGAATGTACATGAAGCTAAAAATCCCTTAGGTTCGATAAGAATGACAAGACATTAGCCTCTTGCTACATAAGGTTAGGCATATAAATATGGGAACTCCGTTAACGACATGGAAGGCCTCATCACGCAACACGAGGCTATGCAGGGCTAGACAAAACAAAAGCGCAAAGGAATGGACAAGGGCTATACAAGGCGAAATGAAAATACAAACAAGACACGGGCACATAACTATGCGACGCGAAGTCACACAAGGTTAGAGTATGTTAAGCAAGGCTAAACAGCATATGGCAATGTAATGAGCAGGGCAAATTATTGGGCAAGGTAATGATAATGTTTAAGGGAGGCAAAGTTAGAATAGAATACAATGTGACTTGATGAAACAAATGCCCATTTTTAAAAACAGTGTGTTTGTCCTTATCCAATGTTCCATTTAATCCTATATGCTAAACATGTAGTTCTGAAAATGACAAGACAATAATATGATGTATGAATATAATAAAATTTCGTATTTGACAATAAATTCTGCTCCCCTGTTATATAAATTCAATAAGTTAATGCATCTTACTGTCATGAGGAAGGGAGTAATTATCAAGCCATCCTGATATTAGCGTTGAAAGACGATTTTGTTTATGTTTAATAAGAAAGTTTGCTGAAGATCCTGACAACACACCAATTACTCTAAAAGAAGGAATATGAACCGAAAATCCATTGTTTGCTTGATGTCCGGCAGCATTTGCAAAGTTAAACGTTTTGGACACTTTCAATGATCTTTCTCGGCTTATGGAATCACATCACAATTAATACTTCCAGTTCAGTACCCAGTAATGTGGTTCTAGTTTATTTTTAGAACATATTTTCCTCTCTCATTTTGGTGGTGATATAAGAGTTCTATTGATGCATTTTGGTAGGGATTTAACGGTAATTGTTTATTCTTGCGAATACGAGCTGAGAGAGTGGTTCTTATTGTGTAATTTGGTGACAGTGCACATGGAGTAATAAGGCTTTGTTGATGATCCGGATATGAAATCTGTGTTATGCTGTTCTGTTTACAGTGCAGCCGCTCAAGAACATGCCGGTGAAGCCCTGACAAGAACTTCACCGTGATGTCATCTTTGGATGTAGTTTAGATTAACATATGATTTGTATTGATTGTCTCACATTTGAAAGGTCAGTACTGAGAAATATATGTAGAGAACATATAGTAAAATTATTTGTGGTCTATGTCCTTATGATAAATTTAGTTCATTGTAAATAACTCCAAGTTTGCTTGATGATCATTCTAATAAATCTTTAGTGCCTGCGCAAAAGTAAATTAAACTTCCGAGTATAAAGTAAATTATTGTTCGTCACGTTGTAAGGATTAAGCAGATTTCAACATGTATTTGTTAGATCCTGAGGCTAATACGTTTGCGCCGTTAATATGTATTAAGGTCAATTCGGCGAACAGAAGGTGTCTTGCCAGTGAATTGGCATGTTGATACTATTCGTAACTCGCTGTATTTTGGACAAGCCAGTTAAATAATAATTGCGATCATAGGAGACACAGTGAAGTGGTGGAATTCTCTGTTCGGAACAAAGCAACATCAAAGAGAGTCGTAAAACCACACTCGACAGACTGTTGGGAGGGGGCTGCGTCTAATTGTTATATGAATCAACATCAACTTGGAATTGAGCAAGGCGTGGCCAACATTAAAATAGGAAGTTTAAATATATTATATTGAGAATTTAACGTCAGAAGTCGCCATGACCATCTTGCGGGATTAAGGAAGGATAAGCTTATCCACCCTCATTCGAAATTGGCGGGAACCTTGTATATTCTGAGAATTACAAGGAGCTAAAGAACAGGTTAGTGACTATTTGCTCGATGGATGAAATATATTACTGCAAAGTAAGTAAACTGTAATTGTTGCAGTATGTTTACTTTAGTACGTCGAATTATCACTTGCAAAGTGCTTTATTCGTAAAGTTTGATATACATGCATATTTTGAGGCTTGAAATATGTTTATGTAGAGAATTGATACTTTTGTAATTTGCTATTTGGTTAAATTGTAGTAATCTCGTGTATTTATTCATTTGATATTCTAGATTTATAAATGTTGAATTGAATTATAAACTTTGTATAATGGTTGCAGTGTGCAACATTAGTTAATATTTGTTTATTTGTTTGATTACCGGACAGATAACCGCTATCGCTTAACAGCTTGACGCACCTCTTCCGTTGTTTTTTTTTTCTTTTTTTTTTTGGCGCTATTTTACATCAAATATGTGCTTGTTGTCTATCTTTGTTTACATTATTGTGTTTCATCATGCATTGGTTGTACAGTTTGTATTTGTTTGTTCATCTCCTTGTTTTGGAAACGAGATTGATTATAATTTTACTGAGCTGTAATGTTCCACTGTTAAGACGTCATTTATTTTTAATAAACAGCCATCACATGATCGCCAGTTAACCAGCTTACGCTATGATGGATCCTCATTAATTGCATAAAATGGCAACACCTTGGCTCATCATACCACACTGTGCTCAAGACTAAACGAACAGTCATCATTACTTAGATGTAAATGGAAGCGAAACAAAAAACGGTGTTTCTGTGCTGGCCGGCGTAGAACAGGGAGAAGAATTTCAGTTAATTTTGATAAACTCATTCAAATTCATCTTCAATCATCAGCAGTTGTATCAACTGTCACATATATCCCACTATGTATTACATTCTTTAACGCCCAGTCAGTAAAATTACCGGAAAGGCGCACAGAAATAGTTAATTTTATCAACGACCAGAATATCGATGTAACATAATTGTTACCGAGAGGAGGGTGGATTAAATGAACAATACAAACACAATTTGTGAAAGAAAATATAAATTTATGTAATAAATTATAAATGAAAAAAATACAGATGTAACAACACAATAATTCATGCACTCAACCCACAATTAAACTCACAATCATTCACAATACATGAACAAATTAAATAACAATACAAAAGGAATCACAAATGTAAAGGGATCTCTTGGATTATACACAGATCCAAGAATCCTTTATGAAAGTTAAATAAATGCAAATATGATTTACGAAAAAAATAAACACAAACGACAAACTATCTATCGCACGATGGATTGCGATAACTAGCACGATCATATACTTGTATTCAATCAAGTTGCTAGCTTTTATTGATATCTATGTGATCACTTGAAATATTATTGCGATCTGACATAAACATGCAAATACAACAATGTATTCAATTATATCACAATTTCAATACACCTATGTGTCTCCCCTGTATAACCGCACGATTCAGCAACAGTTGAATCGTCTCCCAGTTTCCCCGAGAACCGAGGGTTGACCAATACTATTATCGGACGTTTCCCTACACGGATCCACCACAGTTATACGTTCAGACAGCATACAACATCTACCAGAACCAACGGTTCCTCACTACCCTAGATGTCGACCCGGACGTTTTACAACTCTAAGACAGCTCCGACACTCGGACTTCTAGCTTTCCGGATATTTACATGTTACACAGATGTTGACGAACAGACAGTTCGACACACAGACAGATACTTCAATTCCGTTTGCACAAATTAACGGCACAAGCACATTCAGATATTTATACAGAGATGTTCCAGAACAAACAATAGATGTCCCACAACAAATCAGACGATATCAAAGACGTTTATCAAAAGATGGTATCAGATGTGTTAACAGCTACGGTATCAACGATGTTATTAGCAGCTACGGTATCAACGATGTTATTAGATGCGCTATCAGTGATGTACTTCTACGGTATCAACGACGGAATCAACGACGGAATCAGCTATAATAAACAAAACCAGACTAATAATAGTTGTCTCAAAAATAATCTAAGCCGTAGATTACGATATTGTATTTAAAGTCTAAAAGTGACTAGTAATTCCAAATATTCCACGTTCAATTGCAATAAAAGCATCATTATACGAAATGATAATCTGAATAAAATTCACAATAAAACGAAATGTAAATTTAACACTCACCCCTTTGGCTGGAGATTTGCAAGACGAGGTTATCTATCCTTCGATTAGATATTTTAGTTCCCGTAAATAATAATGAGAAATCCTTCGCCTTATATACTCTCAATAGGTGAACATAAATCACATCGAGCTTGCCGTGCACCACGTAAAACGAGTATTTCGGATTTCATGTAAATTACAAATTGGCACATGCAAATCGTTACACGCCACTTAATCACCCCAGGTAATGCGTGTACGACGAAATCAAGAAAATGGTGAGTTTCGTTTGCAATTCAAGTACAACAAAAATCAGTTCAAATTTTCGCCTAATTCTGTGACAATACCTCCCCCCTAAGAATAAAAATGTACACATTTTTAAAACTAACACAGAATAGAAGAAAAATAACTACTGATGATATCTTACAACATTTACACTGGTTATACTACAAACTGGATTTTATTACTGGGCAAATTCATACAAATTTCCCATCATGCCCTACTCAAGTAGTCTGCGCCTATATTTTCAACTCCCCTTATTGACATTGTCGCTCTGTCTCTTGATGTATAACTTGAGCATGTTTGCATGGAATGTCTTTACATTACCGTCCATGTCAATTTTATAGTCCATGTCACCTTTTACTTCTTTAACTTCATATGGACCTTTCCACTGGACTAATAACTTATTCGAACTCGTTGGAAGAAGCAATAGCACCTGATCTTCCACAAGAAATTTCCTATTACGCGCTCTGCGGTTGTAATACTTGGCATATCTGCGCCCCGATTTAATCAATTCGTCACGTGCCATCTGGCATGTACTCTCAAGTTTGTTTCTTAGATCTAACACGTACTGGTAAGTCGTTTTTATTTCCTCGTTCGCGACATCACCAGTCCATAGTTCGCGTAGTATCCGCATCGGGCCTCGAACTGTTCTACCATACAACAGTTCAAAGGGCGAGAACCCTAAACTTTCCTGCGGTACTTCACGGTACGCGAACAGAACAGCGTTTAAATAACGGTCCCAGTCTTGCGGACGTTCCGCGCACATCTTTCTCAGCATGCTTTTCAGGGTACCATTAAACTTCTCTACCAGTCCATTGCACATCGGATGGTATGGGGTAGTGTTTAGCTGTTTGATGGATAACAGCCTACTTATTTCACCCATGAGGTCAGAGGTGAATTGGGCACCACAATCAGTGAGGATTTCCTCTGGCACCCCTACCCTACTGAAGATATCAACTAATGCTTCAGCTACCCTTTCCGTTTCAATAGTTGGTAACGCTACGGCTTCGGGGTATCTGGTTGCGTAATCAACCAGAGTAAGTATGTACCGATTCTTTCTTTCGGTTACCGGGTGTATTGGTCCTACAATATCTACTGCCACTCTTTTAAACGGCGTATCTATTAATGGCATTTGTCCTAAGGGCACCCTTGTGACCCTTCCCTTACAAACGGTTTTCTGACATACGTCGCACGACCTACAGAACCGTGTGACATCGCCATTAACACCGGGCCAGTAGAATTAAGCGACTACCCTGCTAGTGGTCTTAGCCTTACCTAGGTGTCCTGCCATGCTTGACTCATGCGCCACCCTAAGTACTTGAGATCTATATATCTGGGGTACGACCACTTGCCAATACTTCTTACCCTCCCGAGCGCTAAACTCCCTATGAATTAATCCGTTCTTGCGTACGAATCTAGAGCTACCCCCACGCTTGCAATGTTTAATCGCGCCGGACGTGATTTTCTCAACAATTGTTCTGATGGACTCATCACGTTCTTGCTCTTGTTTGAAATCATCACGGGAAATTCCTGAGATCGATTCAGGGACTATTAATTTATGAAACGCGGATTTCTCTCGCCGTGTTTGCGCTCGCGTTTCGACTGCCTGGGCCAAAGGTATTTTAAAATCGGCCATGGTTGGAAGACGGGAACCTTCAACATTACCGATCGTCAGATCGTATATAGGATTGTCCATACAAAGGGCATCAACAGTTCCCGTTAAGAAAGGTGTTTTTACTGTGATCCTTGCTACGGGAATGCGACCCATCGTCTGATCAAGCAACATACATGGGGATTCCCACCCGAGCATTTGGTTATCCTGCACGAGACTACGTCTGATCACTACGCCCGTACAACCAGTGTCACGCAATACCACGACTTCTCGACCGTTGACAAACCCTCTCGCGGTTGGTACGCGCGCTTCAGGAAATAAACACGTGCCAAGCGAATGAATACAAGGTTCTACATGTACGTTGTTATCGGATATACCTTTACTTTGTATAGCCACTGCTACCTTATGTATAAGTGCCTTTCTTTTAGGACAGTCTTTTTGAACATGACCCAATGCATTACACAAGAAACACCGCACACGCTGAAAAACTGGATTCCCAACTGACCTTTTTACCTCAGCTGATTTTACAGGCTCCCTAGGCATAGGTCTTACAGACTGGTTTCCAGACTTAAAATCTTTTAAAACTACGTTCTGGGTTCCCCCATGAGCTTCGGCAAATAAATCGGCTTGCTTAGCCATATCTTTTACGTTTGTGAAGACTTTCTCCTTCAGAAATTGATCTAATTCTCGCCCAACTGTATTAAATAATTGATCTCTGAGCAAGAAATCAGTCAACCCTTCAAACGTTTTCACCGCTTTGCCGCATTCAATCCACCGCTCAAAATAGTTCGCAATTCTGACGGTGAACTGACCAAAGGTTTCTCCCTTATCGGGCTTGCTATACCTGAACTTTTTTCGAAAACCTTGTTCAGTGAGCTCGTACCTTTTGAGAAGTGCTTCCTTTAGGACGTCGTACTTAAACACATCGTCCATAGGAAGTCGCGAGTATACATCCAGTGCTTTACCTTTTAATAAAGCACTCAGATGCAGCGCCCAGTCATTTTGACTCCACTTCTGGTTTTCGGCATACCGCTCAAACCGATGAAGATAACTATCTATGTTATCTTTTTCATCGTCAAAGGGAGGTAATTTGGGGCCCCTTAATTTGTTAGTGGCAGAATCGTGTTCTCTTCCAGATGTCGCTAATTCTACCTTACGCTCATGATCCCGTTGTTTTGCTCTTTCTTCTAACTCTAACATTTCTACTCTAGCTAGTTTATCTAACTCTATTCGCTTTTGCTCCGCTTCCATTTCCCATTCTATCCTGTCTTTTTCGGCCTGCTTCTCTAATTCTATCTTTTCCTTCTCGGCCTGCTGCTCTAATTCTATCTTTTCCCTCTCGGCCTGCTTCTCTAATTCTATCTTTTCCCTCTCGAATTCTATCTTTTCCCTCTCAAAGGCCCATTTCCTATCTTCGGATTCCCTTTCTAATTCCCGTTTCCTTTCATCAGATTCCCTTTCTAATTCCCTTGACCTTGCCCTTTCTTCCCTCTCCCGGGCTTGTTCTTCTTGAATAAATTTCCTTAGACTTTCACCTTCATACCCAAATTCTTTGCCTAAGGCAACCAAGTCCTTAAGGGATGACATGACAATGACAATTGTAATATGAATATAGATATATAACCAAACCAATACTTTGAACACGTTTATACTGGACTCACGGACCTAGGTAAACTAGACAAAAATAAACTCCAACTAGAGTATTATCTTAACAGAAGGTCACGCTCGAATATAAACATTAAATGTATACCTTCACAAAAATGATTGACAGTTCACTTAATCCAACGATCCCACTTCTGACACCATTGTAACAGAATTGTTACCGAGAGGAGGGTGGATTAAATGAACAATACAAACACAATTTGTGAAAGAAAATATAAATTTATGTAATAAATTATAAAAGAAAAAAAATACAGATGTAACAACACAATAATTCATGCACTCAACCCACAATTAAACTCACAATCATTCACAATACATGAACAAATTAAATAACAATACAAAAGGAATCACAAATGTAAAGGGATCTCTTGGATTATACACAGATCCAAGAATCCTTTACGAAAGTTAAATAAATGCAAGTATGATTTACGAAAAAAATAAACACAAACGACAAACTATCTATCGCACGATGGATTGCGATAACTAGCACGATCATATACTTGTATTCAATCAAGTTGCTAGCTTTTATTGATATCTATGTGATCACTTGAAATATTATTGCGATCTGACATAAACATGCAAATACAACAATGTATTAAATTATATCACAATTTCAATACACCTATGTGTCTCCCCTGTATAACCGCACGATTCAGCAACAGTTGAATCGTCTCCCAGTTTCCCCGAGAACCGAGGGTTGACCAATACTATTATCGGACGTTTCCCTACACGGATCCACCACAGTTATACGTTCAGACAGCATACAACATCTACCAGAACCAACGGTTCCTCACTACCCTAGATGTCGACCCGGACGTTTTACAACTCTAAGACAGCTCCGACACTCGGACTTCTAGCTTTCCGGATATTTACATGTTACACAGATGTTGACGAACAGACAGTTCGACACACAGACAGATACTTCAATTCCGTTTGCACAAATTAACGGCACAAGCACATTCAGATATTTATACAGAGATGTTCCAGAACAAACAATAGATGTCCCACAACAAATCAGACGATATCAAAGACGTTTATCAAAAGATGGTATCAGATGTGTTAACAGCTACGGTATCAACGATGTTATTAGCAGCTACGGTATCAACGATGTTATTAGATGCGCTATCAGTGATGTACTTCTACGGTATCAACGACGGAATCAGCTATAATAAACAAAACCAGACTAATAATAGTTGTCTCAAAAATAATCTAAGCCGTAGATTACGATATTGTATTTAAAGTCTAAAAGTGACTAGTAATTCCAAATATTCCACGTTTAATTGCAATAAAAGCATCATTATACGAAATGATAATCTGAATAAAATTCACAATAAAACGAAATGTAAATTTAACACTCACCCCTTTGGCTGGAGATTTGCAAGACGAGGTTATCTATCCTTCGATTAGATATTTTAGTTCCCGTAAATAATAATGAGAAATCCTTCGCCTTATATACTCTCAATAGGTGAACATAAATCACATCGAGGTTGCCGTGCACCACGTAAAACGAGTATTTCGGATTTCATGTAAATTACAAATTGGCACATGCAAATCGTTACACGCCACTTAATCACCCCAGGTAATGCGTGTACGACGAAATCAAGAAAATGGTGAGTTTCGTTTGCAATTCAAGTACAACAAAAATCAGTTCAAATTTTCGCCTAATTCTGTGACAATCGACGTCTAATTCCTGAAAAGAACATGGCTAAAAGCATCAGGTGATGAGCCCAAGTGCTCGGATTTAACACACACCACTTACTCCATCAAGTCGCAACTCTCGCGGGGGTGAAATAGCTGTCATTACGCACAATTCCGTGATAAAAGGTCTTAACCACAACAAAACACAACCTTCACTTTCCTCCACAGATCGTTTGAACTTATTTAAACAACACTCACACCAGAACAAAGGTCAGTCCAATTTTTTCATCCTCAACCGCCCTCCTCCTGGTAGCAAAAACAATCTCACTGAATCTCACATATTGGAGCAGTTTCCGAATATTCTGGAAAATGGAAAATCGATAGGTAGCAGCCTAATTATTCTTGGAGATTCCACATTTCACTTTGACTGTCCTGAACACTCATACACATCAACACACCTAGATTCCATTCATGTTTAAAACTTTAAACAGGCAGTTAATCAACCCACGCATAAACGTGGTCACATTGTAAACTGTTTTCTTCATTGACCTGATGATAATATTCTGACATCCATCCTTGTATCCCACGAACATGCATCAGATCACCACTGCATTATATGCCATCTCGACGTATCAGTCCCTAACCCTCCACCTTTATTTGCTACTACTAGAAACCCCCAAATAATAATTATAACCAAATTAATGCATGACATCCAAGAAAACCTAACAACTAAATTACATCATTCAGCAAAACAACTTACATCCAAAGCAACACTTCCAACTACCTTCCCTCCAGTAGACTTTCTGGACCTACTTGCAAAGTTATTCCGTGACAAAGTACAAACTCATTAGAGATTCGCTTGGCAACACATGTTCAATTAACTCGTCAACATACAGGTATGATACAGAATTTCAGCAACAACCATTAGGATCATTTGAAACTGTCTCTATGAATTAAGTACGGACAACCGTGATGAAAAGTACACGAAAGTCATGTGAACTTGACCCAGTTCCAAAATCACTGCTGCTTGAAGGCTTAGCCCCAATATTGCCTTAATTTAACTGATGTCATTTTTCAAAACTGCCATCCGAAAGCCACTGCTGAAGAAACCAACACTTGTCCATAACGATTTAAAGAACTACCGCACATTTAATAATATCCCGTTCACATAAAACAAAATCTTAGAAAAAAATGTTCGAGCCCAACGTGCGTCTCATTTGAATTCAAACAGCCTTTTTTAGCAATGTACAGTCTGCATATCGCCTTTGCCACCGTACTGAAACTACTTTTCTGAAAGAATTTAATGACATTCTCTCTGCTTTGGATAGTGGAAAGAATATAGTCCTCAATCTCTATGATTTGATTGCAGCATTTAACACAATAGACCATGATATATTACTTCACCGTCTCCAGCATGTATTTGTCATTCACAATACAGCCTTGCAGTGATTCAAGTCCTATTTAGTCAAAAGTACACAATTCGTACCTGCAAATTGAATAAACTCCATCCTAGTTGATCTATGTCGTTGTGTACCACAGGGACCTGTTTGTGGACCTACTCTTTTCATTCTTAACACTCAGCCGCTCTCAAGTGTTGATGACAATCAAATATACTCTCTAACCACCCAACTGAAGTTGATGCTGCCATCCATAGAGTAGAGAGGTGCAGATATGATGTGAAATCAATAATGATATGTATCAAGCTGAAGATAAATGATGATACAACTGAGGACATTATGATCACAACCCAACAACTTTCTCATTCCAATCCTTTACTTCAGACAATAAATATCTGTCAGTACGAAACATAGGGTTTACTCAAGACAGTTTTTATAAATTGCACCAACATGTCATGAACATATGCAAAAATGCATATCGTAAGCTGAGACGCATCATCTCCGTTCTCTAATATCTTTCAGTTGATGCCACTAATACACTTGTGTGTTCATTAGTACTTTCAAGACTGGCTAGTGTAACTTAATTCTGTCTGGTTTGTCACAATCTACTTCAGAAACTTCAAAACGTTCAAAACACAGCTGCTCGGATCATCTTTAGAGTTCATCGATCATAGCACGCCTCACCGTCCCCCTGTACCCTACACTGCTATCCATTCGATACAGAATCAAACAAAATGTGTTTTCTGTGCTACATTTCACTGACAGACTCCAGTCTAACATACCTGTTCGGCCTCAACCATATGCATGCACCAGCAGGATAATTATGCTCCTCTTCTTGCAATCGTATACTCATTATTCCCACTATGAAAACGAAGTCATATGGACAACGTTCTTGCACATACCTAGACCCTGAGATAGGGAACAAATTGCCCCTTGAAGTTAGACACAAAGACACAGTGGTCCATTTTAATTGCGCTCGTACAACTCACCTTTCTCGACTGAAAGAACAAACTTATAGACCTAATAATATGTTGTACCTTACATGTTTCACAATGATTTTTATGTTTTCTAGTTTTAAGGTTTTTGTTTTTTCTTTTTCTGTAGTGTAGTCATATCATTATAGATATTGTAAAGCTCATAGAGCTTCTAATGGTTTGCCGCAATACAAAGTACTCATTATTATTATTATTATTATTATTATTATTGTTATTATTATTATTATTATTATTATTATTATTATTATTATTATTATTACGTTGCAGTTTATTAAAGCCTTAAAGGAAAGGAATCATGTATTGATATGAGCAGATAAAAACATCGTGTAAACAAAGCTTATAGCACGGAAGTTGTTCGGTTCATACTTCATTTAACGTTAATTTAATATAAATTATTAAGCTGCCCAATAGCAATATAAGTTTACAGAATGTGAACGCAATGAAAAAAGGTATTAAAAGACAATTCGTTTTTATAATAATGTACATGAATATGTGATCTGTATCCATACCTTGCATATAACCAACTAGAAGACGGAAAGCAGTTGACTGACATGTCACTAATTGATTTTTGGCCATTAAATGATTACTTGAGCAACATCCATTGGACACTAAATTCATTTGACGCAAAGTAGAAAACCACTGTGGTGATTAAACTGCAACAATACTTTGGATTTATTTAATTATATATTCCCTTATTTCGCCGATGAAAAAAAATTGTGAGTTCTGCATTATTGTTACTGGTAGTGTACTTCATGCGCCATGGTAGACATTTGTCTTTATTCCTTCGCTTCATCATTTTCACAAAGATGCATATTAAACATATCAAGTTTTGTGGGGTTGGGTTAGGAACAGAGAGATGACATTGTTTATGAATTTTATTCGTACACGTATTGATGAAAACAAGAAAAGAAAATCAAAGTTTGCCAAAGGTTAAAACAGGGTACTACTTGTGAATACTAAAACAAGCGAAACAGATGTTTTGACAGTCTTTCAAATTCAGACCATTGAATATTTGATGAAAATGATGTATGGAAATGTACACTTGTGAGTATGTACACTTGTAAACCTATGTATGTGTGTGAATGAGAGCGACAGTCATACTGGCAGACAAAAAGTGAGATGTAATGAGAGAGAGATTGATTTATATATGTTGAAACTCTGAGGCTGAAACCACAAAAATATCAATTTTTAACTTTTTTTAAATAACAAATCTGGTCTTGATCTCCAGAAAATAAGCCACTAATCTGACGTTTATCTTTCTTGATGAATCATGATATATGTGTATTGAATTTGTTATGAGATCACACATATAAGTATAGTCTCCATTGATCCCAATACTTGCTTCTGTTATAATATGCATGTGTTTTTATGTAACTCTGAAAAGAACTTGGAACCTCAATGACACAACTCCTCCCAATTCTTTGCGTAAGGAATACCTACATGTTGATGCATGCAACGTTCTCCTTCGTATTTTCACAGCTTTGTTTTCGTAAAATGTTCTTTTTTCCTAATTTGCTTTGAATTCTAGCAGCATTTCGTTTAGTTTTAATTATAAGAAAGATATATCACACATTCATATCTATCTATAAATTCATATCTATTTATAAATCTATCCATCCTTCACGTACCTAATTAAATACCTGTCAATCAAGCATCCCTATATATCTTTATATATGACACATTTCTGCGCCATGCCACGACGCAGCTACATGTATATTTAAATATTTGATCGTACAGACAAAATTATGTCAAGATGTGGCATTACATTCATAATAATTTTAATAACATAATCGAAATTATTGTTTGTTTTAAATATAAAATTACTTATCAATTGTGTCACCCGTTAGTTTTTCTCTGCCGCGAGAAGAGTTACCCAAAAATTGTTGCCATGGACAAAGAGCGCGTTGAAGTAGCATCCGTGTTTCAAACTACGAATGAAGATCACTAATTGGAAATGCCCATCTTAAAGAACTTGAGACTGAAAAGGAGCATTACAATTATATTGAGCAAAGTTAATGGAAAAACCTCGCACACGCCTCTAACAAATTAGGATCACATGATCAGAATTATTACCTCAGTCGATCTTACCGAATACTCGGTTGTCTTATGCACCTTTACATAATTAATTCATAATGGTTCAAGATTCACGGCTGTATAATGAAAGACTCACTAATTGTGTTAGAAATGTTGAATGTCATATTTGCAAACGACGTGAGCACTTTTAATAAAATGTTATGTAGCAAAACAGAAATACGCGTTGAGGCTCAAAGAGTTGCCGAGAGAGAGAGAGAGAGAGAGAGAGAGAGAGAGAGAGAGAGAGAGAGAGAGAGAGAGAGAGAGAGCAAGGACTTGTATCAAACAATTCTGCGTCATGATTTTGTTCATGTTTACCTTTAGTAATTAATGAACAATACATATAAAATCATTAAATCAGGTGTTGAAATATTTGGAATAAATTGTATAAGATATTATACATTCGTAAATGCTAACTTTCTACAGTTTGATAAATTGTCATAGCCTGAAATATGTATAATCAATTTATTTAGATTTCGCAATTGCAGTTTAGTTTCCTCAGAAGCATTATTCCTGTTGAAACATAATAAAACATACATTACTGGCATTTTTAAAACATAATAAAACATACATTATTGGCATTTTTAAAACATAATGAAACATACAATATTGGCATTTTTAAAACATAATACATTACCATGAAGATATTAAATTACACAGTAATGATCCTTGTGCATCTTGTTTTTTTAAAATATTTCAGCAACCATTTTTGAGACCGAGCTTATTTAAAATCGTTACCTTCTGAGGACAAGATGAAATAGAATTGCAAATATACTTATTAGAAATGGATATATAATATATAAATGATTGTTTACACTCGTATACATGTATCTTGATGAGTATCTGTAATACATGGGAACTGGACCACGACTCAGTGAATAATCTCGATGCATCTGTTTCCTTGTGGGAAAGGAATGACTGCGCGAATACCGATTGTGCTATACTGTACGACAGGGATCCATCGTGCAGGTCCTTCTGCCACCACCCATCTCTGGGAAAGTGTCTGGCATCATCATCATACAAACGTGGACTTCTGAGAGATAATTCAAAACAGCAAGGATGAAATTACTACACTACTTACTTAATTCTGTTAATTACAGAAAGATATAATCAATATAATTCTTGTTTCGATTGGAACAAATTCACATTAAAGTTTTATCCTAAATATTGAAGATATTGTAGATTACACATGATCTCTATCATGACGATGCTAATATATTAGACGGCTGAGTAATTAAATAAGTTGAGGACATTTTACAATTACTTAGATTGGTTTAAGACTCGTATCATGGTCGGAAAGCTCTATTAGACCAAAAATGAAAGCAATATGTGCAGTACGTAGAACTGTTACCCAAATGGAATTAAGACCTGTATCGTTATGCCACTACTCTATTTACATAAATCATTAGTACTGTTACACGCACAGGGGTATCACTTGACAGAGCGGTGTCAAACCCTAGCGCGAATCTCGCTGGAAGTCATATGTTTTCCCCCAAATTTCTAAAGACTTCTATACAATTTGAGTTGTAAATTGTAAAAGCTACACGTGTCTGCTTTTATATACTAAATATTTTTACTCTAATCAATTCAAGACCACATATAAATCAGCTTGCCAAAAGTCCATCAATCGCACATGTGCATGGTTTTTCTTCATCATCATCAGATTTCCGTACCGCCAGCCGGTTATGCCATAGGATATACAATAGTATCCCCTTTTTCACGGGAACTTTTTAACTCCGCAACCCTAGACCAGTCAATGTACACATTTACAGGCACACTACGCCAATATAACTGCACCCATTTTCCACTATGGACACATAAACGGTATCTACAATTGAAAAACTATTCAAATGTGAAGTATGTAATAAAATGTTTGGACGAAATAGTACCTTGAAAATTCATAGGTATATACATGCTGAAATAAAACCATTCAAATATGAAGTGTGTGATAAAATGTTTAGGCAGATAAGTGATTTAAAGAAGCACGTAAGAATTCATACTCGAGACGAACCATTTGAATGTGAAGTGTGTGATAAAATACGTATGTACAGTACCTTGAAAATTGATAGGAATATACATACTGGAGTTAAAGAATTCAGATGTGAATTGTGTATTAAAATGTTTAGTCGACATAGTGTCTTGAACGTACACACGAGGGTACATACTGGAGATTAACTGATCAAATGTGAAGTTTGGTATAAAATGTTTGGACATAGTAGTGCCTTGAAGAGTCATAAATTGGAACATACTGGCGATACGCCCATCAAATATGAAGTTTGTGATACAATGTTTATGAATTATAGTGAATCAAATAGGCACATAAGGATACTAGTTGGAGATAAACCATTTAAATGTGAGGTTTCGATAAAAGGCTTGGGCGATATAGTAATTTGAAAGCGCACTCGAGGATACACACCGGAGTTAAACCATTTAAGTGTGTACAATGTTTATACACAGTAGAGCTTTGCTGAGGCACACGAGGATACATACTAGAGATACACCATTTAATTGTAATGTTTGTCATAAATTGTTTAGACTGAGACGTGTCTTGAAGAGGCACACGAGTATACATACTAGAGATACACCATTTAATTGTAATGTTTGTCATAAATTCTTTAGACTGAGACGTGTCTTGAAGAGGCACACGAGGATACATACTAGAGATACACCATTTAATTGTAATGTTTGTCATAAATTGTTTAGACTGAGACGTGTCTTGAAGAGGCACATGAGGATACATGCTGGAGATAAACCATTTATGTGCGAAATTTGTGATAATATGTTTAGGCAGAGTAGAATTGAAATGTGCACTGGGGATACATACAGAAGATAAACCATTCAAATGTGAAATTTGTGATACAAATCTTTGGGCAAATTAGTGTTTTGAGGCGTCACATGAGGATACATACTGGATATAAACCATTCAAATGCAATGTGTATGATAAAATGTTTTTTGAATTGTCAAGTTCTTAAGAGACACATTTGGAAACATGCAAATAATCTGGACATTTAAGTTGCACTACAAAATACAGAAGGGAAAACATAAGTTTTTGGACCCTTTATTTCCACCCAAAATTCGCCCATGGTCAGAATCCGAATTTATGTCCAGATTTTAGACTTTATGGCCTCAGATCTACGGCATACCGGTCAAAAGCACACAGAGACAGGTAAACCAGTACAAAAAGTAGGATAAGGTGGATATTTTGAATAAAGAGTCTTTTCCATAGGAAAATTATGGGTCCGTTAAGCCAAAAGAAAAAAAAACAGTTTTTTTCACCTTCTGCTCATGCGCCAGCAAATTAACCAATGAAAAACATTTTCTTTAGCACAAATAGCCATTTGTCTAACGGAATATTGCTTGGAAATTGATGTATTAGGGTGTATTCAGAAATAGTCCCCAAAATTGTGTTTCCTACTCTCATTTCATGCGAAAACAGCTAACACATCCAGGGGTTTATGTGTTAAACTAAACAATTTGTTCTTCCTTTATGAAAGGTCAATAAAATGGCAGTTGAAAGAATTTATCAGATTTGATATAAGACTACCCTTGTACTAAGTACATGAGAGCAAATGTCTTCTAATAATTTTTTAAAATCACAATATCCTTCTTGGCAATTGTAAAATGCATGCTTTTAACCCTTGAATGACTTCCAGTAAGGACGGTTACATCGCTGACACCATTCACTGTATTCCGGGAAGCTTTTAGTTAAGCAGAGTGAGTTTAGATTTCAATTACACGCACTTTCAGGCAGACTAGCTTGATGGTTCTATAACCATATAAAATGCCTAGAGAACATTTTATTTGAAATGTAAGACTTTTACTGTTGTGATAATTACGCATGCAAAGTATATTATGCACCTTTAATTTGTGGATTACAGTATTCGTAACACTCGCTTCAGCAAATGTCTCTTTCATCTGAATTGGAAAGGTTGACATATCGCCTTGACACTATGATATGGTCTTAAATATGTTCCCAGGCCCCATTCCTATCAATTTCATGCTGATTTCCTGATCGTTTTAGTATGTTCATCCATCGGTAATTATATATCAGAATAACACAAACATGTAATAAAAACATTCCCGGGTTGATCCCCATGAATTACTCAAGTTTGTGACTGATGTTTTGATAACGATATTATGCATAGCATCTTGTCTATCAACTTTTCAGGTCAACCTGTTTATGTTGATCCAGGTAGTTTACGTTTTTGTGCCATTTAACCACTTTTGAAAAAGAAAAAAACAGTTCAGGTCAACTTGTGTATGTTGATCCAGATAGTTTAAGTTTTTGTGGCATATGAGCACTTTTGAAGAAGAAAAAAAATGAATTCTTGTGATTATAGGCTTTTCTTCTCTGATGTGGGCAGATACATGACCACTACTTCTGCCAAAAAAATAATTTTCTCTCATAACAGTTCATAACACTATTTGATCAATAATTATGTGCACTGAGATTCTGGTCTCCCAAAACAGGTTGTTCTCAACACAGGTTTAATTTGTGAAGCGGCATATTTCTGGCGGATTATCAAGAATACATTAGTTGAGACCAGAGAAACACTAATTAGATTTATGGAGACAAGCGCGTATCATATCGCCATACAGCCGTGTACGGTATTGTTCCTTTAGAGTTTGAATTTTGGTTCTGATGAGTCCTTTCTTTATACAGTGGCGAGAACGAACTGTTAGGGACACAGTAAACTTCATTTTCATGGGAAAGTTGTAACGATTGAGAAATCGCAAAAATTATGTTACCGACACTACTTTGGCGACTCTGAAAGAAATGGCGGCAAAAACAATTAATTTTGATTGTTCAAGTTAAATAAAGACCGTGTTTTTACTGAATCTGAGCTTTTCCTGCATTAGGATAAGAGAGAGAGAGAGAGAGAGAGAGAGAGAGAGAGAGAGAGAGAGAGAGAGAGAGAGAGAGAGAGAGAGAGAGAGAGAAAATCACTACAGACTCTGAGTGGAATTTGAAAGAAATTAATTCGTAAAAGTGTGGTCCGAGCAAAGTGCCAAAACGAATACACAAAGGTAGTGTGACAATTCCATGTAATTTGTTGATGCGATTTATTTAATGTTTGCTGAGTCTATAGGTCTTTTCATGAATTTTGTCTAATACATTTGTATCATATGTGCTTTTGAATTATAGCGATGTTGAGTTATGCATAGGAAATCTTGCATTAATTCCTAGATATGTTGGACGAATTGTTTAATTTGTTGTCGTGTTTTCAGAAACACTTGGTTGAATAATGCATAGGATTTCGTGCATTATTCTTTAGATACGTTTGATGAATTGTTTGCATAAGAGTTACTTCATTTGTCCGAACCTGGATCGATCTGTGTCCACAAATGCCGCTTCTAAGGAATTAAATCATACATTTCTAGAGTTTCGATTCGGTTGTTATGTACTATCAGCTAGCGGTGACATCTAGACTGGTACACAATTTAAGACGGTATTAAGAAGGGGAATGCGCATGGCCACCTAAACAACCACTTGGAAAGACTGTCGCTGTACACATCATCTAGAAGAACTTCGCACGTCATCTTAATATTTGTTGTTCAGAAGCAAAGTAAGTGTTTCTAATCGCAATGGCCCGCACAAAACAGACGGCAAGAAAGACAACCGGTGAACACAATTAAGGAGTGTACGAGGGTATAGATTTTCTTATAGTTTAGTTTTCTAATTAGATCATTACATTATTGTTAATTTTGTATTACATTGTGTGACTGAGTATAGCAGTTAGCTATACTATTTATTTTACTCTAGTTTAATCAACTATCAGAAGAATTTAGATAGATCTTGTTTATCTTTCTAAAGTTAAAATGTTTATGGGTAACCCTGAACAAACATCAAATCTTCTTTTAATGACTGGGCTATGTAGCGACATTCCAGACATGAGTAGTGGAATGAACGCATCTCAGAGACAGCTGGACGTGGCAGATAGGCTGGAAATCTACAACAAACAGAACCAAACCTTCCTGAGTAAAAGGCGTTTCGAAAGGAATAGATTGCAGAACTATTATAATACAGTCAAAGAAGGGAACGCCGGGAAGAAAAGGATTGTGGCATACCACGCAGAAGGGTGCCAAACCCTAGACTTTCAGTCAGAAACACTTCCCAGACAAGTTGAAAACCTGACCGACCTAAAGGTGATGGGCTACAGCATAGATGAGATAGACGCGCTCCAGTACGAGGGACGACACAAACACATACAGTATCCAAATAAGAACAAGCCATGTATCTCCCAACAAGAAATACCAATACAGGGAATAAGAGTTTTTGTGAGTAAAACAACCCCAATAGTGCACCAAGTAGAAGCACTGATGACTGACGTGTTCGTCTCAGGATTGCCTAATGAGGTGGATACCCAAGAAGTGACTGATCAAATAATCACAAAATACAAAGTATCAGTCAACACGGACAAGATGCCGACCATCTATGGTTTCACCAATGTCAAAACGGTGGAGCGATAATTCAAGTCCCAGGAGAAGAGGCAAAACAAATCCAGACCTTCAACTACCTTATGGGATTCCTCTTAAAGACGTGGTATAGGGGTTGCGAAAAGGAAAGGCACTGTACAATATGCAGACCAATGGGCCATGCAGCCAAGGATTGTAAAGGTCAACAGAACACTACATCTACCACTGAAAACACCTATGCAGGAAACGTGGTGGGGACCAAAACAGTACAAAACATACTAACAACAGAGACAATCATGGCTGATACGGCAAGTAAGTCAACGGAGACACAAGGGGAGAACGAGACACAAGGAGAATGGCTCAACTATTTGACGCCATTCAAAACGTACAGATGGCACAAACATATACCATTGGGGATTCAAATGAGTAATAGATACGAAGCTGAGGAGAATGAAGACATGCAATCATCATTGGAATCAACAGGGAGTGGGAAGGTAGAAGACCTGAGTAGGATGGAACCCTTCGCCTTCACGCCCATACCTATATACATATATATATATATATATATATATATATATATATATATATATATATATATATATATATATATATATATATATATATATATATATATAAACATAATTAGAATTAGGAAAGCCACCTCGAGGAATTAAGAACCGAAAATGGAATGAACAAACTTGCGTATCGCATCAATAAATACAATATTTTTATTGGGATAAAATAAGAAAATTACTTACACTCAAAAACAATAAAATCATTTTAATACAAGAAACACACAAACAACTCACCAAACAAATGATTGGTACACTAAAAAATGGATGCTACTGTAGCCACAAACGATAATAAGTACACAGACATTAAAGCGGGAGTAGCAACATTAATAAGTAACAAAATCGGGTTAAATTGGGTGCCTATTAAGGAAGGGAAATATTTAGAAAGGAGTATATTACATAACAATTGATAAAATGCACATTATAGTAAATATATACAGCCCTGCTACAAGATACAAGAAACACGAATTTATTCAAAAACTTAGCAGACACATCAATAATTATACATCGCAACACCAAATACTAGGAGGGGATTTCTGCTATGTAGGAGAAGATATTGATAGACTAGGAAAACTAACTACAAATGATTTGATATCAAGAGAATCTATGGGTAAATAAAACAACATAAATTAACAGATATATATATATATATATATATATATATATATATATATATATATATATATATATATATATATATATATAAGACTAAATCTACTAAGAACGGAATATACCCATGTATGTGTGTGTGGGTGTTATCTGCTTCGATAAATTAATAAAATAAACTAGAGACAAACAGTCATACATATTGCTATGATGGATATACAATATATCAATTTAAATTATACAATTGTATATAATGCACTGGCATTAAGTCCATTAGGATACAAAGTATCTAACTTATGAATCCTACACGTTTCCTTTATGATTCTGTTCATTTCACCATGCACAATATCTATTGGCATGAAAGAAAAATCGAGTAATGAGTGATTATTGGTGTCAAAATGTGTTGAAATATTAGCGGAAAACATAGGATCTTTATACTTTCTTATATCAAGGCGATGACCATTCATTCTTTTAGAAACTTGCTGAAGTGTTTGTCCAACGTATTGCATGCTACATTTTTTATCTGCTTCGACAAACAATATAGTTTTATTTGATTATTTATTCAGCATCACATCAGCGTATACTACGAGATTATAAATCCATTGAGGTCATCAACGAATGGGGTCTCATTAATATCAGTAATAAATTCTACAGCGGTGCATTGTGCACCGGTCTAAGATTGTAGAGGCAATTGACAACAAAAGGATAATAAGTACCTTTAACATAGAAAGGATGTCTATATAGCAAACGAGAAGCTATTACATGTTTCATTTGAGTGAAAGGTATTTGTACAAACACAAAGAAGAAAATTGTTACGAATCCATTCATGATATGTGCTCCAGATCTTGCTGGAGCACTGTTCAAATTTGAACAACTGAATTTTGATTGGATGCGGTGGCTTTACACTTACATTGCTGTGCATTGTGGCTAATTAAGACAATATTTGTGAATTTGTGAAATACAAACAATTCAAAGTAGGTGTATGATATAAATAATGTTGTTGACATCGAGATGTTAAGATATAAAAAAACGTCGCAAAGTCGTGTTCTAAGTCAGGGAAAGTAACAAAGCCTTAACTAAACAAACATCCACGATCTCTGCAAAAAATATTTTCTCAATGTGCTAACCAATCAATAGATGGAATAATACTTCAAAAAGGCACATCTACATTAATTAATAAACGAAATATATGTTCTTTTCTCGACAAATGAAAAGACAATCATACAATATACAACACGAAAGTGCTCTTTGTATTGAACAGTATAGAACAACATATAAACAACGAAATAATTTGGAGCACAGAAAACAGTGTCTCATAGCTATTAGTACCTATCACATGTAGTATATACCAAATAACTGCATATCATAGGTTAGAGAAATACAAAAAAAACTGTAATGAAGAAATGCGAGAAATTCGGATGATTGAATATTCAGTACGTCTCATACAGATAACACAAGAATATGCATCATTTTAATTTAAGTATAAACAAACACAGAAAATTTGATCAATCTCACATAATCGCATTTGGAATCGTGCTAAGAAAAGACCAAAGGGTGTGTATCATTAAAATTGAAGAATACGGTCAAAATTATAATTCTTAATATATACATTGTCGGTTTGAATTTTAGTGTTGTTCGTCTATTTTAAATGTCAAACTACATGCTGTAATGAGAAAGCTTTTAAAGTATATATGTGCCTATTTTATGACACAGTTTAAGAAAACTAGTAATAGGAAAAGCCTAACGGCAAGATGTAAGATTCCTTCACCGAATTAACAAACGTAGTTGAAGAGAAGAATAGAAGAAAGGTTTGTACCTGCTACAACCGAATCCGCATCATTGATGGACACATCATCTGAGATACAATTTTATAGGACTTCTTTTACAAACATATTATCTTCAAGTCTGATCAGTTTAGTTGTTTAGGCTTCCACACCAATATAATAATAGTCGAGATGGAGCACGTGCAAGCATATTTTACCTCTGAAACCGCTGTTAACAGATTGGTGAAATCAAATATCGACTAGGACTTTGTTTGATATAAACTGATTCAAGTGAAAATAGAAAATATTGACGGACGCACAATTCGTGGGACGAATCACAAGATGGATCCATTTACCTCCATTTGAGCTAATAGGAAGCAGTATAAATAAAAAAATAAACTTATTGGTCCGTTTTAAATAGTAGGTAGTGTTGTAGAGACAAACTGATCCTCTAGCTTGGATTGGGTACGAAATGAACTTTATGACATAGAAAAGTTTTTCGCCAGTTGCAGTCGATGTCATGAATATCATTCTGCCTCCGAATACCTGCACAGTCTTCATTATATTCTATATTTGGCTGTCCTTGACCCCAAAAAGGATGAACTATCTCTCCATTCCAGCTCACCCAATGTCCCTCCTCAATTTGATCAGATAATCCAATATATACTACCTCGTCTGTAAAATTAATAATATGTATATGCATAAAGTATGCTCATTCTTGATAGATACGTGTATACATACTTGCTGATAAGCCGCGTATCTATTTTTTTATGTATTTTATTGTTGGTTGACATTTTACATTATGAGAAGGCATATTCATTGTTTATTTATACCGCACATGATATCAAAAGAACTTGAATTTACTAAATATTCAAATTAAGTACTACAAAAAGAAACAAAAATGCACTGGTTCAATGGGATTTGGGTAAAATTCAGTGAAATATGTCTCTTTTGGCAAAACTATTTTTTTCCGTTTCTACTTAAATGCACAAACTGCAGTTTTATTTACAACTGATTCTACCTTTATTTGTCAATGACATTGTGAAATAATTTAAGGCTAATGTTTCCTTTGTAAAGATACAAAGTATAGAAGAAAAATGAATTAAAATCGAAACACTCGGAAGCTTTTCTAGCATTAGAACCGCCACGAGTATTTGTTTGGACAATAATCGCCCTTGGCACAAAATATATCGTTTTTAAAATGAATATGTTCCACAGATTATTTAAACTTACAAGCGTAATGTTATTATTATCTGATCTTGAATAACTTAGCTTAGTCACTGATTTTAACTCGTCTACTTGATGCCTCGTTTATTGCATGGACAATCTGAATTTAGAGAATGACACTACGAATTCTCATCTTAGATACCTTAAATGGCAATACATACATTATATAGTGAAATTATTATTTATTTTTAATTTACATAAAGAAAGGGTTTAAATACCAAATTATCACCAGGTTGTCATACACCCAATAACGAGCAGGACACCAACGATAGTACAGGACGTATTGATGTATATTGTGTCTGTGTGAACTCGATCTCACTAACGTGAGCCATACCTTAGGTCTTCACTACACAAAATACAATATATGAATACAAAGGGAAACTTACATCCACAAACTGAAATGGTTGTAAAATGATTTATTCCAGCAAATTTTGCTGATTTTGGGTATAAACTTGTTGTTGAACGATATGTATTGGTCAAAAAAAGTAAAGTATGTACTATGTCGTAAAACCACAGGTATACAGATTAAATCTGCCAGCCTGATTTCCAAATTAATCATAAGAAATAAAGAATGATATAACATATACAGAATGAGTTCACGGGGGCGATTGAAACTAACAATGTTCCATATACATGATACTTCATTATTAGATTGTAGTCCCACTTTATTTCGCCTGGCTGTAAGGTTCAATGAGCATAAAGTATATATTTCAGCCCGCCGTACGTAAGTCAAGAATTGGTATTGTAATTCTTTCTCTATAATAAAACCCAAAAAAATGCATTCTGGACTAAATTAAGCACTGAACATACTGGCATCAAGTGCTTTAAAATATTGCCACCATTACAAAATGGTAACAATCCGTTCAAGGATATCTCTCCATACAGTCATATATTCTAAACAGAATTGGAATACATTAGCAGAAAATAAAGGAACGATAACTTCAGGTTTGTACAAATGATACTGAACCACCATCACATATATCCGCTGTTGCTGATTTTGTTGTTTTGAGTTTAACACACTTTCTCACAGTAAAATAGGATAGAATGACATTATTACATTCCTGGTGGTTGAAGAACACATCGAAATCCATATTAGAACTACCATGCCACGGTAAATTACTAATAATATTTATGACATGCACACATTGGCTGAGCTGGAGGTTCGAACCCACGCTACTATAGGGCAGAGAGCAGTGACATCGTAGAGTTAGGACTGAAAAATTGCTAAAGCTAAGATAGAAAAGAAAAAAAGCACACCCACACAAACACACAGATTGTTTACTTTGTATGTTTAGCAACACTTTCACTTACCAAGGTTTTGCCAAATATTTGCTAAGTCGGTAATCTGAGCCTTGGTCGTAATAACAAGTAGTTTGGCCTTTTCAGATTCGCATGCTTTCATTGCTTCGTTGAAGGATTTCGCTTCGGTGTGGTACTTGATGCAGAAAAAAGAACTCGCCAATGTAACATTCCTATATTGTAAATCACATGATATCGATGGCGCTGTAAAATGCAAATTTATAACATTTAATGCAAAGAAAAAAAGAAAGATGAAAATATAGAAAGACAGCAAAAACAGAACAGATACAAACAAATGACTGACAGATCGGTCGCTGAAACTAAAAGCGAAACAGGAATCAGGCAAACTTTCGAGTTCAAGAATCAACGTAATTAATACATTACTCAATTAATCATTAGAAGTTTGTTACTGAGATTTTATTCATTTCACTAATATCTACATTAGGTAGAAGTGGAAGCATGCTAACATTACCTCTCACATGGAAACTAAATGAATACATTATACTATACTACATGCCTACAACCTATTGAACTATTGGAATACATACAATTACGCTATTAATATATGTGAAAACTACATATTAAGCTATATGAATAGAATCTACTACACTAAAAATAGTAAATACAGTTTACTACAATAAGCACATGTAACATCCATCTGAATAAATAATTACGAAACTCGTATCAACTACTACTATATCTGTCACGTTCAATACAAACTGAAATATAGGCAGGAAAGAAACAAATATTTCATGGAAGTCGACTATGAACATTAGAAACCGTTTATGTATAATGGAATCGGAATTGGGCTATAGGCCTGAATATTTCATTGGGGTAAGTGAATAATGCCTACCATTCCTTCTTGATGGTGTATATTTGAATCTATATTGTCCTATTTGATAGAAAGTAGAGAAAGAAAAACAGAAGCAAGACTAATCGAAAAAGAAGGAAAGAACACAACTGATGGGTAGAATAACTGATATAATGTTTCGCAAAGCTTAACATCGTTGAGTTGCCCTTTTCATCGTAATTGTTATTTAAGTACATATTTCAATATTAAATATGCTTTAGTCTTTAATTTCAACGCAAATAAAAAAAAGAAGACGAGGACCCCAACGATGTATTAGCCATTGATATCGCGCAACGACGGATATGAAACAACTTTCAAATATCTACCAAGCCAGGTTTTATCACCTTTCATAGCTTCGATAACAAAGAAACAATTCATATATAAATCATCATAAGCAGTAGTACTTATAAGTAAGTACTTATTATTTTCTTACTATTAATATACGGCAGAATGTATTACATTTACGTCTTCAAAACATCATTTATATAACAATGAAATATAACTTGCGAGTATTAAAGACAATCCATCTGTAGGAAAACTTTCGGAAACTTTACTGTGTAATAAGAATTCCATCTGTATGGCAATTTTAGAACACTTGCCTGTGTAATACACCAATCAATATGTATGGCAATGTCTTCATAATTGGCTGTGTAATAGACTAATCAATCTGTGTGCCAATTGGCTAATATATATCAGTGTTATAGTTTCTTTGTTTGTTTATGTGATTGTGATTTTTAACGTAACATTAACAATGTTTAAGTCATATCGCTACGATGTCTGCAGTGAGGAAGTTTATAGTATGGTCTAGCACTTAAACATCATGCCACAGAAATGGTGCATCATGTCCCACCCATTCACATTATCCTGAGACAAGGCAGACCAGTCCTAACACTAACTTATTAAAGCTGAGCGTCAAGCAATTCAGCGTTTAGTACCATTTTTGTAAGTCTTTGGTATGACTCGGCCGGGAATCGAACCACGACCTCCCGCTTCTGCGGAGGACGCTCTAACCACTAGGCCACCGGAGCGGTTCATCTGTGTTATAGACTAATCTAGCTGCGTGACAATTTTCTAATTCTTCGCTGTGTAATAGACCAATCAATCAGTGTACTAATTTGATACTGCTTGCCTGTGTAATAGACTAATCTATATATGGACAATTTTCTGATACTTGCCTGTATAATAGACCAATCCATGACAGTTTTCTAACAATTGAATGTGTATTAAACTTATCTATCTGTATGACAAGTGCCTAATACGCACCTGTGTAATAACTAATCCATCTGGATGACAAGCTTGTAATACTTGCCTGTGTAATATACCACTCCACCAGAAAAGTGAAAACCAGTTGGCAGTCCTCGTTGGAATGAAGAGGACAAAACACAGAGGCCAGTTTGGTTATCATAAAAGAAGGACAAACACTTGGTCGGTTCCTTGTCACATTCTTGCATGCATGTCGACAAACGAATCCCTGTCTGGTTACTGATTACTTCAGATTTATGTATGTTATTTGGATAGACTGTATCCAGTGTCCAGTTCTGTGTTACTGAAAGGGAACGAAAAATGTCAGTATTGTTACGAAACTGTTTCTAGCGTTACATACATACATACATGCATGCACACACACACACACACACACACACACACACACACACACACACACATACATACATACATACATACATACATACATACATACATACATACATACATACATACATACGTGCATGCATGCATACATACATACATACATACATACATATATACATACATACATACATACATACATACATACATACATACATACATACATACATACATACATACATGCATACATGTAAAAGCACTAATTCCTAAACTTGCGTATCTCTCTTATTATAAAGAAAGTAATGACATTGATTATGACCAATGGCAAATTTCATGTCTCAAAGAGTTTATTAGTTATTTATTATGCAGTTTAATGCAATATTATATAATGTAGGATGATGTTATGGATGAAGTTATGGACAATACGTATATATTGCGACGGGTGTCTGTGGCAGCGTGCCTTTGCATTTGTAGGATGCTATGACGTCACTTATGTAATTGAACCATATCAAACTGAAGTCATGTGATGAATTGCATTGTTCAATTACCGCAAATAAAATTTGTCGATGTCCAGCTACCGTCATGTAGACATGTGATTGTTGGGTTCTCATCTCCGTTCTTGAAGAGATTAATGTCACATCTGTAAGTGTACTTTTGTCCAATCTCCACTTCTGCCATAGGATTTATCGTCCCTGATTTCGCAGGAGTTTTACACACTGTTCAAACATAAAATACACAGGTATCGCTTACGTTCTACAAACATCCATCGAATGCCTGAAATCTATGCGATAAATTAAGTTGTTAAATTATGCAAGTCGGAAAAATATATAACTCTTCTTGCAGAGCAGAATTTGACACGAAAATGGGAGTATTGTTGTTCTGGGGAAATGCGGTAGATGCGAAACTACACTGCAAAAGTGAAAAATGTGCTCCATAAAATACAATAGAACATCAAGATGGAGATGGATTAGTCAATTATATAGAATTTTTTATTTGTATACAGCCTCATATATGAATTTAAGATTGAATATGACTTTACCTAACCCACAATAGCCTGACTTTACTGATTACTTGTTGTGCTTTACAAGTAAATACATCCTTTATAATTATAGCAAAAACTGAAAATAGATCAGTAGATAATAATCAAAACCTGTGCCCGCAGTATGGTTACAGGCCTCTTTTGGCTATACAAACCATTCGTTCGTGGTATATGTACCGACCTGTACAAAGATGATATGACCTACTAATCGGGACTAACGTACGATTGTTGTCATTATATAGCAATTATACTCCTCAATTGTTTTCGATTAATTTTCCAAATTGCCTGTATTAAATTAAAACTTTGATGAATAATAATGCGATTTAAAAGGATTCTTTATAGGAAATATCAGAACAATTGGGGAAGATTTCAATAAAGGAGTATTTCGAGTACGTCCCCCATACTACGTATATAGGTAAGTGATTCAAATATATACTTGAAAAGCAAACAATACTGTATTACTCAGGACCAGACTGATGTGAAACCAAACTTCAACCTCTTCTATAATTACACAGTATAACCTTTAGACATACATGAAACCTGTTGTGGCGATTTCTGTTAATTGGTTTTAAGATGACTAAACGCTTAAAGACAGTTTCTTTCAGGTGGCAAGTACAATTTGATACACCGGTGTCATGAATCTTTTAGATAATAATAGTTGCTGTCAATTGCTGTTGCTTGACATGTTTGTGATCTGTGATATGAATGACGTGGACAGAGTTTGAAATGTTTGCACTTTTCAGGCAAACAATCAGCCTCTGTTTAAACTATTGCTATTGGCGATGAAATGGTCTCGTTTACGTGCCGGTGGCATATCAAGTTGCAGGTGATGAATATAAAAATCCAGTTTGATCAATGGTGCAGTTTTGTGATTATGAAAAGAAATTCCAGTTGGGTCAAAATGGTGCAGCTTTGTGAGATGCAGCAGAAAACGGCATTATGGAATCGTGAAGATTAATTCACTGATAATACATTATCTGACGCTATGCGAGTGGAGTAGCGAAGATTCATGGATTCAACATGATTGAGTCCTTATTCGTGAAAGTGTATAATTGCGTTTGACTACTTCCATATCGTACATGCAAAGGCGATGACTGCATATATCTCCATTAACTTCGTGTTGGTAATATTCTTACTTGATTATTCCATCAAACATTATATATATGGTGTTAGATATGGATTATCTACTTTAAGTATATATCTTTGGTCCAAATTTGTATATGTATCCTTCATATGTATCCGACTACCGATGGTCTTATTTGCCCCTAATGTATTTTTAACAATTCGCAACCTAGTTTAACTGAATTGCAACTGTATCGCCCAATTAGAATAGATGTTATTGATACACAAGCACGCCATAACAAGCCGTTTTGTCCTATCGTTAAAATGCAATGTTTTCAATAACGGTAGATTGAAATAATTCAACACGACCATATATTATGTTCCGTATGACGTTATGACCTCAATCGTGATGACGAATCATAAGAGGTATGGATGGATAAGTGGTTTGTGTAGATAACTTGCGAAACAAGAGACGTTAGCAATCATGATGATAATTACAAGCAAGATGTAATTGTAAATGGATCTATTTAACCAAGGAGTCCGATATTAAGACAGTAGTGTGGACCGTGTTGTAACGATGACCACATTAACTAACGTATATACTGTTTTTCAACATTCATCAAGAGTGATATTGCTAACCAATTTCATTAATTCTCTAGATAAATACTGCAACCAAGCTTTCTCTTAATGAATACTAAACTCAAGCTTTCTCTATATCAATAATGAAATCAAGCTTTCTCTATGTGAACACTAAAATCAAACTTTCTCTTAATGAATACTGCACGCAAACGTTCTCAATATAAATACCGAAATCATATTTTCTCTAAATTAATACTGATCTCAAGCTTTCTCTATATAAACAATGAAATCATGCTTTCTCTTAATGAATACTGAACTCAAACTTTCTCTGCATACTGAATTCATTCTTTCTCTATATGACTGCTTAAATAAAGCTTTGTCACAATGAATACTAAAATCAAGCTTTCTCAAGATGAATACTGAAATCAAGCTTTATCGTAATGAATACTGAAGTCAAGTTTTCTCTTAATGAATGCTGAACTCCAGCTTTATCCGAATGAATAATGAAATCAAGCTTTCTCTATATGAATACTGAAATCAAACTTTCTCTAGATAAATACTGAAATCATGCCTTCTCTTAATGAACACTGAAATCAAGCTTCTCTTAATTCATAATGAACTCAAACTTTCTCTTAATGAAGACCGAAATCAAGCTTTCTCTTAATGAAAAATGAACGCAAGCATTCTCTTAATGAATACTGAAATCTTGATTTCTCTTAATGAATACTGAAATCATGCATTCTTTTAATGAATACTAAAATCAAGCTTTCTCTAGATAAATACTAAAATCAAACTTTCTTTATATGAATAATGAAATCAAGTTTCTCTATATGAATACTGAAATCATTCTTGCTCTATATGAATACTAAAATCAAACTTTCTTTATATGAAAAATGAAATCAAGTTTCTCTATAAAAATACGGAAATCATTCTTGCTCTATATGAATACTAAAATCAAGCTTTCTCTATATGAACAATGAAATCAAGCTTTCTCTATATGAATACTGTAATCATTATTGCTCTATAAAAATACTAAAATCAAACTTTCTCTTACTGAATACTAAAATCAAGCTTTCTCTATATGAATACTGAATCTTGCTTTCTCTTAATGAATACTGAAATCATGCATTCTTTAAATGAATATTAAAATCAAGCTTTCTCTTCATGAATGTTGAAATCAAGCTTTCTCTTACTGAATACTATAATCACGCTTTCTCAATATGAATACTGAAATCAAGCTTTCTCTTTATGAATACTAAAATCAAGCTTTCTCTATATGATTTCTGAAATCATGCCATCTCTATATGAATAATTAAATCAGGCTTTCTCTATATGAATAAAGAAATCAAACTTTCTCTATATGAATACAAACATCAAGTTTTCTCTATATGAATATTAAAATGAAGCTTTCTTTATATGAATAATGAAATCATTCTTGCTCTATATAAATACTAAAATCAAACTTTCTCTATAATAATGAAATCAATGTTTTTCTTGATCAATACTGAAATGAGTTAAGCTAGTAACAAAGTTCAAAGTTTAACATTGAATCCAGAATTTAAATTTGTACAAGGAGAAGGAGAACGGGTCTTTATTTCGTTTTTTTTTTCAATCATTACAACCATCAGTTTATATTATATGGGCCAAACAACGTACGTGAATGGGGCGTTTTATAACCAAACATACACAATTGTGTAGGAAACTGCGTAGCGTAGGCAACCATCAGAAACCAATTTCTACGAATCTGAGCTACATACACAGATCATCATAGATAACCTTGTAAAATAAAAACAGTTCTGGGACACTAAGCTGCTCTCATAAAACTGTATATAAGACACTGGACTACATGCACAAATCAATGTAGATAACAATATAAAAATAGTTTCTGGGAAACTAAGAGTTGTATACGTCATGGTCCATAACCATTCACACAACTGTATATAAGACACTGAGATACACGCGCACATCATCTTCCATGTCCATATATACAACAGTGACAAGGAAACTCTACACGAACACAAACTTCCATAAGCATGTACACTGCAATGATTAGAAAACCGAGTTACATACGAACGGGACAAAATTAATATATTCAATATTGTGGGATATTAAAGTAACGTAATAAATACATGGTGTCGTATTTGTATTTACTTGTCTCCTTATAGTTTACAAAGGTTTTAGTAATTGTTGTTTTGATTATGGGACAGTAAGGAAGGTATCTCAGCCAAATAATAGGTTTTGCATAAATCTCCGCTTGTTTTGGTCTCTCACACCGATCTCAATAACGGAAACATTTAGTTTGATAGCAGCAAATGCACATAACAATTATTTCATTCATTGATTTATAATATCTCTACTAACTGTGGCCAAGATGGTAGTAACACTAAAATCGTCTGCTTGTTTCATTATTAGACGAGTTTCCATACAAACACGGCGCATTTATGCATATAGTATGAGTGAGTCGCGTTTCTTCAGACAACAGAGTGACGTAGGGCATCATATTCGGTAATTGCCATATAATTCAGTAAATTACTTCAAGTTTGAGAGTTTTGAGTTATATCCGTTTACACATATGTATATATATATTTAACCAGTTGCTAAATCAATATGAAAGACAAAATGTGTAGTTTTCATCTTTGTCCTTTGCTTGATCTGACATTGATAAGATCATAAGTAGACGACGTAATATTTCTCTTTTATGTGCATATATGTAACGTCGTTCTACATATACTGGTTTGCAAAACGAAGACTTGTCAAGGAACTGTATAGGAAGGACAAACATGATCGTCTTAACAATGCTTCTTAAGTTTAATGCTGCCGATTCTCATAGAAAGTGAAAATATTTTCATAGCGGGCAAGATGCTTTAACTGGCCATAATCATCATAGACGAAAGCAGAGAATGATTTTACCTGGATAGCTTCAATTGCTTTTTATAATGTATTTTCTTGCTGAATGCTACATACATGTATTCACTTGGCCTATAGTGGCACTATCCAATTTGCTATCTAATAACTAAATCTCTGACCCCAGAAATCCCTATTAAGTACAGACGAATCAATTATCATGATTAGTAGATCATCCACAAAGTATGAAAGGTGAGAATAGCAGAGAACTCATGCTATTATTTGAAAACGAAATTTGAACAGAGACGCACGACGTTATTTCAATATGTGATGACTTAAATCTATTAGAAATAACACTATAGCTCGCACATTCACATCTTTAGCCACTCATCCAAGCTACCGTGGCATGTCCGTGAAAGGACACTAATAGAACATGTGTATACATGGTTATAAAACCATGTTCAGTCTGTCCATTTAAAGTGACTTGCAGAGAGAGAGAGAGAGAGAGAGAGAGAGAGAGAGAGAGACAGAGAGAGAGAGAGAGAGAGAGAGAGAGAGAGAGAGAGAGAGAGAGAGAGAGAGACCTACCACACTTGAAATCTGTAGGCGACCATTGAGCCGTGCTTGCAAGACACATGGTTAAAGAATCGCCTCTCCCTAGGTTTTCTGAAACACATCTATATCGTCCTTTTATGCCGATCTTTGTTTCATGGGTCGGCTGAAATGTTACTCCTGGTTTTAGAACCGCAAATGGACATTCTGTATTTTGAAAATAATGTTCATTTCATATGAAGGTATACAAGTTTTTCTTACATAATTATAACCCTCTTTTAAGGATCTTACCTCACATTCAAAATGTCTCTCCTTTCCAAAATACAGGACAATATTTGTATATCCTCATTCTGCATAAGACCTAAAAGCATATTATCCCGTTAGATCCCAGCCAGGCGTCAAAGATAGTTCATAATTCTTAAATATTTATAATTACCCTTGTTGTTAGGATGGGTATTAAGAATCCTAAATCGCTGTCCAATTCATTGCTAGTATGTACATTAGAGGTTCCTTAGACGAATCTCACTTCATCGGTTATTAAAGTAATTTGAGACTTCGAAATGACCACAATCTCCGTTGTTAGTAGTATGCATACAGACAGTTTTGACCCATTTCATGTCATTTGTTATGATACAAATTAGGCTCAGGTACAATTTTATTTTTCTCTTAGTAGAATATTACTTGAAAGTCCAATTCCACTATAATGGATTTTATTAGTAGTCTGCGAATTATTGTGTAATTATTAAATTGTTTAATGGTAAGATTTAGCTATGATAGTAAATATCAAAAGCTATAACTTATTGCGAGCTATCCTTGTAAAGTTCATTACAAATTATACCTTTACTTAGTAACCTAAACTCTGATCGAATCTAACGAAACCACGGTTAGAAAGTATTGCATGACACATAAGGAAATTCTCAAATAACCTAGATACACAAATATACATTTTTACCTGTCTTAACGCATGCATTTTGCGGATCGCTTTTGGTCGGATCACACCTTTCATTCCAGGAACAATCTATTTCTTTGCAGTGTCCAATAGGAAGCTACAGGAATGGAAATATTCGTAAATTACATGTGTTAAGGTAATATAAATTAGGTATATTACGTCGATATGTCAAAACGTTTTTAATTTAGAACGACATTAAGGGTCCAGAGAGGTGTGTGCATGTGTGCGCGTGTGTCTAATTACCAAGAACAACATTTGGTGTCGCCCATACACAGTACAAGATATTTCTAAATTTGCACAACGGCTGGGTCACTGAGCTTTTTCGTAACAGCTCTAAATATAGGAGGACAGTAAACAATATTACTAACCAGTGGTCTAGGATTTCTTTCAAACATCACTGAGTGTTATCCAGTTAATGATTTTAAATGGCTAAAGATTTCATATCAAGTAAAGAGACTTATGAAATTTCCTGCATAATAGCTCACTTAAGTTATTGTTTAATTAACATGTGTTTAATCTTGAAATCGTGAAATAACTTAACTTAATTAATCAAATATACGAAGTGTGCGAAGTGTGATCTATTAAATAGTAAATTTCTTATGGAGTAAAAACTTTAATATGCAAAAAGGGCCCTGGATACAATATCACATGTTCAAAAAAGCCCGAGAAACAAGCTACAGATATCTGAAATCAAACGATGCATTTTATTACAATTGTTTCACTTCAGCTAACATGTTATGTATTGTTTTCAGTAATTTTATAGAAACTATTTAAAACTGACCTTTGACCTCTCACCTACAAAGTCTTATACAACAAAATTGGCATCTCGAATATTGCGTCTTTCTGTCATTTTATTACACAACTACTAAGTTTACAATTGTATATGATATAGTTATATTTTCCTTAAAGAGTCATGTTTCATCGCATGGCATAACATGTTAGGCATTAATGGAACAAATGGTAGGGTAAAATGTTTTGATCGGATTATACAAAAATAAGACACACAAATTAAATTTAAGAAATGAACAAAATAAAAGACCACCAAGAGCAGAAAAGTATCCCAGAATTAATCTTCTTAAAATTCTCTTCATATTGCTTTAAATCACATCCTAAATGTGCGACGGTATATAAATGCGTATGTATTTACGTATCAATTGTGTATAAGTTTACCTATCTAAATTTGTACATTTGTACATACGGACATATCTAAAGGTGTGTAAGTATCTTACTGTGTAATTGTGTACGTAAGTAAATGGTGTACGTATCTAAATTTGTGTACGTGTACCAACATGTGATTGAGCGTACGTATCTAAATGTGTACATGTGTACATATTTAAAAATACACATGTGTACATATGTAATTATACGTGTGTACATATCTAAATGTTAGCGTACGTATTTACTTGCTTATGTGTGTACGTATATGAAATTGTACGTGTGTGCGTATCTAATGTGTACAAGTGTACATATTTAAATGTGTACATTAAACTTTTCTCAGCTTAAAGTAATTCTCAATATATACATTTATTTCTATTTTTCCTACTCGTGTCCATTTCAGATATGAAAATATGACGTCCAGAGGCTCTGAAACATGAAATAAATAAATATTATGAGTTTAATTTGACACCAGATATATTGATTTTGAACTTCTTTAGGAGAAACCGATATTATTGGAAAATATGGCAACAAAATGCTTTTTATTCTTGAAAGTTAAGTGCTAAGATGCTTACAAAGGATGAGAGAAAACATTTGCCTATATTAAATCACCTGTGATGTATGATTTGCTGTGGTGTTGTTTGGGATGTTTCAATTTAGTACAGGTCATAATATTTTACAATTCCGGAGTTGATTTTAGGATTTAGGATTTTAGGATTTATGTTGTTATTGAAAACCTATACAAGTTTAAGTTGTAAACCCTATTGGACAAACGTTTAAAGACTTACGTTAGGCAGGTAATTAAGTACCGAATGACATTATTACTGATCTGTCTAAATTTCTCGCATTTTATTTTCTTCTCATGCAAGTATAAGCATACTAGACAATATAACCAGACTCGACACTAGACTGGTCTTGAGAAAAAGGCAAATTTAAGTCTCAAATTAAAACTTATTTAATAGACTAGACAATAAAATCAGACTCGACACTAAACTGGTCTTGGAAAAATTCAAATTTACGTCTGAAATTAAAACTTATTTAATAGACTAGAAGTATAAAAAATAAATCGAATAAAACGTATGCTCTTTTCAAAGATACTTTTTAAAATTAGTTGATTAATTTCATACTTATTCTTAGGAATTGGCAACTCTAATTTTAAAATTATGCAACTGCGTTTCAAAAATTAAATTAAATGCAATGATATTTATCAATGAAACTTGTATAGTTTAGTGAAATGACATTACATATATGATGTATTGGATAGGATGCCTTTTTTCATGACGTCATTTATTACTCATTGGGCGTTATCACACTTTGCTATGGAAAAATGATATAGAGATTCTCAATGTGGGTAAAAGATGAACGTTTTGCTGATTAAAAATCCCAGTGTTCTTTTAAAGTCAAATAATTGTATTTGACCCCTTTCCATCTGACTATATTGACGAAACATATATATATTTTTGTGCTTATATTGTGTTTCCGTCACATAATTTCCAATGAATCACTGCACATAGCTGAGTATCAAATAGCAAGGGTTAAATTAACAACTAATATATATTATAGTCTTTCCTTATAAGCGTGTGTTGTTTTTGTACGATTATTAGTATTTTCCTAGCCGATGTGTGAAGTTATACAATCGATTAAAACTGTGTTCACACTACAAGCATACAACGCTATCATCGCTATCTATATTTGTTAATCTTGCACTTTAATTATCATTGTCGAATTATTTACGCTGATACAATAAACGTTTAACTTAGGCATACGCCTCAACATTTTTTTATTGAACAGTAAACCTTTAGATTACTTAAAGGAAATAGTATAGAACTCTACCAAGCAATAGTATTGTATATCAGGTTCTATGAAATGTTTCTGATACTAGTTCTGTACATAAAACTCACGGTATAACACTATTGTTTTATATTTAAATTTTGAACATAAGGAAACCATTCTTTGTTAGGCATATTTAGATTAGAAGAATGCACTGAGCGGAATAAGCAAGTACCTGGCTAAAAAAAACGAAAAAATTATTGCCCTTGATCCGAAATGCAATATATATGCGTTGTTTTCTTCATTATTTATGCTGCTGTGATGAATATAAATTTAAAATATGGAATCATTTTACAAACTTAAAAATTCCTTTGAAAATAATGTACATATTTCACAACCACGATCACAATTCGCTCAATGTAGTAGCAAGTTTATAAGTATATGACCTTATGCAATCAAATAATGTTAAGATTATCGACCTTAATGTTCTGAAACTAAATCACGAATAAGCTTTCCTGCATCAAGTAATTCAAATGAAGATAGGATACTATTAATTAAAAGTCTGTCTACAGACAAAGTTAATTAAGACTTACTTTTCATAACTTTTTAGTTTAACACCAACAAGTCTATTCCATTTCTCAATGAGAAAATCTTTTCTATGAGATACCAATATCCATCTTCGACCTATTGTCATACACGGTCGAACATTACATTTTTCTCATCACAATAATAGTAATAAAATATGAAAGAACAATTTGTTTAAAATATTTTTAAAAAATGTCCAGGTATTTTTTGTTAGTCTAATGTTCTTCAACTTAGGTGTAACTTAAAATAGGAATAGTGATAGTACTGGTCTTGAGCTAAAGACGATGCATCGTTAATAACATATAGCATTTTTTATTTCAATCCACTCAATAATTTGGACACACATAATTGGCCAGCTATTCCAAAAGTAACGTTATTTCTGCAGGTGGGAATGCGTAACAGGTTATTTATTAATTTATCCAAGAATGTGATAATATTCTTTTCAAATACTAATAAAATGAAATAAAAATAAAATAAAATAAAATCTGACAGTGTTAATAGGCCCTTTCACGGGAACGTTGCAGTTTTAAAATTAGTACAGGCTACAACCATACAAATAAAAGAGCTAAGTTCTAGAACACTACTATGTAAAGTACTCATACATATAAAACAAGAGCTAAGTTCAAGGACACTACCTTTTAAAGTACTCATACATATAAAACAAGAGCTAAGTTCAAGGACACTACCTTTTAAAGTACTCATACATATAAAACAAGAGCTAAGTTCTAGAACACTACCATTTAAAGAAATCATACAAATAAAACAAGAGCTCAGTTCTTGAACACTACCATTTAAAGTTATCATACAAATAAAACAAGAGCTAAGTTAATACAAATAAAGCAAGAGCTAACTTGTAGAACACTACCATTTAAAGTAATCATACAAATAAAACAAGAGCTAAGTTCTATTACACTACTTTTTAAAGTACTCATACAAATAAAACAAGAACTAAGTTCAAGGACACTACCATGTAAAGTACTCACACAAATAAAACAAGAGCTAAGTTCAAGGACACGACCATTTAAAGTGCTCATACAAATAAAACAAAAAATAAGTTCTAGAACACTACCATTTAAAGTAATCATACAAATAAAACAAGAGCTAAGTTCCAGGACAATACCATTTAAAGTACTAATACAAATAAAACAAGAGCAAAGTTCTAAGACACTACCATATAAAGTACTCCTACAAATAAAACAAGAGCTAAGTTCCAGGACACTACAATTTAAAGTACTCATACAAATAAAACAAGAGCTAAGTTCCAGGACACTACCATTTAAAGTACTCATACAAATAAAACAAGAGCTAAGTTCAAGGACACTACAATGTAAAGTACTCATACAAATAAAACAAGAGCTAAGTTTTAGAACACTATCATTTAAAGTAATCATACAAATAAAACAAGAGCTACGTTCAAAGACACTACCATTTAAAGTAGTCAAACAAATAAAACAAAAGCTAAGTTCTAGAACACTACCATTTAAAGTAATCATACAAATAAAACAAGAGCTAAGTTCCAGGACAATACCATTTAAAGTACTAATACAAATAAAACAAGAGCAAAGTTCTAAGACACTACCATATAAAGTACTCCTACAAATAAAACAAGAGCTAAGTTCCAGGACACTACAATTTAAAGTACTCATACAAATAAAACAAGAGCTAAGTTCCAGGACACTACCATTTAAAGTACTCATACAAATAAAACAAGAGCTAAGTTCAAGGACACTACCATGTAAAGTACTCATACAAATAAAACAAGAGCTAAGTTTTAGAACACTATCATTTAAAGTAATCATACAAATAAAACAAGAGCTACGTTCAAAGACACTACCAATTAAAGTAGTCAAACAAATAAAAGAAAAGCTAAGTTCTAGAACACTACCATTTAAAGTAATCATACAAATAAAACAAGAGCTAAGTTGTATTACACTACCTTTTAAAGTAATCATACAAATAAAACAAGAGTTAAGTTCTAGAACACTAGCATTTAAAGTAATCATACAAATAAAACAAGAGCTAAGTTCTATTACACTACCTTTTAAAGTACTCATACAAATAAAACAAAAGATAAGTTCAAGGACACTACCATGTAAAGTACTCACACAAAAAAACAAGAGCTAAGTTCAAGAACACGACCATTTAAAGTGCTCATACAAATAAAACAAAAGCTAAGTTCTAGAACAATACCATTTAAAGTAATTATACAAATAAAACAAGAGCTAAGTTCCAGGACACTACCATTTAAAGTACTCATTCAAATAAAACAAGAGCTAAGTTCTAAGACACTACCATATAAAGTACTCCTGCAAATAAATCAAGAGCTAAGTTCCAGGACACTACAATTTAAAGTACTCATACAAATAAAACAAGAGCTAAGTTACAGGACACTACCATTTAAAGAACTCATACAAATAAAACAAGAGCTAAGTTCAAGGACACTATCATGTAAAGTACTCATACAAACAAAACAAGAGCTAAGTTCAAGGACACTACCATTTAAGGTACTCATACAAATAAAACAAGAGCTAAGTTTTAGAACACTATCATTTAAAGTAATCATACAAATAAAACAAGAGCTAAGTTCAAAGACACTACCATTTAAAGTACTAACACAAATAAAACAAGAGCTAAGTTCTAAAACACTACCATTTAAAATAATCATACAAATAAAACAAGAGCTAAGTTGTATTACACTACCTTTTTTAAGTACTCATACAAATAAAACAAGAGCTAAGTTCAAGGACACTACCATGTAAAGTACTCATACAAATAAAACAAGAGCTAAGTTTTAGAACACTATCATTTAAAGTAATCATACAAAAAAAACAAGACCTAAGTTCAAAGACACTACCATTTAAAGTAGTCAAATAAATAAAACAAAAGCTAAGTTCTAGAACACTACCATTTAAAGTAATCATACAAATAAAACAAAAGCTCAGTTGTGTTACACTACCTTTTAAAGTAATCATACAAATAAAACAAGAGCTAAGATCTATTACACTACCATTTAAAGTACTCATACAAATAAAACAAGAGTTAAGTTCTAGAACACTAGCATTTAAAGTAATCATACAAATAAAACAAGAGCTAAGTTCTATTACACTACCTTTTAAAGTACTCATACAAAAAAAACAAGAGATAACTTCAAGGACACTACCATGTAAAGTACTCAAACAAAAAACAAGAGCTAAGTTCAAGGACACGACCATTTAAAGTGCTCACACAAACAAAACAAAAGCTAAGTTCTAGAACACTACCATTTAAAGTAATCATACAAATAAAACAAGAGCTAAGTTCCAGGACACTACCATTTAAAGTACTCATTCAAATAGAAAAAGAGCTCAGTTCTAAGACACTACCATATAAAGTACTCCTACAAATAAATCAAGAGCTAAGTTCCAGGACACTACAATTTAAAGTACTCATACAAATAAAACAAGAGCTAAGTTCCAGGACACTACCATTTAAAGTACTCATACAAATAAAACAAGAGCTAAGTTCAAGGACACTATCATGTAAAGTACTCATACAAACAAAACAAGAGCTAAGTTCAAGGACACTACCATTTAAGGTACTCATACAAGTAAAACAAGAGCTAAGTTTTAGAACACTATCATTTAAAGTAATCATACAAATAAAAAAAGAGCTAAGTTCAAAGACACTACCATTTAAAGTACTAACACAAATAAAACAAGAGCTAAGTTCTAAAACACTACCATTTGAAGTAATCATACAAATAAAACAAGAGTTAAGTTGTATTACACTACCTTTTAAAGTACTCATACAAATAAAACAAGAGCTAAGTTCAAAGACACTACCATGTTAAGTACTCATACAAATAAAACAAGAGATAAGTTCTAGAGCACTACCATATAAAGTAATCATACAAATAAAACAAGAGCTAAGTTCAAGGACACTACCATGTAAAGTACTCAAACAAATAAAACAGTTGCTAAGTTCTAAGACACTACCATTTAAAGTACTCATACAATTAAAACAAGAGCTAAGTTCTATTAAACTACCTTTTAAAGTAATCATACATATAAAACAACAGCTAAGTTCTAGAATACTACCATTTAATGTAAACATACATATAAAACAAGAGCTAAATTCTAAGACACTACCATGTAAAGTACTCATACAAATAAAACAAGAGCTAAGTTCTTTTACACTACCTTTTAAAGCACTCATACACATAAAACAAGAGCTAAATGCAAAGACACTACCATTTAAAGTACTCATACAATTGAAACAAAAGCTAAGTTCTATTACACTACCTTTTAAAGTACCCATGCAAATAAAACAAGAGCTAAGTTCTAAGACACTACCGTTTAAAATACTCATACAATTGAAAGAACAGCTAAGTTCTATTACACTACCATTTAAAGTACTCATACATATAAAACAAGAGCTAAGTTCAAGGACACTACCATGTAAAGTACTCATACAAAGAAAACAACAGCTAAGTTCTAGAACACAACCATTTAATGTAAACATACATATAAAACAAGAGCTAAGTTCTAAGAGACTACCATTTAAAGTACTCATACATATAAAACAAGAGCTTAGTTCTACTACACTACCATTTAAAGTACTCATACAAATAAAACAAGAGCTAAGATCTAAGACACTACCATTTAAAGTACTCATACAAATAAAACAAGAGCTAAGTTCTATTTTACTACCTTTTAAAGTACTCATACAAATAAAACAAGAGCTAAGTTCTAAGACACTACCGTTTAAAATACTCATACAATTGAAAGAACAGCTCAGTTCTATTACACTACCATTTAAAGTACTCATACATATAAAACAAGAGCTAAGTTCAAGGACACTACCATGTAAAGTACTCATACAAATAAAACAACAGCTAAGTTCTAGAACACTACCATTTAAAGTAATCATACAAATAAAACAAGAGCTACGTTCAAGGACACTACCATGTAAATTACTCATACAAATAAAACAAGACCTAAGTTCAAGGACACTACCATTTAAAGTAATCATACAAATAAAACAAGAGCTAAGATCTAGAACACTATCATTTGAAGTAATCATACAAATAAACCAAGAGCTAAGTTCAAGGACACTACAATGTACAGTACTCATAGAAATAAAACAAGAGCTAAGATCAAGGACACTACCGTGTAAAGTACTCATACATATAAAACAAGAGCTAAGTTCAAGGACACTTCCATTTAAAGTAATCATACAAGTAAAACAAGAGCTAAGTTCAAGAACACCATCATTTAAAGTAATCATACAAATAACCCAAGAGCTAAGTTCAAGGACACAACCATGTAAAGTACTCATACAAATAAAACAAGAGCTAAGTTCTAAGACACTACCATTTAAAGTACTCATACAAATAAAACAAGAGCTAAGTTCTATTACACTACCATTTAAAGTAATCATACATATAAAACCTGAGCTAAGTTCTAAGACACAACCATTTAAAGTACTCATACAAAAAAACAAGAGCTAAGTTCTAGAACACTACCATTTAATGTAAACATACAAATAAAACAAGAGCTAAGTTCTAGGACACTACTGTTTAAAGTACTCATACATATAAAACAAGAGCTAAGTTCTACTACACTACCATTTAAAGTACTCATACAAATAAAACAAGAGCTAAGTTATATTACACTACCTTTTAAAGTACTCATACAAATTAATCAAGAGCTTAGTTCTAAGACACTACCGATTAAAATACTCATACAATTGAATGAAGAGCTAAGTTCTATTACACTACCATTAAAAGTACTCATACATATAAAACAAGAGATAAGTTCAAGGACACTACCATGTAAAGTACTCATACAAATAAAACAACAGCTAAGTTCTAGAACACTATCATTTAAATTAAGCATACAAATAAAACAAGAGCTAAGTTATAGAACACCACCATTTAAAGTAATCATACAAATTAAATAAGAGCTAAGTTCAAGGACACTACTATGTAAAGTACTCATACATATAAAACAAGAGCTAAGTTCTAGAACACTACAATTTAAAGTAATCATACAAATAAAACAAGAACTAAGTTCAAGGACACTACCATGTAAATTACTCATACATATAAAACAAGAGCTAAGTTCAAGGACACTTCCATTTAAAGTAATCATACAAATAAAACAAGAGCTAAGTTCTAGAACACCATCATTTAAAGTAATCATACAAATAAACCAAGAGCTATGTTCAAGGACACAACCATGTAAAGTTCTCATACAAATAAAAAAAGAGCTAAGTTTTAACACACTACCATTTAAAGTACTCATACAAATAAAAGAAGAGCTAAGTTCAAAGACACTATCATTTAAAGTAATCATACAAATAAAACAAGAGCTAAGTTCAAGGACACTACCATGTAAGTTACTCATACATATAAAACATGAGCTAAGTTCAAGGACACTACCATTTAAAGTAATCAAACAAATAAAACTAGAGCTAAGTTGTATTACACTACCATTTAAAGTAATCATACATAGAAAACAAGAGCTAAGATCTAAGACACTACCATTTAAAGTACTCATACAAACAAAACAAGGGCTAAGTTCTAAGACACTACCGTTTAAAATACCCATACAAATAAAACAAGAGCTAAGTTCAAGGACATTACCATTTAAAGTAATCATACAAATAAAACAAGAGCTAAGTTCTATTACACTACCAATTAAAGTATTCATACATATTAAACAAAAGCTAAGCTCTAAGACACTACCATTTAAAGTACTCATACAATTAAAACAAGAGATAAGATCTATTACACTACCTTATAAAGTACTCATACAAATAAAACAAGAGCTAATTTCTAAGACACTACCATTCAAAGTACTCATACAAATAAAACAAGAGCTAAGTTCTATTACATTACCATTTAAAGTAATAATACAAATAAAGCAAGAGCTAACTTCTAGAATACTACCATTTAAAGTAATCATACAAATAAAATATGAGCTAAGTTCAAGGACACTACCATGTAAAGTACTCATACATATAAAACAAGAGCTAAGTTCAAGAACACTACCATTTAAAGTAATCATACAAATAAACCAATAGCTATGTTCAAGGACACTACCATGTAATGTACTCCTACAAATAAAACAAGAGCTAAGTTCCAGGACACTACCATTTAAAGCACTCATACAAATAAAACAAGAGATAAGTTTTATAACACTATCATTTAAAGTAATCATACAAAAAAAACAAGAGCTAAGTTCTAGAACACTACCATTTAAAGTAATCATACAAATAAAACAAGAGCTAAGTTCAAGGACACTACCATGTAAAGTACTCATACAAATAAAACAAGAGCTAAGTTCAAGGACACTACCATTTAAAGTAATCATACAAATAAAACAAGAACTAAGTTCTAGAACACTATCATTTGCAGTAATCATACAAATAAATCAAAAGCTAAGTTCAAGGACACTACCATGTAAAGTACTCATACAAGTAAAACAAGGGCTAAGATCAAGGACACTACCATGTAAAGTACTCATACATAAAAACAAGAGCTAAGTTCAAGGACACGTCCATTTAAAGTAATCATACAAATAAAAGAAGAGCTAAGTTCTAGAACACTATCATTTAAAGTAATCATACAAATATACCAAGAGCTAAGTTCAAGGACACTACCATGAAAAGTACTCATACAAATAAAACAAGAGCTAAGTTCTAAGACACTACCATTTAAAGTACTCATACAAATAAAACAAGAGATAAGTTATATTACACTACCGTTTAAAGTAATCATACATACAATACAAGAGCTAAGTTCTAAGACACTACCATTTAAAGTACTCATACAAATAAAACAAGAGCTAAGTTCTAAGACACTACCGTTTAAAGTAATCATACAAATAAAACAAGAGCTAAGTTCTTTTACACTAATATTTAAAGTAATCATACATATAAAACAAGAGCTAAGCTCTCAGACACTACCATTTAAAGTACTCATACAAATAAAAAAAGAGCTAAGTTCTAAGACACTACGATTTAAGGTACTCATACAAATAAAACAAGAGCTAAGTTCTAAGACACTACCGTTTAAAGTATTCATACATTTTAAACAAGACCTAAGCTCTAAGACACTACCGTTAAAAGTACTCATACAATTGAAACAAGGGCTAAGTTCTAAGACACTACCGTTTAAAGTACTCAAACAAATAAAACAAGAGCTAAGTTCAAGGACATTACCAATTAAAGTAATCATACAAATAAAACAAGAGCTAAGTTCTATTACACTACCATTTAAAGTAATCATGCATACATAACAAGAGCTAAGTTCTAGAACACTACCATTTAAAGTACTCATTCAAATAAAACAAGAGCTAAGTTCTAAGACACTACCATATAAAGTACTCCTGCAAATAAATCAAGAGCTAAGTTCCAGTACACTACAATTTAAAGTACTCATAAAAATAAAATAAGAGCTAAGTTCCAGGACACTACCAATTAAAGTACTCATACAAATAAAACAAGAGCTAAGTTCAAGGACACTACCATGTAAAGTACTCATACAAACAAAACAAGAGCTAAGTTCAAGGACACTACCATTTAAGGTACTCATACAAATAAAACAAGAGCTAAGTTTTAGAACACTATCATTTAAAGTAATCATACAAATAAAACAAGAGCTAAGTTCAAAGACACTACCATTTAAAGTACTAACACAAATAAAACAAGTGCTAAGTTCTAAAACACTACCATTTAAAGTAATCATACAAATAAAACAAGAGCTAAGATGTATTACACTACCTTTTAAAGTACTCATACAAATAAAACAAGAGCTAAGTTCAAGGACACTACCATGTTAAGTACTCATACAAATAAAACAAGAGATAAGTTCTAGAGCACTACCATTTAAAGTAATCATACAAATAAAACAAGAGCTAAGTTCTTGAACAAGATCATTTAAAGTAATCATACAAATAAACCATGAGCTAAGTTCAAGGACACTGCCATGTAAAGTACTCATACAAAAAAAACAGTTGCTAAGTTCTAAGACACTACCATTTAAAGTACTCATACAATTAAAACAAGAGCTAAGTTCTATTAAACTACCTTTTAAAGTAATCATACATATAAAACAAGAGCTAAATTCTAAGACACTACCATGTAAAGTACTCATACAAATAAAACAAGAGCTAAGTTCTATTACACTACCTTTTAAAGCACTCATACACATAAAACAAGAGCTAAATGCAAAGACACTACCATTTAAAGTACTCATACAATTGAAACAAAAGCTAAGTTCTATTACACTACCTTTTAAAGTACTCATACAAATAAAACAAGAGCTAAGTTCTAAGACACTACCGTTTAAAATACTCATACAATTGAAAGAACAGCTAAGTTTTATTACACTACCATTTAAAGTACTCATACATATAAAACAAGAGCTAAGTTCAAGGACACTACCATGTAAAGTACTCATACAAATAAAACAAGAGCTAGGTTCTAAGACACTACCGTTTAAAATACTCATACAATTGAAAGAACAGCTAAGTTTTATTACACTACCATTTAAAGTACTCATACATATAAAACAAGAGCTAAGTTCTAAGACACTACCATGTAAAGTACTCATACATATAAAACAAGAGCTAAGTTCTACTACACTACCATTTAAAGTACTCATACAAATAAAACAAGAGCTAAGATCTAAGACACTACCATTTAAAGTACTCATACAAATAAAACAAGAGCTAAGTTCTATTACACTACCTTTTAAAGAACTCATACAAATAAAACAAGAGCTAAGTTCTAAGACACTACCGTTTAAAATACTCATACAACTGAAAGAACAGCTAAGATCTATTACACTACCATTTAAAGTACTCATACATATAAAACAAGAGCTAAGTTCAAGGACACTACCATGTTAAGTACTCATACAAATAAAACAACAGCTAAGTTCTAGAACACTACCATTTAAAGTAATCATACAAATAAAACAAAAGCTAAGATATAGAACACTACCATTTAAAGTAATCATACAAATTAAATAAGAGCTAAGTTCAAGGACACTACCATGTAAAGTACTCATAAATATAAAACAAGAGCTAAGTTCTAGAACACTACCATTTAAAGTAATCATACAAATAAAACAAGAGCTACGTTCAAGGACACTACCATGTAAAGTACTCATAGAAATAAAACAAGAGCTAAGATCAAGGACTCTACCGTGTAAAGTACTCATACATATAAAACAAGAGCTAAGTTCAAGGACACTTCCCTTTAAAGTAATCATACAAATAAAACAAGAGCTTAGTTCTAGAACACCATCATTTAAAGTAATCATACCAATAAACCAAGAGCTAAGTTCAAGGACACAACCATGTAAAGTACTCATACAAATAAAACAAGAGCTAAGTTCTAAGACACTACGATTTAAAGTACTCATACAAATTAAACAAGAGCTAAGTTCAAGGACACTATCATTTAAAGTAATCATACAAATAAAACAAGAGCTAAGTTCAAGGACACTACCATGTAAATTACTCATACATATAAAACATGAGCTAAGTTCAAGGACACTACCATTTAAAGTAATCATACAAATAAAACAAGAGCTAAGTTCTATTACACTACCATTTAAAGTAATCATACATATAAAACAAGAGCTAAGTTCTAAGACACTACCATTTAAAGTACTCATACAAAAAAACAAGAGCTAAGTTCTGGAACACTACCATTTAATGTAAACATTCAAATAAAACAAGAGCTAAGTTCTAAGACACTACTGTTTAAAGTACTCATACATATAAAACAAGAGCTAAGTTCTACTACACTACCATTTAAAGTACTCATACAAATAAAACAAGAGCTAAGATCTAAGACAATACCATTTAAAGTACTCATACAAATAAAGCAAGAGCTAAGTTCTATTACACTACCTTTTAAAGTACTCATACAAATAAAACAAGAGCTTAGTTCTAAGACTCTACCGTTTAAAATACTCATACAATTGAATGAAGAGCTAAGTTCTATTACACTACCATTTAAAGTACTCATACATATAAAACAAGAGATAAGTTTAAGGACACTACCATGTAAAGTACTCATACAAATAAAACAACAGCTAAGCTCTAGAACACTATCATTTAAAGTAAGCATACAAATAAAACAAGAGCTAAGTTATAGAACACTACCATTTAAAGTAATCATACAAATTAAATAAGAGCTAAGTTCAAGGACACTACTATGTAAAGTACTCATACATATAAAAAAGAGCTAAGTTTTAGAACACTACCATTTAAAGTAATCATACAAATAAAACAAGAGCTAAGTTCAAGGACACTATTATGTAAATTACTCATACATATAAAACAAGAGCTAAGTTCAAGGACACTTCCATATAAAGTAATCATACAAATAAAACAAGAGCTAAGTTCTAGAACACCATCATTTAAAGTAATCATACAAATAAACCAAGAGCTATGTTCAAGGACACAACCATGTAAAGTTCTCATACAAATAAAAAAGAGCTAAGTTTTAACACATTACCATTTAAAGTACTCATACAAATAAAACAAGAGCTAAGTTCAAGGACACTATCATTTAAAGTAATCATACAAATAAAACAAGAGCTAAGTTCAAGGACACTATTATGTAAATTACTCATACATATAAAACAAGAGCTAAGTTCAAGGACACTTCCATTTAAAGTAATCATACAAATAAAACAAGTGCTAAGTTCTAGAACACCATCATTTAAAGTAATCATACAAATAAACCAAGAGCTATGTTCAAGGACACAACCATGTAAAGTTCTCATACAAATAAAAAAGAGCTAAGTTTTAACACATTACCATTTAAAGTACTCATACAAATAAAACAAGAGCTAAGTTCAAGGACACTATCATTTAAAGTAATCATACAAATAAAACAAGAGCTAAGTTCAAGGACACTACCACGTAAATTACTCATACATATAAAACATAAGCTAAGTTCAAGGACACTACCATTTAAAGTAATCAAACAAATAAAACAAGAGCTAAGTTGTATTACACTACCATTTAAAGTAATCATACAAATAACCAAGAACTAAGTTCAAGGACACGTCCATTTAAAGTAATCATACAAATAAAAGAAGAGCTAAGTTCTAGAACACTATCATTTAAAGTAATCATACAAATAACCAAGAACTAAGTTCAAGGACACTACCATGAAAAGTACTCATACAAATAAAACAAGAGCTAAGTTCTAAGACACTACCATTTAAAGTACTCATACAAATAAAACAAGAGCTAAGTTATATTACACTACCGTTTAAAGTAATCATACATCCAATACAAGAGCTAAGTTCTAAGACACTACCATTTAAAGTACTCATACAAATAAAACAAGCGCTAAGTTCTAAGACACTACCGTTTAAAGTACTCATACAAATAAAACAAAAGCTAAGTTCAAGGACACTACCATTTAAAGTAATCATACAAAAAAATCAAGAGCTAAGTTCAAGGACACTACCATGTAAAGTTCTCATACATATAAAACAAGAGCTAAGTTCAAGGACACTCCCATTTAAAGTAATCATACAAATAAAACAAGAGCTAAGTTCTTTTACACTACTATTTAAAGTAATCATACATATAAAACAAGAGCTAAGTTCTCAGACACTACCATTTAAAGTTCTCATACAAATAAAACAAGAGCTAAGTTCTAAGACACTACGATTTAAGGTACTCATACAAATAAAACAAGAGCTAAGTTCTAAGACACTACCGTTTAAAGTATTCATACATATTAAACAAGAGCTAAGCTCTAAGACACTACCGTTAAAAGTACTCATACAATTGAAACAAGGGCTAAGTTCTAAGACACTACCGTTTAAAGTACTCAAACAAATAAACCAAGAGCTAAGTTCAAGGACATTACCAATTAAAGTAATGATACAAATAAAACAAGAGCTAAGTTCTATTACACTACCATTTAAAGTAATCATGCATATATAACAAGAGCTAAGTTCTAGAACACTACCATTTAAAGTACTCATACAAATAAAACAAGAGCTAAGTTTAAAGACACGACGATTTAAAGTACTCATACAAATAAAACAAGAGCTAAGTTCTAAGACACTACCGTTTTAAGTATTCAAACATATTAAACAAGAGCTAAGCTCTAAGACACTACCGTTTAAAGTACTCATACAATTGAAACAAGAGCTAAGTACTATTACACAACCTTTTAAAGTACTCATACAAATAAAACAAGAGCTAATTTCTAAGACACTACCATTCAAATTACTCATACAAATAAAACAAGAGCTCAGTTCTATTACACTACCATTTAAAGTAATAATATAAATAAAGCAAGAGCTAACTTCGAGAATACTACCATTTAAAGTAATCATACATATAAAACAAGAGCTAAGTTCAAGGACACTACCATGTAAAGTACTCATACATACAAAACAAGAGCTAAGTTCAAGAACACTACCATATAAAGTAAGCATACAAATGAAACAAGAGCTTAGTTCTATTACACTACCTTTTAAAGGACTCATACAAATAAAACAATAGCTAAGTTCTAAGACCCTACCATATAAAGTACTCCTACAAATAAAACAAGAGCTAAGTACCTGGACACTACCATTTAAAGTACTCATACAAATAAAACAAGAGCTAAGTTCAAGGACACTACCATGTAAAGTACTCACACAAATAAAACAAGAGCTAAGTTCAAGGACACTACCATTTAAGGTACGTATACAAGCAAAACAAGAGCTAAGTTTTAGAACACTATCATTTAAAGTAATCATACAAATAAAACAAGAGCTAAGTTCTAAAACACTACCATTTAAAGTACTCATACAAATAAAACAAGAGCTAAGATCTAGAACACTACCATTTAAAGTAATCATACAAATAAAACAAGAGCTAAGTTCTATAACACTACCTTTTAAAGTACTCATACATATAAAACAAGAACTAACTTCTAGAACACTACCATTTAATGTAATCATACATATAAAACAAGAGCTATGTTCTAAGACACTACCATTTAAAGTACTCATACATATAAAAAGAGCTAAGTTCTAAGACACTACCATTTAAAGTACTCATACAAATAAAACAAGAGCTAAGTTCTATTACACTACCTTTTAAAGTTCTCATACATATAAAACAATAGCTAAATTCAAAGACACTACCATTTAAAGTACTCATACAATTGAAACAAGAGCTAAGTTCTATTACACTACCTTTTAAAGTACTCATACATATAAAACAAGAGCTAAGTTCTAGAACACTACCATTTAAGGTAAACATACATATAAAACAAGAGCTAAGTTCTAAGACACTACCATTTAAAGTACTCATACATATAAAACAAGAGCTAAGTTCTAGAACACTACCATTTAATGTAAGCATACAAATAAAACAAGAGCTAAGTTCTAAGACACTACTGTTTAAAGTACTCATACATATAAAACTAAGAGCTAAGTTCTATTGCACTACCATTCAAAGTACCCATACATATAAAACAAGAGCTATGTTCTAGGACACTACCATTTAAAGTACTCAAACATATAAAACAAGAGCTAAGTTCAAAGACACTACCATTTAAAGTACTCATACATATAAAACAAGAGCTAAGTTCTAAGACACTACCGTTTAAAGTACTCATACAAATAAAACAAGGGAAAAGTTCTAGAACACTACCATTTAATGTACTCATACAAATAAAACAAGAGCTAAGTTATAGAACACAACCATTTAAAGTAATCATACAAATTAAATAAGAGCTAAGTTCAAGGACACTACTATGTAAAGTACTCATACATATAAAACAAGAGCTAAGTTCTAGAACACTACCATTTAAAGTAATCATACAAATAAAACAAGAGCTAAGTTCAAGGACACTATTATGTAAATTACTCATACATATAAAACAAGAGCTAAGTTCAAGGACACTTCCATTTAAAGTAATCATACAAATAAAACAAGAGCTAAGTTCTAGAACACCATCATTTAAAGTAATCATACAAATAAACCAAGAGCTATGTTCAAGGACACAACCATGTAATGTTCTCATACAAATAAAAAAGAGCTAAGTTTTAACACATTACCATTTAAAGTACTCATACAAATAAAACAAGAGCTAAGTTCAAGGACACTATCATTTAAAGTAATCATACAAATAAAACAAGAGCTAAGTTCAAGGACACTACCACGTAAATTACTCATACATATAAAACATAAGCTAAGTTCAAGGACACTACCATTTAAAGTAATCAAACAAATAAAACAAGAGCTAAGTTCTATTACACTACCATTTAAAGTAATCATACAAATAACCAAGAACTAAGTTCAAGGACACGTCCATTTAAAGTAATCATACAAATAAAAGAAGAGCTAAGTTCTAGAACACTATCATTTAAAGTAATCATACAAATAACCAAGAACTAAGTTCAAGGACACTACCATGAAAAGTACTCATACAAATAAAACAAGAGCTAAGTTCTAAGACACTACCATTTAAAGTACTCATACAAATAAAACAAGAGCTAAGTTATATTACACTACCGTTTAAAGTAATCATACATAGAATACAAGAGCTAAGTTCTAAGACACTACCATTTAAAGTACTCATACAAATAAAACAAGAGCTAAGTTCTAAGACACTACCGTTTAAAGTACTCATACAAATAAAACAAAAGCTAAGTTCAAGGACACTACCATTTAAAGTAATCATACAAAAAAATCAAGAGCTAAGTTCAAGGACACTACCATGTAAAGTACTCATACATATAAAACAAGAGCTAAGTTCAAGGACACTACCATTTAAAGTAATCATACAAATAAAACAAGAGCTAAGTTCTTTTACACTACTATTTAAAGTAATCATACATATAAAACAAGAGCTAAGTTCTCAGACACTACCATTTAAAGTTCTCATACAAATAAAACAAGAGCTAAGTTCTAAGACACTACGATTTAAGGTACTCATACAAATAAAACAAGAGCTAAGTTCTAAGACACTACCGTTTAAAGTATTCATACATATTAAACAAGAGCTAAGCTCTAAGACACTACCGTTAAAAGTACTCATACAATTGAAACAAGGGCTAAGTTCTAAGACACTACCGTTTAAAGTACTCAAACAAATAAACCAAGAGCTAAGTTCAAGGACATTACCAATTAAAGTAATCATACAAATAAAACAAGAGCTAAGATCTATTACACTACCATTTAAAGTAATCATGCATATATAACAAGAGCTAAGTTCTAGAACACTACCATTTAAAGTACTCATACAAATAAAACAAGAGCTAAGTTTAAAGACACGACGATTTAAAGTACTCATACAAATAAAACAAGAGCTAAGTTCTAAGACACTACCGTTTAAAGTATTCAAACATATTAAACAAGAGCTAAGCTCTAAGACACTACCGTTTAAAGTACTCATACAATTGAAACAAGAGCTAAGTTCTATTACACAACCTTTTAAAGTACTCATACAAATAAAACAAGAGTCAATTTCTAAGACACTACCATTCAAATTACTCATACAAATAAAACAAGAGCTCAGTTCTATTACACTACCATTTAAAGTAATAATATAAATAAAGCAAGAGCTAACTTCGAGAATACTACCATTTAAAGTAATCATACATATAAAACAAGAGCTAAGTTCAAGGACAGTACCATGTAAAGTACTCATACATACAAAACAAGAGCTAAGTTCAAGAACACTACCATATAAAGTAAGCATACAAATGAAACAAGAGCTTAGTTCTATTACACTACCTTTTAAAGGACTCATACAAATAAAACAATAGCTAAGTTCTAAGACCCTACCATATAAAGTACTCCTACAAATAAAACAAGAGGTAAGTACCTGGACACTACCATTTAAAGTACTCATACAAATAAAACAAGAGCTAAGTTCTAAAACACTACCATTTAAAGTACTCATACAAATAAAACAATAGCTAAGATCTAGAACACTACCATTTAAAGTAATCATACAAATAAAACAAGAGCTAAGTTCTACGACACTACCATTTAAAGTAATCAAACAAATAAAACAAGAGCTAACTTCAAGGACACTGCCGTGTAAAGTAATCATACATATAAAACAAGAGCTAAGTTCAAGAACACTACCATTTAATGTAATCATACAAATAAAGCAAGAGCTAAGTTTAGGGATACTACCATGTAAAGTACTCATACAAATAAAACAAGAGATAAGTTCAAGGACACTACCATTTAAAGCAATCATACAAATAAAACAAGTCCTAAGTTCTAGAACACTATCATTTGAAGTAATCATACAAATAAACCAAGAGCTAAGTTCAAGGACACTACCATGTAAAGTACTCATACAAAAAAAACAAGAGCTAAGTTCTAAGACACTACCATTTAAAGTACCCATACAAAAAAACAAGAGCTAAGTTCTATAACACTACCTTTTAAAGTACTCATACATATAAAACAAGAACTAACTTCTAGAACACTACCATTTAATGTAATCATACATATAAAACAAGAGCTATGTTCTAAGACACTACCATTTAAAGTACTCATACATATAAAAAGAGCTAAGTTCTAAGACACTACCATTTAAAGTACTCATACAAATAAAACAAGAGCTAAGTTCTATTACACTACCTTTTAAAGTTCTCATACATATAAAACAATAGCTAAATTCAAAGACACTACCATTTAAAGTACTCATACAATTGAAACAAGAGCTAAGTTCTATTACACTACCTTTTAAAGTACTCATACATATAAAGCAAGAGCTAAGTTCTAGAACACTACCATTTAAGGTAAACATACATATAAAACAAGAGCTAAGTTCTAAGACACTACCATTTAAAGTACTCATACATATAAAACAAGAGCTAAAATCTAGAACACTACCATTTAATGTAAGCATACAAATAAAACAAGAGCTAAGTTCTAAGACACTACTGTTTAAAATACTCATACATATAAAACAAGAGCTAAGTTCTATTGCACTACCATTCAAAGTACCCATACATATAAAACAAGAACTATGTTCTAGGACACTACCATTTAAAGTACTCATACATATAAAACAAGAGCTAAGTTCAAAGACACTACCATTTAAAGTACTCATACATATAAAACAAGAGCTAAGTTCTAAGACACTACCGTTTAAAGTACTCATACAAATAAAACAAGGGAAAAGTTCTAGAACACTACCATTTAATGTACTCATACAAATAAAACAAGAGCTAAGTTATAGAACACAACCATTTAAAGTAATCATACAAATTAAATAAGAGCTAAGTTCAAGGACACTACTATGTAAAGTACTCATACATATAAAACAAGAGCTAAGTTCTAGAACACTACCATTTAAAGTAATCATACAAATAAAACAAGAGCTAAGTTCAAGGACACTATTATGTAAATTACTCATACATATAAAACAAGAGCTAAGTTCAAGGACACTTCCATTTAAAGTAATCATACAAATAAAACAAGAGCTAAGTTCTAGAACACCATCATTTAAAGTAATCATAGAAATAAACCAAGAGCTATGTTCAAGGACACAACCATGTAAAGTTTTCATACAAATAAAAAAGAGCTAAGTTTTAACACATTACCATTTAAAGTACTCATACAAATAAAACAAGAGCTAAGTTCAAGGACACTATCATTTAAAGTAATCATACAAATAAAACAAGAGCTAAGTTCAAGGACACTACCACGTAAATTACTCATACATATAAAACATAAGCTAAGTTCAAGGACACTACCATTTAAAGTAATCAAACAAATAAAACAAGAGCTAAGTTCTATTACACTACCATTTAAAGTAATCATACAAATAACCAAGAACTAAGTTCAAGGACACGTCCATTTAAAGTAATCATACAAATAAAAGAAGAGCTAAGTTCTTGAACACTATCATTTAAAGTAATTATACAAATAACCAAGAACTAAGTTCAAGGACACTACCATGAAAAGTACTCATACAAAAAAAACAATAGCTAAGTTCTAAGACACTACCATTTAAAGTACTCATACAAATAAAACAAGAGCTAAGTTATATTACACTACGGTTTAAAGTAATCATACATAGAATACAAGAGCTAAGTTCTAAGACACTACCATTTAAAGTACTAATACAAATAAAACAAGAGCTAAGTTCTAAGACACTACCGTTTAAAGTACTCATACAAATAAAACAAAAGCTAAGTTCAAGGACACTACCATTTAAAGTAATCATACAAAAAAATCAAGAGCTAAGTTCAAGGACACTACCATGTAAAGTACTCATACATATAAAACAAGAGCTAAGTTCAAGGACACTACCATTTAAAGTAATCATACAAATAAAACAAGAGCTAAGTTCTTTTACACTACTATTTAAAGTAATCATACATATAAAACAAGAGCTAAGTTCTCAGACACTACCATTTAAACTTCTCATACAAATAAAACAAGAGCTAAGTTCTAAGACACTACGATTTAAGGTACTCATACAAATAAAACAAGAGCTAAGTTCTAAGACACTACCGTTTAAAGTATTCATACATATTAAACAAGAGCTAAGCTCTAAGACACTACCGTTAAAAGTACTCATACAATTGAAACAAGGGCTAAGTTCTAAGACACTACCGTTTAAAGTACTCAAACAAATAAACCAAGAGCTAAGTTAAAGGACATTACCAATTAAAGTAATCATACAAATAAAACAAGAGCTAAGTTCTATTACACTACCATTTAAAGTAATCATGCATATATAACAAGAGCTAAGTTCTAGAACACTACCATTTAAAGTACTCATACAAATAAAACAAGAGCTAAGTTTAAAGACACGACGATTTAAAGTACTCATACAAATAAAACAAGAGCTAAGTTCTAAGACACTACCGCTTAAAGTATTCAAACATATTAAACAAGAGCTAAGCTCTAAGACACTACCGTTTAAAGTACTCATACAATTGAAACAAGAGCTAAGTTCTATTACACAACCTTTTAAAGTACTCATACAAATAAAACAAGAGCTAATTTCTAAGACACTACCATTCAAATTACTCATACAAATAAAACAAGAGCTCAGTTCTATTACACTGCCATTTAAAGTAATAATATAAATAAAGCAAGAGCTAACTTCGAGAATACTACCATTTAAAGTAATCATACATATAAAACAAGAGCTAAGTTCAAGGACACTACTATGTAAAGTACTCATACATACAAAACAAGAGCTAAGTTCAAGAACACTACCATATAAAGTAATCATACAAATGAAACAAGAGCTTAGTTCTATTACACTACCTTTTAAAGGACTCATACAAATTAAACAATAGCTAAGTTCTAAGACCCTGCCATATAAAGTACTCCTACAAATAAAACAAGAGCTAAGTACCTGGACACTACCATTTAAAGTACTCATACAAATAAAACAAGAGCTAAGTTCAAGGACACTACCATGTAAAGTACTCACACAAATAAAACAAGAGCTAAGTTCAAGGACACTACCATTTAAGGTACGTATACAAGCAAAACAAGAGCTAAGTTTTAGAACACTATCATTTAAAGTAATCATACAAATAAAACAAGAGCTAAGTTCTAAAACACTACCATTTAAAGTACTCATACAAATAAAACAATAGCTAAGATCTAGAACACTACCATTTAAAGTAATCATACAAATAAAACAAGAGCTAAGTTCTACGACACTACCATTTAAAGTAATCAAACAAATAAAACAAGAGCTAACTTCAAGGACACTGCCATGTAAAGTAATCATACATATAAAACAAGAGCTAAGTTCAAGAACACTACCATTTAATGTAATCATACAAATAAAGCAAGAGCTAAGTTTAGGGATACTACCATGTAAAGTACTCATACAAATAAAACAAGAGATAAGTTCAAGGACACTACCATTTAAAGCAATCATACAAATAAAACAAGTCCTAAGTTCTAGAACACTATCATTTAAAGTAATCATACAAATAAACCAAGAGCTAAGTTCAAGTACACTACCATGTAAAGTACTCATACAAAAAAAACAAGAGCTAAGTTCTAAGACACTACCATTTAAAGTACCCATACAAAAAAACAAGAGCTAAGTTCTATAACACTACCTTTTAAAGTACTCATACATATAAAACAAGAACTAACTTCTAGAACACTACCATTTAATGTAATCATACATATAAAACAAGAGCTATGTTCTAAGACACTACCATTTAAAGTACTCATACATATAAAAAGAGCTAAGTTCTAAGACACTACCATTTAAAGTACTCATACAAATAAAACAAGAGCTAAGTTCTATTACACTACCTTTTAAAGTTCTCATACATATAAAACAATAGCTAAATTCAAAGACACTACCATTTAAAGTACTCATACAATTGAAACAAGAGCTAAGTTCTATTACACTACCTTTTAAAGTACTCATACATATAAAACAAGAGCTAAGTTCTAGAACACTACCATTTAATGTAAGCATACAAATAAAACAAGAGCTAAGTTCTAAGACACTACTGTTTAAAGTACTCATACATATAAAACAAGAGCTAAGTTCTATCGCACTACCATTCAAAGTACCCATACATATAAAACAAGAGCTATGTTCTAGGACACTACCATTTAAAGTACTCATACATATAAAACAAGAGCTAAGTTCAAAGACACTACCATTTAAAGTACTCATACATATAAAACAAGAGCTAAGTTCTAAGACACTACCGTTTAAAGTACTCATACAAATAAAACAAGGGAAAAGTTCTAGAACACTACCATTTAATGTACTCATACAAATAAAACAAGAGCTAAGTTATAGAACACAACCATTTAAAGTAATCATACATAATTAAACAAGAGCTAAGTTCAAGGACACTACCATGTAAAGTACTTATACATACAAAACAAGAGCTAAGTTCTAGAACAATGCTATTTAAAGTAATCATACAAATAAAACAAGAGCTAAGTTCTAGTACACTATCATTTAAAGTAATCATACAAAATAAACCAAGAGCTAAGTTCAAGGACACTACCATGTTAAGTACTCATACAAATAAAACAAGAGCTAAGTTCTTAGACACTACCGTTTAAAATACTCATAAAAATAAAACAAGAGCTAAGTTCAAGGACACTACCATTTAAAGTAATCATGCAAATAAAACAAGAGCTAAGTTCAAAGACACTACCATTTAAAGTACTCATACATATAAAACAAGAGCTAAGATCAAGGACACTACCATTTAAGGTAATCATACAAATAAAGCAAGAGCTAAGTTCTTTTACACTACCATTTAAAGTAATCATACATATAAAACAAGAGCTAAGTTCTAAGACACTACCATTTAAAGTAATCATACAAATAAAACAAGAGCTAAGTTCAAGGACACTACCATTTAAAGTAATCATGCAAATAAAACAAGAGCTAAGTTCAAGGACACTACCATGTAAAGTAATCATACATATTAAACAAGAGCTAAGTTCTACGACACTACCATTTAAAGTACTCATACAAATAAAACAAGAGCTAGGTTCTATTACACTACCTTTTAAAGTACTCATACATATAAAACAAGAGCTAAGTTCTAAGACACTACCATTTAAAATACTCATACAAATAAAACAAGAGCTAAGTTCTAGAACACTACCGTTTAAGGTACTCATACAATTGAAACAAGAGCTAAGTTTTTTTACACTACCTTTTAAAGTACTCATACATATAAAACAAGAGCTAAGTTCTAGAACACTACCATTTAAAGTAATCATGCAAATAAAACAAGAGCTAAGTTCTTTTACACTACCTTTTAAAGTACTCATGCAAATAAAACAAGAGCTAAGTTCTAAGACACTACCATTCAAAGTACTCATACTAATAAAACAAGAGCTAAGTTCAAGGACACTACCGTTTCAAGTACTCATACAAATGAAACAAGAGCTAAGTTCAAGGACACCACCATTTAAAGTACTCATACAAATAATACAAGAGCTAAGATCTAGAACACTACCATTTAAGGTAATCATACAAATAAAACAAGAGCTGAGTTATAGAACACTACCTTTTAAAGTACTCATACAAATAAAACAAGAGCTAAGTTCAATGACACTACCATGCAAAGTACTTATACAAATAAAACAAGAGCTAAGTTCTAGAACACTACCATTTAAAGTAATCATACAAATTAAACAAGAGCTAAGTTCAAGGACACTACCATGTAAAGTACTCATACAAATAAAACAAGAGTTATGTTCAAGGACACTACAATTTAAAGTAATCATTCAAATAAAACAAGAGCTAAGTTCTAGAACACTACCATTTAAAGTACTCAGACAAATAAAACAAGAGCTAAGTTCTATTACACTACCTTTAAAGTAATCATACAAATTAAAGAAGAGCTAAGTTTCAAGACACTACCATTTAAGGTACTCATACAAATAAAACAAGAGCTAAGTTCTATTACACTACCTTTTAAAGTACTCATACATATAAAACAAGAGCTAAGTTCTAAGACACTACCATTTAAAGTACTCATACATATCAAACAAGTGCTAAGTTCTATTACACTAGCTGTTAATGTACTCATACATATAAAACAAGAGCTAAGTTCAAGGACACTACCTTTTAAAGTACTCATTCATATTATGACACGATAGCGTGATGTTATTGTATGATATGCGCGCACGTGCTTGTTTGATCAGAGTTCAAAAGTTTGATTCTCTCAACTTGATTCTCATTATTTCTTTTTCTTTTTATACATATAATTCTCCATTTTCATGCAATTCACATTAATGAAATGTAATTATTCTTTTTTTGCAGTGTCAGATTTTCAATGAAACTCTTAAATTAAATTTAATTGGGAAGAAACGTATTTTTATTTTTAAGAGCTCACATTGTCTATCCCATAAGAAAGGTATTTTCCTATCTTCGCTACACTTATAAAACAATGATGCTTTGCTCAGGTTAATCAAACAATAATTAATCAAATGATTAAAACTACATCAAAATTCAGAAAGTAAACTTAATTGTAATAGATAGGATAAAGAATGATTAAAAATACATCAAAATTCAGAAAGTAAACTTAATTGTAATAGATAGGATACAGAATGATTAAAACTACATCAAAATTCAGAAAGTAAACTTAATTGTAATAGATAGAATAAAGAATGATTAAAACTACATCAAAATTCAGAAAGTAAACTTAATTGTAATAGACAGAATAAAGAATGATTAAAACTACATCAAAATTCAGAAAGTAAACTTAAGTGTAATAGTTAGGATACAGAATGATTAAAACTACATCACAATACAGAAAGTAAACTTAATTGTAATAGATAGGATAAAGAATGATTAAAACAACATCAAAATTCAGAAAGGAAACTTAATTGTAATAGATAGAATAAAGAATGATTAAAAATACATCAAAATTCAGAAAGTAAACTTAATTGTAATAGATAGGATAAAGCATGATTAACACTACATTAAAATTCAGAAAGTAAACTTAATTGTAATAGATAGAATAAAGAATGATTAAAACTACATTAAAATTCAGAAAGTAAACTTAATTGTAATAGATAGGATGAGATCTTTACACGTAAACAACTTTATATTGAAGTTAAGAGTTCATTTAGACATGTAAAAGTTTAGCGATTTTAGTGATTAGATGAAGTAAATTAAAACAATAATCTGTAATAATCAAAGTGCAAATGCGATGATATGCCAACATGCATGTAATTGTTATCCAATATCCATAATAACTGTTCACAGGTTTATCAAAGCATTATTCAAATATTCAAAAAATGGTATATTTTACTCACGTTTTTCCAGGTATCTATATTGCTGTGATCCCTGCCAGGTTTGGACTGTAGATATATGCCGTCTGGTCCCGAATCTTCCTCACTCAGTTGACACGTAAGGTCAGACCTTCTGTAGTTAAAAGATTTACATCTCGGTCTTCTAAGCTGACACTCAATGGCGCACTGAAAGGGGCTCACTTCGTATTTTGTTGTAAAAATGGAGCGCGGTAAAAAATATCCAAAACTGAATTGTCCAAGACATGTGCGTCGTTCACATGTATCTTCTGAAAAGGCGTAATCCATGTGCAGTAGGAAAAGGATCCAAATAAACTCTCCCTTGATTGCCATAATTATGGACTCGCTTTGATAAATAAATAAATAAATAAATATATATATATATATATATATATATATATATATATATATATATATATATATTTGTGTGTGTGTGTATATATATATATATATATATACAATGTTATAAACACACACACATATACATATGCACACACATAAATATATACATATACACACATACATATATATAAACACACACATATATATACACACACATATATATATATATATATATCTATATATATATATATATATATATATATATATATATATATATATATATATATATATATATATAATAATAATAATAATAATAATAATAATAATAATAATAATAATAATATTAATAATAATAATGAGGACTTTGTACAGTGCCTAATCTTTAAAAGCTCTAAGCGCTATACACCTTCAATAATGATATGACTACACTACAGAACAACAAATGACAAAAGCAATGGAATGGGAAAAAATAAAAACAAGCTGAAAATATATAAGATACAAATCATTATTAGGTCGCTAAGTTTGTCCATGAAGTCGAAACAGGTAAGTCTTGAGAGCACTCTTAAAACGGACCACTGTATTTTTGTGTCTAATTTCAATTGGTAATTCGTTCCACGTCGCCGGGCCCTGATATGCAAACGAACGTTGTCCATATGACTTTGTTTTCACCTTGGGAACAATGAGTATACGATTATCAGAAGAGGAGCGTAAGGATCTAACTAGTGTATACATATGGGTGAGTTTCGATAGGCATGTTGGACTCGAGTCTGTCATTGAAATATAGCACAGATAAAAAAAATTGTGTTTGATTCTGTATCGAATTGATAGCCTGTGTAGGGTATAGAGCTGTGGTGAGGTGTGCTCTGATCGAGGTACTCTAAAGATGATCCGTGCAGCTGTGTGTTCAACTTTTTGAAGTTTCTGGAGTAAATACTGTGACAAACCAGACAGAATTGAGTTACAATAGTCCAGTCTTGAAAGTACTAATGAACACACAAGTGTTTTAGTGGCATCAATAGAAAGATATTTACGAATTTAAAAGATGCGTCTCAATTCAAGATATGCAGCCCTGCAGATGTTCATGACATGTTGGTGCAACGTGAGAGTACTGTCTAGAGTAACACCTAGATTCCGTACTGACTGTGAGAATTTAATGTTGGTGCTGCTGATTATTATTGTCTGAAGTAAAGGATGTGGATGAGAAAGTCTTTGTGCTGTGATCAGAATAGCCTCAGTTTTATCATCATTCATCTGCAGCTTGTTACATGTCATCCATGGTTTCACATCCGAAATGCACTTCTCTACTCCATTGATGGTAGCATCAACTTCAGTTGGGTGACTAGACTTGTATATTTGGGTGTCATCAGCGTACAGTTGGTGCGACACTGGGTGATGATCTATGACACTTGAGAGCGGCTTAGTGTACAAAATGAAGAGAAAAGGTCCGAGAACAGATCCCTGTGGAACGCCATAACATACGTCAACTGGGCTGGAGTGTATTCCATTTGCAGATATAATTTGTGTCCTGTTCACTAAGTAGGACTTGAACCACTGGAAGGCTATATTCTGAATGCCAAATACATGCTGGAGATGGTGAAGTAATATATCATGGTCTATTGTGTCAAATGCTGCAGATAAATCCCTGAGAGTGAGGACTGTAATCTTTCCACTATCCAAAGCGGAGATAATGTCATTAAATACCTTCAGAAGAGTAGTTTCCATACTGTGGCAAGGGCGATATGCAGACTGTACATTGCTAAAAAGACTGTTTAAATTCAAATGAGATACAAGTTGAGTTAGAACAACCTTTTCTAATATTTTTTATATGAAAGGGAGATTAGAAACTGGACGTTAGTTCTTTAAATCGCTATTGTCCAGTGTTGGTTTCTTCAGCAGTGGCCTTACAATGGCAGTTTTGAAGAATGATGGGAATTCCCGTGATGAGAGAGAGATATTAATAACATCAGTTAGTTAAAACAATATTGGTTCTAAGCACTCAAGCAGCAGTGATGTCGGAATTGGATCAAGTTCACAAGACTTTGGTGCACTTTTCATCACGTTTGTCAGTACTAAATCTATAGAAACAGGTTCAAATGCTCCTAACGGTTGTCGCTGAATTTCTGCATTATACCTGTATGGTGACGAATCAGTTGAAATTGTGCTGTCAAGCGAATCTCTAATGGCTTGAACTTTGTCATTGAAGAAATTTGCAAATTGGTCTGGTAGCTCTAGTGGAGAGAAGGTCGTTGGAAGTGGTGTACATTTGTTCCTTGACATTAGTTTGTTAGTTATCTCGACGAGCTCTTTGCACCTGGAACTCTCCGTGATCTTAGAACTGTAGTGGGATGATTTGGCTAAATGGACTATGTTTGTGACGTTCTTCTTAGCGGCTTGGTAGATTTGTTTATGAACAGTGAGTCTGGTGGAGAGCCAAAGCCTCTCTGCTTTTCGGCGATGTCTTTTAGCGAAGAACCTAGATCAAACCGACTCCGTATACATGGTGGATTTAAGCGCGAAGAAGACAAAGCTAATAACAATTGGTGAAAAACAAATCTTAGCCAAGATTAAAGTCAGACGACAGGAACTGGATACAGTGAGTCAGTTCAGATATCTTCCTTATATAATCACCTCAGAGGGATCAAGAGCAGAAATGTTGTCATGAACAACACAAACAACGGCAGATATGTTGAAGTTAAGACCCATCTGGAGAGACAAAAATATCTGTCTGAAAAACTAAAATCAGATTATTGAGAGCACTTAGCATAGGAATATTTTTGTCTTCTTGTGAGGCCTGGATTCTGACAGCAGAACTACAACGTTTTTTTTTATTTTAGTTTGGAAGGGAATTTATTTTAATGCTCGCGAAGCACGGGAATCATGCACTGCGATTGATCACTCACTAACTCACTCATGACAAACACGCCCATTGTTACACGATACAAGTCATGGATCACATATAAGCTAATATTAGTTTTTAAAATTATTTTTTAAAGAAACTTTAAAACATGTTCGTGAAAGTAAAAGAGATTGATTGTTGGTAGATGTTATCAATTGCGAAGGAAACATTTATAAATTCCAGCAAACTGCTGTAACTGCTCTCCAAAAGTATCGTGCGAAGTCTGTCTCTTCGTGCGAAGTCACTCTGTCTCTTCGTGCGTACATATTGCTGGATTATAGAGTATATGATTCCCTCTTAACATAAACGTCTCTTCACACATCTACAAAATATGAAATTGTTTCCTTAAACCGGGATACGACGATTGTATGCAAGGGGAGTTAATCCCTACATATATCTGGCTGGCTATGCGGACAAAAATAATAACTTAAATGATATTTACCAGACCTGGTTACATGCAAATCAGTTTAAACACGTGGTTCTCAAAGAGGAGATAATAAATCATTCACCGTATGTAAATATTGTTACAGCTCTACTTGTTGCTTTTGAAACTTTACCTTGAAGAGTTGTACCGAGTGTGTAGCTGATTTATATATTTCACCTCAAGAAAGCATTTATTGGTCATATAATTATGAAATCCTCAAATTATACTTGTCTACAATTGTTTAGAAGTCGTCTGCTTCAGATATAAAATGTGTTATTTATTATGTATTTTGATATGCTGAATTCAAATATTTTAAATGTATGTATATTGTGTAGATAGTAGAGTTTTACCCATAAATTGTCAACCGAGGTCAAGTGTTTATGATTGCTTTACAGACCATCATTTCACCTGTCCTGTTTAAATAATACTTTTTAAAAAAGCAAAAGTGTTCTATACTAAAATTTAGTATGAAACAAAAGGTAAATATGTATAATGTGCATTCAAATACATAGTTTAGTACTTATCCACTCGGCCCTTCTTAAACTGTCTCTTGTATTCATTAAATGGACTATGTATTGTTACTGTTCAATAAATTTTCTGATATGTGTCATGAACGCGTGTATCAATTAATGCAATGTCCTGAAGAAATCGCTCGTAGCTCACTGCTCTGCAATTCGGAGGAGATCAACAATATAGATAAGAGTTCACAAAATATTATCTTTACTGACAATTTGCAATCATAGATTTTCCACAAACTCTCTGTTGTTGTCGTCCTTTTTGTTTCTGAGAACATTTGTTGCCATTAACTGTCAGGCATGCAATTAATTCTTTCCCATGCAGTGCACATTCAATGATTCATTTCGACTAGATTCCGCGTCTGAGGACCAACAAAAGCACATTCCATCATCTTAGCTTCATTCAACTTTGGATATTTTCCAGGGAAGTAGTTGAAAGCGTCTTGTGTTTTGTCAGTGGCCTTGACAAAGTTCTTCATCATATCCAGCTTGATGTTGCAGGGGCTGTTACAAACTCGTCATTGATTCACCAAAGTGATATTCTGAACACTTTTCCTCCCAAACTCCAACGACAGTTAGTAGACAACCAGCAGTACTTTGTGTATTCTGTCTGCAGACCAAGCACGAACTGTAACATCGCCATAAAGTGGCGAATGATGTTAGTCATATTTTATGCACCTCAAAGTTGTTTCAGGTTTCCTTAGGTTTCCTTCATATAGACATCATGACCAACTTGAATTGATGGCAAAACAGATTTAAAACTCGTTATCGATGAATCAAGGAACAGACTTCACTCATCTGGATTAGGAACAATGCTGGATTTGCCATTACACCATATATGTTATTCAGGATAAATGATCGCCTTCAGTGAAGACAAATGGGACAAGATCCTATTGACGGTCACGGAACGTGGAATCCCTATCATCACCTGTCAGGGCATTCCACTGCTGTAGTCAGGAGCCCATCAGCTCTGCCATACTCTTGGATAGTTCAAAATCACTGGCAAGGTAATTCAGTTTACCTTGTGTTATGAGACGTGGTTCAGAGGAGGGTGGAAGGAAATATGGGTCATGTGACATTGATGGTTCAGGACTAGAATTTTTATCCTTTTCATTTTCTTCTTCTAAGTGAGAATGATTCTGGTGTAAGTGAGGTTCTGAACGTATAGCTGTTGGAATGTTTGGATAATGCACATTCCACTTTTTCTCTGTGAAACACCTTTCCCAAAAGCAGGCTCCATGTCGAAGTAACAATTGCTGATAGGGTATGTTGTCTCTCTCCAAGCCTATGATACTGCAAAAAAGTATATATTTCATTTTCCTGTTCAACCACTGGCAAACATTTGTTGCATAATAGTTGCAGCATTTTAGTGACGTTTACCTCTTGTCTTGATCTTTAAGTATGCAGCCACAAAAAGGAGATTGACTTTCATAAGTTATCTGCATTGTTCACACAAATAGGATCCATCCTGTACTCATATTGACTAAACAGAGTTGTTTCTCTTTGGAAAGGCAAACACTGAGACAGATAATATAGTGCTACACTTTATTATTTATACAGCTGATTTGTTCAACAGCGTGATATCATCTTAGTTATGATTGCATCATTCATAAATTCTAGGAATAACATGATTTAATTCATATCCTGTATGATACAACACTAGCTTCGGATTACATCATTTACTGTTTTGCCTAAAACACACGTACTGTCCAAACCCATACCCATCCATAAATTTATTCATAGATCCAGTCAAAGATGGATTTTAGCCATTTTCTGTTTACATTGAGATCCCTTCCCTTTATTACTCACTTATCTTCCGCCCTTCCCAGGTCAAGGGTCACATATACTGACCAGCTATCATATCTTTAAAACTAAATGGCTGTTTGCCTGTGTTACCTAACGGCAAGGAGATCATGTTATATATTTAAAATCTCGCGATTTTGCAATATGTAACGCCTTAAACGGAGACTGTACGCATATAGTAGTCATCCTTTCTACAAATAATTTCATTAATTCCGTTTCTACAATGTATGTCAAGTTAAGAAATAGCTAGTAAATTATTAGCTACCGATCGATTCTTTGAACGCTTGTTGATTTAAGGATAATATGGTACATCCTATGGCACAAACGGACCAGAAACGTGTTTGGTACTATGAAGACATGAACATATCAACTATGAAAATTAGTGCCTTTGAACAAGTGTCAAATATGTCTGGCTGAAAGATCAGTACCAGATAAGAATTTAGATCTGGGCCTATGCTAAATATTAACAGAAAAGGTTTAATGTGAAGCTATTTCTAGGTATTCAGAATGCATGTAGATTAAAATGAATGACACCGCTAAACGCCAAGCCAATTTTAAAAGTATTCCAAATGATACGACTATCTGATCTCGCGGTCGAAATGTACACGAGAAATTAAAGTGCTTCGAAATTGGCCTTTACATAACATGTATTATTTTTTAATCCTGATCAACGCTGATTGTCTGAAATGATCACTAGCCAAGCTAACAGTGGTTGACACATACCTCCATTCTCTATTGTACAACACCAAATAAAGTGCTTTTAACTTAATAATTAAAATTGTATCGAGGAGCTCTTGAATTATAAGTCTTTTTGGTCCTTCCTTTAGATCGTTATTATTATTATTATTATTATTATTAACGAAATAATATTTTCACATTGGTAAAACTATAATGACGTTATCAGAAGGGGTTTTAGCAATATTATTAGTACATATCAGAACATTACCATATCGGTACAAACTTATTCCATGTCGTTATATTAGTTTGACTGGTGTTGGATATAGCCTTAGGTATTCAGATCTTAAAATCAAAGTAAGAACTTAATAACGAAGTAAGAGCTTAGCCAAAACAGTCAAGAGACATCTTAATAATGCTGACATTTAATCAGAAAACATTTATCATGTGACCAATACGCAGGTAAAGAGTGATGTCTGGAATCACTATGGGTTTGAACTGCACAAATAATGGAGTTGATCAATCACTGGCAATATGACGTTGGTGATTTGAAATTATAAAATATTTCTCACATTTAATCTCCTTTCATGTGGGAATAATGGCCTCAGTTCGTCGTCTATGTGTTGTTCGTCTGCTGAGTCCTAATCAATCTCTGCGAATCAGTCTCTAAGCCGAAGCTAGTCTTTTAGCCATTCAGTCAGAGGACAATGCAAACACTTTGCACTGAAGGCGTTCACTATTTACAGTGCAAGTCCTCTGACATTTTATTGTCTTCTCAAAGAACATATTCGTTAAGGTGATATGTGATATGAAATAGGCAGGTTTTGTTCATGAGAAACATATTTCTGACATATGCAAGAAGTTAGACCTAAAGCGAACTTATTGAAATCAGCGAAAGTTGCAATGACAAGACATGGTGGACATGAAAAGGACCATTTTAATAACTTACATTACCAGCAGTATTTACTACATCAGAGTGGGGGATTTGCGGCAATGTATTAGAAACCAAACACAATGTTAGTAACCCACACTGAATCGATTACTAATGCATGTAGAGAATGTCACATTCCGTCTTCCTATTGTGACTCATAATGCATCATAAATGTTACCTGCATCCTGAGACAATCTGCATTCGACATGACACATGATATACTTATGCGTTCAACCTGACATCACAGAAAGCTCTTAATATACACATAATGATATGAAGTCTGTAAAAAAAAAATTCCCTTCTTGAATATATGTAGAATTTCTGCATATAGTCACGGTCAAAGAATAACGAAATGGCAATTCATCGCGTTGTACTTAAACGTGGCTTTTATGTAGCTCTAAAATGTCCACCATCTGTCCTACGTTTATTGCCCTATGCCAAGATTAGCAGGCAATAAAGTGCTCGCATTCTCCGTTCATTTCGTTTCTAAGGATATTAAACGTAGCATTGTGGTATTGCGAAACCAAACAATCCCTAAACTCGGCAAGGTGCCTATACATTCACCAATTACTTTACTATCCTTTTCGTGCATCATTTTATATTAATTACAGCGCTTGATATTTTCCAACTTTTAATGTGCTTACAATTGATTTATTGATCAATTGATCAATCTTTGCCTTAATCGTTCTTTGGCTAGGATATTCCATATCAGATACGAGATTATTTAGTATTTATATTTCTTTAATGATTTCCTCGCGTGAACTTGCTATATCAAAAGGATGCTAAATGAAACTTTGATGCAGTTTGTTTCGTTGTATTTTATGTTTCTGATTAACAAATCTAACGTATCTACTAATTTCATCTTAGCGACGATATACATATTCAGTCAGCTCCATGACATTTATTAAAACCCCCACAATGTAATGTTATTACCCTTTACTGAGAAATCACTAGTCCTCACGCTGTATTTCGTCTTCTAAGTAAATGATATTATGGAGTAATTTTCCAATATGATTGTTTGTCCGTCATATAATCAGACCGCTTTGGTTCAAGTATTGGTGGAGGCATCGTCGGAGCAACATCAAGCCATTCTAGCACTGATCTGATTGACGTCTGATAGATATCCACGACATAATACGGTGATTTTATTTATATAGCGGCTGATAAAGTTGGTTCGTAAATTGTTATATTTATTTATTAAATTCATCATTGATCTGTTCGATTTGATAATTACCGGTTGGTATTCCAATGATACGCCAGTCATTTGTTCTATCTGGTTTATGTATGTTTGCAAATACCAATAAATTATTTGACTGCAGACCCCCGAATTATTTTGACCGGTTATTTGGCCAACTGTAGTATAATCGTAATTGCGCAAATTGCAGTTTGAACGTTTACGCTGAACTCAAGGTTAATGGAATGTATTGATATCATTGTATTCTTTGGTGGAGTTATATTAACTAAGATATGTTGCAGTAATTATTCGGACATTATTATTATGCTTTTCTGAATCTGATGTTGCCTTGTCGTAGATCTTTGTCTTCGTTGTGAATTCTCTATCCGATATTATTCCATCATTAAGCCCTGATGATAGAAGCCAGGACAATTTGAAATATGCGACCGCCGCTGTATTTTAATGTAATATTTACTTGTGTAGTTTATTTTCGCTACATGTAGTTATTTGTTCTGCAATCTAGTAAGAACATCGGCATATAATAACTAATTAAACCATACGCCAAATACCAAACTATGTGTACGTCTAGCTAACAATGACTCACATCCACTATATATACGCTGACCATTCCAAACCATGCATTAATAGATTATTTACATGCTGTTTATCGTCGTGTCTTGGCAAGTTTCCGCGCACACACCGGAAATGCATGCTATATATTTCTTCCTTGCGAACGTAGTTGTGGGCAGTACTCTCTATATATTGCTCCTGTTGACGTATCTGTAGGCAGAACGCTATATTTGTTCAATGTGAATGTATTTTTGGGCAGTTTCTGAGTCACCTTCAAATTCGTGGTCATCAAAGGTCAAAACTGCCCATTAAATTTATATATCTGCCCACAAAATGAAAACACGAATAGAACTATAACATAAGTGTATATACTTATTTTGAACATAAAGATAATTACTATGTAAGAAATACAACCTATGTATATATGTTTTGATTTATAATTTAAATTATATTATGTCCTTCCCGTAAACCTACTTTCGGGATGACATCCCACAACCCACGGAAAACTGGTTTATATATATATATATATATATATATATATATATATATATATATATATATATATATATATATATATATATATATATTTATTTATTGATTTATTTATTTATTTACTTATCAGCTTCACCTTTCACATCTACTGTTTAAAATATTCTATCTGACTTTTCAGACCTAGTCTCTTTTGAAAACTGACTTTGAATACTTGTATCGTGTTTGTAGATGCAATGTATGCTTCACCTAAACTAAGCATTGATTTGCACTTCCCGTAATATTTGTTCCTCAATTTGATCTTTAAACGGTTATTTTAACGTGGATTTAATGGTCAAGAGTTAAAGTGTGTTTGAGTTGAATAGTAGGGTCCCAGTCTGCAAAACATTTAGGGTCTCATGCAGCTGCAAGACATCCAATCTTCGTGCACAAAATTGGCAAAATGGGATTTTTGGCAAGCTTTATTCATTTGCTATATTTTCCTGTATGATCAACGGACGTGTACAGTGACATTGGAAGAAAGTATGAATGACACAGCAGTAGAGAGGAGGAAGGAAATAATGAATAGTTCTAATATTTTAAGACAGAAAATAATGTACATTGAAATCACTGAAATGTAACATAGAGTTTTATGAAATAATAGTTCATTTTAATAACTTCCAAACATTGACCACTCTTTAGCAAACAGGCGCATCGCGTCTTAACATCATTGCGAATTAATACCATGTTATATGAATCCTAGTAATTATATATATATAAAGTCTCAGATAAATAATGTTGGAACCTTAAATACAGAAAGCATTACAATGCTGTCAATGTTTGAATACAATTATGAAAACAGAATTTCAACTATTAAATCAGTATCGCATTAGATTTGCATCAAAAGCATTTATAAAGACGAGTCGTCAAGTTTTAGAATGAACTTGAACGCGGACAAAGAAGCTTTGTAACTAATTTGACACTTCACGTTCCAAAAAGAAATGTAAGGGATCGAACGGCCTTGTGACTCTTTAATCTATAATGTCTCAGTAATTCTAGAGAAACATAGTCAAGTTGCCATGGTTAGTTAATTATGAAATTTCACCTGCTTGCTTGATATTGCGGTGAATTTCAGAATTTAATATTTATTCATGCGTAACGTCTGCACGTATTGGTTCATACGATACTTCCAAAACTTCTAAGTCATTCTCAAATATATTTTATAATCAACCAGAGAAAGATGGAGTAGAGTCTAATTATCTTTAAAACTTCATTGCATCATCCCCCACGAGAGTCGATTGCCTCTGTCCCTCATAATTATCCGGGTTACGTATTTCTCGTGTACTAAAGACAATTTACGTAATAATTTCGATGTTATTCATTTCGGTCTTGTGCTTGTGTTGATCTTTCTAATAAAAACTAGACAGGAGGAAAAAACATATTGTACCCCGGACCGCTCGTATATATATATATATATATATATATATATATATATATATATATATATATGAGAGAGAGAGAGAGAGAGAGAGAGAGAGAGAGAGAGAGAGAGAGAGAGAGAGAGATGGATGTATGGAGGGATGGATGGATGGATAGATAGATAGATAGATAGATAGATAGATAGATAGATAGATAGATAGATAGATAGATAGCGAGATAGATACTTACAGCAATGCTGGATCAGGAGACTGGTTGTAGCGTTAACGGAATTCCACCAATGTAGCAAAAAGCTTACTCTCATATAGTTACATTCACTGATCACTTGAAATTTAACGATTGGTTAATACTTGCGAACTTGTGTTGGGTATTGTGCATACGTTAGGCAAATACACGTTCGATTGGTACCCGTTTGAGGAACGTTCAGGTCCAGTTTAATATTTAGGAACAAATTAACACTGATTTGGTCTGCTACTTAATACTGTCGTTCGTGAATCATTACAAAACAAATGTCTTTTTGGAAACACTCCCCAACCTGAGAAGTGGTAGTTAGTGAGAGCATTCTAACAGTTTCTTCTTCACAGAACAATGGGAGTTCTTCAGTAAATCCGTCGTTGATATGTATGTTTATGTTAATATTTAAGAACATTTGTTCTACAAATGGGTATCGATTCGAACAAGTATATTGGATTATTGATTATTAATGCCACGTTTCAACACGTATCGTTAAACTGTTTCCAACACCCTCGTGAATATACATCATGAATAATTGTCTTTACATTTCAGCCTACGTTCGCTATAATTAGACGGATTATGACTGTCGTTAGAAACCACAGTTGGCTGATTGCTTGTTTGTGAATTGGTTGACTGGTTGGCTGGTAGACTGTTGGCCATCTGCCCGTGTGTTTACACTGGAGATACATACATCCATGTTTTCGTTATGAATCAAGTCTCACTTATTCTTATGGGCATGTTGTAAAATTTGGAAACAAACGGAGAAGCAATTAAGTAAGGAAACAATCAATTATATAAACCAATACAAAAATCTTGTGGGTTACAGTGCTACTTATCAACAATAATATCCAGTCATTAGCAAATGAATTTTAGTACTTGCCTGGTTTAACGGTCGTTGTCTAATCGATCGTTGTCTCCGTGCAACTGTCGTGAGCACGGCATTTTATCGTTGTAAATTGCCCGATCAGGATATTTGCTGTTTTGAAATATATATATATACATATATATATATATATATATATATATATATATATATATATATATATATATATATATATATATATAACGTTGATATTGTTGACCCCAGATGAACTCGTTGATGAAATATTAAATTGAGTCGGTGTCACTAGTGTTAATCGATAAATACCTTTGGTGGCTGCGGTGATATCTAATTTGTTGTTTGTAGGTGTCCACATAAATGATCCGTGTTGGATCGTGAACACATTATTTATGATATTTTTGGTTCGTGAGGGATATTTTTTTCTTCAAGTTTTTCTATCATCCTCGGTAGATTATCCTTGATGACATGGTTAGTAATTTTAATATCTTCGCGAACAACTTCTATTTGCTGATTAATCGTTGTTATTTCATCGAGTTTGGTGATAATACCAGTGAGATCTATTTTAATATCATCGGGCTTCACGTCTTTACCAAAAAATTCATCGACAGCGTCATCAGGTTTTTTTTTAATTTTTACGTAGATTACCAAATTGAGTTACATGAACATCATACTCGGATCGCAATATTGACAAATTATTGATAGCAGGTTTCATCTCTGTGAGTTTCGGTGTGGTCACCGGAAGATTTCCAAGGAAATCTAATAGAGGTTTGTCAATATTGTCAATTATATGTCTTTGTAATTCAGAAAACTGATCGAATTAAGTTATATGGTTGTCGTATTCGTCGCGTAGTTTTTCTAATGGTTCTAAATTGTTAATTCTATCCACAATAGTTGAAACAAGTACACCCTGTTTGAGTTTACCCTGATCAGAAAAAAACGCGATATTATCTTCTACTGCGTTGCGTTGTTTAACTAAAATATCAACCAGGGAAACATTACTAGTTTTCAATTTACCCTGACGATCTTAAAAAACATGTTTGCGATATCATCTTGGTTGCTGGTCGCCAATGATGCTAATTTCTGATCCACCGCGCTATTTATTATTTTACTAACACTTGCAGGCATTAATTCCGTAGATGGTAGTGGTCCTAGTGACTTCGTCGAAAATCAAAGGGATTTTTGAGGTGGTTTCCTTCGCCGCCGAACTAATGACATTAGATTTTCCTTCGCGGTGGAAAATGGTTTCCCGGCAACATCACCAACAGCACTAATACTCTTATCACGAATAACATCAACGGCTTTCATCGATAATCGTTTTGCTATTGGTGCTACTTTTGGAGCCATTCTTGCAAATAACCCTGCAATGGTATTTCAGTAAACAGGCAATCGTGAGTTTACTACGAAGACGCTGGATGGTTTATCGTGGTTGTAGTGTATGATCATCTTATTTAAATGATATTTATCTAATGTGGCGATTAGTTACGGTAACCGTAAAAATCTGTAGAATTTTCAGCTAGCTCGTCAATAAACTCTCGATATACATCAATATCCATAATGCCGCCTTGAAATAACCGCCTGCAGATATCAGCTGCTTCATTAATTATTTCCGGTGAGTTATTTCCTGCTCGTTTCCCTCCAACAAGAACCTCTAATCGTGCTATGTCTGAGAGAATATTACTAGGACAACTAACTAAACCACTAGCTGAAATTCCCCTTGGTGTTCCAGTTTGAGAAAATCTCTTTCTTTTGTTTTTTTAGTGATGCAAGTTGCACCTTGTACATCGTAAACTTCTGCTCTTATTTTTATTTATGGAGGAGCATATGATGGTGGTGGTTGTGTGACACCTTTTACCATAGCCATATAATTATGAAAATTAGGATGCGTCTTTTGTGTGATTCTAGTTCCATCGTATTTTGCTAAATATATTTTTGATGCCCAGGTGTATTGGTCTTTATAGCGTCTTCAAATTCATCATTTATATATTGTTCCCTTATCCCTTTTTAAATTTTTCTCTAGCAAAATTAGATAATTCATAATCGTTAGTGATTTTTATAATTCTATATAACGCATCAGTCGTAAATATTTTTTCAGATAAATAGTCTTTTCTTTCTGCTAAAGTTTTTTGTTCATCTTCCTCTTCTTTTCTTGCAATAGCGCCCTCTTCTTATGCAATAGCACCTAGTGGTTCAAGTGGTTCTTGTTCTTGTTGTTCTTGTTGTTTTCATTCTTCTCGCTCTTGTTGTTCTTGAAGTTGTGCAGCAGCTATTATATCACCAGGAAGTGGAACAAATTGACGGATAAAAGACGCAAAAAAAAAAAATGAATGGGGACTAACAGTAAAATAAAATGGAGCAACAATTCAAGATATAGCGAAATTAGTAACATCATAAAGATTTCCAATAACCATAATGACGATAACAGGAGAAGTATTGCACGAATCAAGATATAAATCAAATGGAGCTCCAATCAAAATTATTGATCACAACGAACACGCGTGGACACCTGCAGTAACAATATTTCCGCGAGATAGAACCATAAAATATTTACCCGCGGAGTTCGCGGGAGAAGAATTCTCTGAGGAGAAATTATTTGATTTTATTTATCAGTTAAGTAAAAAAGGATCCTGCGTCAGTGTGGTTACTTAACAGTGTTGAAAACGAATAGGATAAGACCCAATGGAGAATTATACCGTACTGACGCCATCCACAACGAGATGAAAAAACTAGCTAATGGTTTTTCAACAGAACACGACGAACAGTTATTAACAAAATTGTTTTACAATTCCGTCTGTTGTAGCTCATTTTGCGAGAAAGAAAATATGTGGAAACCAACACGTTCAGAATTTATATCAGATATCAAATCAAGCTGCATCGAATACAACCATGATTATGGAATACAAAATACGACCCGGAAAGTATTATTTCGGTTGATATGGTTGCGTGTTATACCAGAAGTTTTCTTGGGTATGAAGAATGTGCTGAGTACTTTAAAAGATTTGGGCATCCCACAGATGAAATGACCCGTGTTGCGATTAATGGACCACTACCCGATTTTGATTTAAACGGATTCGCTCATGTAGTATCATTTGAACTGGCTAAAGGACTTCATCCGTGCTGTAATGTTTGGATTGGTAGACATATATCTGAAGAAAAAAACACTGGATGCCAATAGTATTATTACGGTATATGATTAATTCTAAAATTCTGATATCGCTGATTATCAGTGATGCGATTATATCATATTAAGCGCAGACTGAGGTTTGGTTACCACAACTCGATAGTTTAGATAGTATAATCAGCGAAAATAGAAAACAATTCCCCGATCTCGACGAAGAATATATCATGAAATGGTCCAAACAGATATTTAAAGTTAGAAATAAACAAGCAAAAGAACACTCGGTAGAAGAATAATTGGTAAATTCACACAGGGTGGGAAAAAATATGACAATAAACGATATTCTTCACGGCTGATTATAGATAGCGTTGAATCGCGGATGTAACATCTAAAGGGATATATGTAAATCGTAAAGACGCTTTTTTGTCCAATGGAACAAAATTTGGTACAATTATTACTTACAACGATGGACACAATCTTCAGCATACACATTTGAAGGCGTCTATGCTTGATTATGCTTCTATCAATTTATTTTCGTTGATAAATATATTTCCTGCACACCGCGGTTAGAGTAGCCACTGATTCATTTTATATATGCGTGAAACATAGCGAAGCAGTGGCCGAATTCACTAATTCCGACGAGAGTTGGGGATCATGGAGAATTAAAAAGGAAAAACTGCGTTATTATTCTAAATCAGTAGATGTTACAATTAAAAAAATTACTTGAAAAATAATCAGATCTCAGAACTATCTAATGCACCGTCGATATATGATCCATTATGCAGATATAAAACCGTTTACTTAAACGGTTGTGGTAGGTCAGGAAAGACGACTCGTGCGATTGAATTATTTCGAGGGAAGTCAAACATGATTGTGCTAACACCAACAGACAGACTTGCAAGAGAGATGAAACAACGATGAATTAATGCTTTTACTTATCATAGTTTCTTTCGATAGTAAAGGTGACGAATGGACTCCTGATCGAATGGGCGAGAAATATATTCCTGAAATCATTATTTTGGGATGAGATATGCACAGTATCGTTAGGTTACGCAGCAACGATACATTCTTCACAGGGATTGACTATATCAGATACAATTGTTTGGATCATAGATACTCACATCGAGTGGTCGAATTTAGTTTATCTTGCGGTGTCCAGAGTACGAAGAATAAAAAAACTTCGAAGACTTGTTTTAGATGATAATGACTCCACAATAAGTGATATTGTCAGCGATGATATAATCAGAAAAAAACTCTCTGGTTATAAACAACAGGATAAAAAAATAATAGAGAATTTGACATTGATGCTGAATTAATAATTACACTGAAACAACAACAGAATAATCACTGCGCGAGTTGTAATTGTATAATGCGTTCGTGTTGGTCGGATAAAGATCCTCGCCAATTTACCGTAGACAGAAAAAATAGCAGTGTTGGTCATACCAGAGATAATGTGATGTTAACTTGTCTGGAGTGCAACAGACGCAGAGGTGCTAGTTAAGACCACGCGGTGGTAGTTGAGTATTATCGGGTATCACTTGTAGTTGTTCACGAGTAAATCCGCTTTGAGTAGCAGTTGAATCCAATCTATAGATTGCTGGTATACCCGTAGATCGTGTTATACTCGATATTTTATGCGTGGTAACACTCCAAATAGGATCAGTAGCTTTTTTTTTTACCAACTTCAAGCTCTCCTGGTTCATATAAATATCTTACAGTGACATTACCGAGTATTAGTTGTTTTGAAAAATCATTTTGCGGTTTTACCAGTATATACTTTTTTTTAATCGCGTTGTTAGGTTTCACATTAATTGTTCGAGTAATCTCATTATTCAGCGCGGTAATTATGCCTGGTAATCTAACCCATTCACGGGATCGTTTATCCTGAATAAATTCCTTCGCGTATTGATATCCAAATAACCGCTCAGCAAGCGTCCGATTAAATAGTTCAACAATTGCCTCTATCGCGATGTAATGCAGTATGCCCTCGTCTGATGGTGACATTATGATGCTTCATTGTTGATAACACTGCACCCTGAAATTCCTTGCCAGGATCAACTTGTAATAGATTTGGCCAGTGCAGAGGACCCTTTCGATAAATCCTTTCAAATGCAGAAGCAACTTCAGTTGACGATTTTGTTTTTAGCTGTTCTGCTTGTTTGTATCGACTCGCAACATCAACTACGGTTAGCGCGTATTTGTAAACACCATCATGCGTCAGAGATAATATTTGATGAACTTCATTAACGGCGCTGACATCAAAATGCGAGTAGTTAATTTGTTTAGGCGGTGGTAGATAGATTTGCCATATCGCCTATTTGGATAACCAAACCACTGCTGTAGTATTTTCACCTTTGCGGCGCTAGCGAGTTTACCGATTGCTGCTTTACCCCTCCAATATCCTCTCAAAGAATAATAAATAGATTCCATGTTGTTATTAATTACCAGCACCCATCATTAATTTACCTTTCATCGCCGATTTTATCAACCATGAAGCCAATTTTTCCTTGAAGGATTTATCAGTGATAGAATTCAGTGCATGAATTAATTTCACATCTGCGATATGTCTGTGTTGCAGATTACTGCTTTTATAAGCAACATCATGAGCATGACACGCCTTATCAATAGAGTTTATTGGGCTTTCACCGGGTCGGGGTTGGTTTTGATCATCGAGTCTGATATCGCGTCTGGTCCCACGCCCACAATAACTATACCCTTTAAGGTGTTTTTCTCCCGGATACTTCTCCCATGGTGTTCCCAGTAATTTTACTAATTTGGCTGCAATATCACCTTTTAGAAACATCTCCAGATTTCATAGAAACAAATCTAAATTTTGTTATACCGCATTGTATACACTTACCAGCAAGCGCTGATCTGTTATTTTTAGTTGTAATCGTCGTCACGTCATCTGTGTCAGTACGCTTTTTACATTTCACACAATATAGATCCATAATTTATATATAATAATAAGAATGTAATTGACTTTTCAGCGACTAAAACAAAAGAACCAGTTAAGCATCATACAGCGCTACCAAATTCTATTCGCATAATTATAATCGGACCATCTGGAAGCGGCAAAACGCAATTGCTACTTAATTTAATAACGAGATAGATGAAATGAGACAAGTTGTATTTAGTATCCCCGAGTTTGGATGATCAGCAGTGTTATGAAGTGTTAAAGGATTTTAACGAGAACGCTTCAGAGATTGCCGGTTATAGTGTTATCGAGTTTATAACCGATATCGACGAAGCACCAAGTATTGAAGATATTGATGGACGTATTAACAATTTGGTCGTCTGTGATGATGTCATGTTAGACAATCAAAAGGATCCCGCTAAGATATTTTCCAGAGGTAGGCATAAAACACCGACGTGATATATGTCACTTAACGATACACTCAAATACCAAAAGTGATCAGAGATAACTGCAATATTCTTGCTGTATTCAATGGAGTTGATACACATACGCTGCGAAATATTCACCAGACATGTTGCGGCGGTGATATGGATTATAATCTCTTTAAAAATATCTTTAGTCACGCTCAGTCAATCCCACATGGATTTGTAAGTTGTAACGATTAATTTGCATGATCCTAGATCAAGATAACGTATCGGACTCGATCAAAGATTCGGTTAAAAAAGATTGTTAACCCCATAGCAGCAGAGGGGCGAGACAACGACTTTGGCGTCCTTTTAACGATTTCGAGGAAGTCTCGATTTGCCAAATGGACGCCTTCAAAAATTGTCGGATTCACAACCTCTGCTGCTCATTATCAGAGATAAGACAATAGTTCACACTTAAAGTGGAAAGATTGTATTGTGACGAATGACGGAGCAACTTGTGACAAATACAATGATGTTTCCACTTCACGAGTTAAATTATTTCCATACATCTGCTAAAATAAGGAAAATTGTCATGTCAATAAACATTTTGGTAAAAGAAACCACGTTGACTCCAATGGATTGTTTTTCTTCTTTGGCTGCACCACTAATATAACTACATTAATAGAAAATAAAAGGAATATAAGGAAGTTCACCGACTGCACCCCATCCCCTCTAACCATGATATGGTACAGGAAATACCTCAACCTACTCCCATATCTTTTACATATTTACAAAAAAGCAAGAATTGTCTGAGAATAATTTAGATCTCCCCAGCGTTTTGAAACACCTCAAATACTCCAACATGAATACAGCCCTTAGACATTACACCGGCAAAAACGCATCCAGTTTTCATAAAACAACTCCGAATTTAAAAGAGGAAATCATCTCATGTTTTTCATCTTCATTAATTTAAAATCAATATTAATATAACTGCATTACACATATAACGAAGCTGATATCATATGTGAAAACAATTACAGAGTGTATATAAAGATCAGCCAGTGTTTACGCTCGCTGCTGATTCTTCCTCGTGTGTTTTCAAAATCGCATAATCCTCTCTCTCTCTCTCTCTCTCTCTCTCTCTCTCTCTCTCTCTCTCTCTCTCTCTCTCTCTCTCTCTCTCTCTCTCTCTCTCTCTCTCTCTCTCTCTCTTTTATATGACGGCAGACCTAGACATGAGAGGTTTGCAATTTTGTGCACTTAAGGTTATTTTTATAGTTAATATTGCATTTTATGAAACATTATTAACCGTTCAATAAATATGCTTTTCACATAAGATGATTCAAATATTTGCTTGTAATAATATAATATTTAGGGTAGCAATGAAAAAGATGAATTTGATAACTACAGATGGTCTAGTTACAACTGAGTAATTCACATGTTTAGTGTATAAATTACACTTATGGTTATGAGTATGGACCGATATATATATATATATATGTATGGACCGATATATATATATATATATATATATATATATATATATATATATATATATTATTTTTTGCTCTTTATGCTGACTTATGATACAAGTTATGTTCACACAAAGATTCCAGCCAATGTTGTTATTGGACAACTCCCCTGACCGAAATGTAAGAGTTAGTGAGATCGTCTTAACATCCTCTCAGTCACAGTGACTATTGAGGTGTTAAGGAAATCGGAATGCGTTGTTAACATTTTGTGGGTTAGCGAGTGGTGATCAGGTTTAACACTGTCTGTAACAAAGAAAATAAGAAGACATACGGATGCAGATATAGTTTACTTTACTGAAGCACAACACCATATATATATATATATATATATATATATATATATATATATATATATATATATATATATATATATATATATATATATATATATATATAAGATATATATATATATATATATATATATATATATATATATATATATATATATATATATATATATATATAAAGTGAGAACAAGCATTAACTCTTTTTTACCTTATGCTAACAATTTAGTTAGGTTAACAATTAACAATCTTCATCGTTTCATAGAATTTGTGTACTGGGAAAATATATGAAGAAATTCTACAAATGATCGTTTAACTTTGAAACGTATTTAGTATTTATTTTCCATGATCTGGAACAAACAATCATGTTAAAATATTTGTATGAATAATTTCATTAGTTTGAATTATCCAGTTTGTAATATGCGTGTGTAAGAATTACGGATCAAGTTATAACTCACTTAATCAAGACAAGGTTGTTGCAGCAGGGTGTATGTTATTTGCATTACCCTGGAGGTGGTGTCAGGTGTTGGAAATAATTGTTCACGTTTGAAAGAAACAGTCAAGTTTCTCAATTAATTGATTTTCTCATTTAGTACTTTTAAGGAAACAAGCCTCTTCAATAGACATTCCTGTCTTGAAACATGACACATGAACATCCTTAACTATTGTCGTTAATACCAAACACATTTATAATTGCACATAGTCCAAAATTTATTACCATGTTTGCTATTAAAACTATCAAGAAGTCTAACACCGTAGAGCTTTGATATAGATGCGATGGCAGTGAAATACTTAAATCAATGCGTAATCTAACAAATATCACATTCTTTGCAATGTTTTATTTGCATAATAATCATCGAAAATAATTCTGATAATTCCCCTCCCCCCGATACATTGTAGTATTGTTAATAATTTAAGTCAAACATTTGCTATAAGGAAAAAAATATGTTTTTGTTTTATTGCATTATTTTCTTGATTTCCATTTTAATTTTCTTAATATTTCAATAACGCCAACGAAACAATTAAAACAGTAGTACAACTATCATATTTTACTTTCAGAAGATTGCACTGCCAACTGTGGCAAGATTCGTTTTCCCTATTTTAATAATTGCTAACGTTAGTTAAATTTGGATCGGTTCAGGCTAATTTATCGAGCACATGTCAACAGCTATTTTCGTCGTCAATGTGCTTACATCAGGTCAGTCTTATTCAATAACAATTTGTAAAGACATTTCAGTCGGAGAAGGTGAAATTAACGACGACGTATGCCGCCGACATTCTCTCCAGAGTACAAGTTGCAAATGCAAACAATTTCACTTTACATCTGTACTCTGTCAGATGTATAAAATATCTGCAAAGTGCCACTTAATAAACAATGAGTGATTCACTAAACTTGACCATAAAACGGTGTGTAAAGAATATGATACATTTTACAATTTCAGAATTAAACGATTAGTTGTAGCTTTGTTCGATAATTTTTCAAAGACAAATTTTTAAAAGTTTACCGTAGCCACATTACAAGTCTATACGAAATATTAGAATGAAAGAAGATTATGTGGAGAGTATTAATTTGATACGGCAACACGTTTCGCCCAATCCGTTACGAAAACGAGAACGCAAACGTATAGCGTGTTGCATCGTTTTCGATACTGCTTGAGACAGGAGACACCAAAATGATGTGCATTGTATTTTGAACCATACGTTTTAAACAGGAATGCAAACATTTCGCGTATATTTTTTGACCGATAATTTTGAGATAGAAAACGCAAAAGTTTTGTGTATTGTTTTTTGTCCATATCCTTTCATTTATGAATAGCTATAGATCTGTCTAATTTTTGACAATATTGTTCCATTTTTTGTTGGGTTATAATTACCGGGAGGAAAAATTATATTGAATATGTTGAAGAAAAAATATTGCCGGAGATAACGTGATCTGTTTCTATGTAAGGTCTGTAAGACCGTACGGCTAAGTGTGTTTAAAGGAAATACTATAACGTTTAACAAAATAAATATCTTGCTACAATTTTCAATAGAAGGTTCTATTTCGGGGTGAAACCAGTTTTCTTTATGACATACACAATTTTCATTAGAGTTGCATGATAGATCAACAACTCCATTACTCCAGGATGGAATAGCTCCACAGTTCTCCCTACTTCCACCTCCAGGTTCATTTGCAGACCATAATATAATAACCTCCTGTCCAGTCCACCCAGTTTCCTCTCAATAGATTCATCCGACACACCAATAAATACCCAGCCCCAGTCTGTAATAATAATAATAATAATAATAATAATAATAATAATGTATATGCCTATTAGGCCCACTCTTGATACACATGTACCTGCGTACATACGTACAGTGTGATTCGCAGTTATATATACATTTATATACATATATATATATATATATATATATATATATATATATATATATATATATATGTGTGTGTGTGTGTGTGTGTGTGTGTGTGTGTGTGTGTGTGTGTGTTCCAAAAGGTATTATCAATAAATGACAGCTATTGTTCCGTAAATGAAAGCTATTAATTCAAGTACAATGATATACGAATGTATTGAATAAATGCAAGAGAGCTTTAAAGCAACATTTGGTAAATATAAGTGATATTTTCTCATCACTAGGCGTGTTGTCAAATTAATGTTTGAATGGTTGTACATTATATTTTTGCTTACTGTTTTTACAATTTTAAAAGTCGACTCCTTTGATCAATTTTAAATTTCATGAATCACTATGCATTATTGCATGAAGTACTTTCATAAACTGCCGCCATTAAAAACAGATGAAATGAAAGGATTTCAATTCATATATGCATCTATTATAAACAGAATCTAGTATAATTTGAAATCATCCAGAAAGGAAGACGTTTGATGGTTGTTCCTTTGATTCCGATCCGCCATACAATAAATGCTGCTTACTTTTTTGTTTTGTATTTTAGTACCATTGCTCAGTGTAAGGTAGGCTATACATGTTGGTCAGTGCAATTAATGAAGGAAGAACCCGGGAAAAAAGTCCGTTAAGAACCACGGAGCCACGGGAAGCTACTGGTAAACATTCTCATATATCCATATTGGCCGAGACCGGCACCCAAACCCAATATTTGATGGTATTGATGAATAAAAGTACGTACGTTAAGCCACTCATATCCATTGTTTCTTATTCTAAAGAAGTTACTGTTACTAAAGGTATACAACTCTTGAAACTAAATTATTCAAAAATGCTCGGTATAATTTGACGAATTTAATAGATATAATTTTGCTAGAAAAACATTTCAAGTTTCTACAAAATGATGCTGATGTGCCATATAATATGGCAACCATTATTAGAAATGGAAATATTTCTGAAGGACTTCTTTCTGACAGAATACGAATAAATAAGATACAATACGACATGTATTGGAAACCTTCAATTCTGTATAAATAATGTTGATCCGTTATGAAAATAAACACTGTTGCAGAAAATCAACAAATCTTAAGTGTCTCATTCTCCAAAACTGCCTGATATATTATGAGTATATTTTGGTAGAAAGGATATTGCCAAAAAATCTATGAAATCTTTTAAAATAATGATAATCCGCCACGCGGACGCCTTTGCGAACAATAGGGACATCTGTAGACGACTTCTTCTCAAACAACTCTTAGCAGAATTTGATTATATGTGACCGAAAGTATTATTAAATGACAAATTTGAAATCAGTGTAAACACTGCCACTCCAAGATCGCTGAATTAAAGGTAAGAACACTTTATACAGAATTTATGTTTTGGTACAATGGATGCTGATCTGTCATCAAATATGACAACCTTAACTAAAACAGACAAAAACATTTAAATTAGTACCTTAGTAACATTTGAACTTACGCTGAAAAACTGCTGAAACAAATCGTCCAAGATTTGCAGAGTATCGTATCATAAAGAGCATTTTCACAAGTTCATTTTTGAGGAGTAAATTGCTGAGTAAATATTAAGCAAATTTGACACAAAAACTATGTCTGATCAGTCATATGTAACTGAAATACTGCTACAATCCCCCGCAATTCTTTCATTCACATGTGATGTGTCTATAATTTAAAGTATAGAAGGACATGTTTTTTCTTGTTTGCCATTATTTATAAATACTACAAAAGTTGTTGCAATTAGACTGCAACGAATCAACAAAATGTGATTAAATATATTGTCAACAATTTAACAACTTGACCATATAATAATGACTATATGTTAGTAATTATGAATCATAAGGTTTCATATTTGTTGTTGTAAAGGAAATTAATACATTTTAGGTCAACTTTAGTAGCTGGGAGTTTTACTAACCGTTGTGCCTTGCATACACCGAAAAAGTAGTCTCCATTAACACACTATCGATTATGGAGTTTACAATCGATTATCTGCCCAACCAACTGAAAATCGATTATAATCGATAATCAGAACAACACTAGTTGCCAGTAATAGAAATACATTGTTACATTACAGCTGTTGTTGAGATTTGTATTAGCACAGCACAGGTTCACAATAAATTGTGATAAATGCTTTTAAACATCATCAATTGCTTTAATGTTTTGGGGATTTGTGTTATCATGTATGTCCACATGTGGTTTGCGTTTTCTTTAATTGTTGTATCCATGTTTCTTCTTTGTCGATATTTCATGCGGACTGCAGTTTTCGAAATGGACAAATGCACACAAGGAATTTTTTTCCTACTCGCTATGTCTTCTGAATCTCTAAAATTATACACGATTGTAATTTCGCCATTTTTCTAATTTCATGTTTATCGATGTAATGGAATTGTTGGACGTTTCCAGACTCGGAGCTTGAGCTTGAGTTTATTGTTTACACTGGTTATTTTAGAATATCAAAACGGATTTCGTTGTGCTATATAATTAGATGCAGTGTCACTTACAAGATTGTCCAATAATCGTCCTTATCTGACCTATCTGGACCTCATTTGTAACGACAAGTAGTTTGGCCTTTTCAGATTCGCATATTTTCATTGCTTCGCTGAAAATTTTCCACTCACTGTGGTACTTGATGCAGAGGTAAGAACCTCTCAATAGGACATACCTGTATTCTAAATCACATGAGGTCGATGGCGCTGTAAAATGCAAATATATAACTTCTAACACAAAGAAAGACAAAAACAAATACAATCAAAATAATCCAGGTTTCAAAAGAAGAATGAAAGAAAATAAATTAATATACAAACATCCACAAGTTCGGTATGTGTTTCTGAGCCCTCGTGAACTTCACTAATATATATATATTTGTTGTAATTGGAAGTGAAGTACACAATACATTTTTAATATCTTGCAGATGGTATGAATATAATCAATTAAGCAATAACATTTAGTAAATACCTTTACGAAGATATGTATGTGTCAAATACAACTTAATTGATAATTGACAAAGCCGACACAACTGCAAGTACGTCCGGCATATTAATGCAAAGGTCGCTACAGTCAGGAACTCGCACAAAAGGATAGGCTGAGATTTTCCCCAGGCTGTAACTACAGATTACTTGGAATATATTGAAACCACGATTAAATTCAGACAGCAAATATATAAACCTTAAGGAATCTATACATTGTTAATGCAAAACGTTTTATGTATAATGGAATTACAATTAAGCCATCAGACAACTGCCATATAGAAAAAGATAAATGTTACCTACCACTTTCCATCAACATGGATGTTTTAACTCGGGAATGTGAATGATGCCCAATATTATTTCATCCAGATATATGTATGCCAGATTTATATGATAGGTAGTGAAAAAAGAAAGAGAGAATCAGATGGATGAAAGGCAAAAATGAAAACTAAAAACAAAATTTATGACTAGGTCAGCTGGTATATTTTATTTCATCTGTATGACAAAAATCTAATACTTGCCTGTGTAATAGACTAATTCATCAGAAAATTTGAATCCCTGTGGTAATCCTCGTTCAAATGAAGAAGACATCACACAATGGTTGTTAAGGTTATCGTTAAAGAAGGACAAACATTCGGCCAGTTTGTCGTCACATTGTTGCATTGCATGCCCTCCCAAAAGTCAATTCCTTTTTGATTACTGATTACTTCAGATTTATGTATGTTCTTTGGATAGATTGTTTTCTGTGTCCAGTTTTGTGTTACTGAATGAGAATGAAACAAAGTCAACATTATTAAAGAATTGTTTTATTCTATACATACATAACGGACACTCTCTCACACACACACACACAAACATACATACATACATACATGCTTTAAGATCCTTGATTTGAAATGCTAATTATATATTTTAAAACAAATACACATAATAAAGTTAACCACACATAATAACATGTCATTTTATCATTCTATACTTATAAATTGTATAGTGAAAAAGTATGTGGTTAATCTCCTAGGCATTTGTTTGGTATTATGACCATCATCAACCTGCTATATCAATCATGTTCTTGATAAATTTGTCCACATGATGAATTTTAATACGCTCGTCTTAGTATGTGCCCTATGATGTTATGACCTCAATTATGATGGTGAATTATAATGGTTCCGTGTGGCCGAGTGGTCAAAATGTCTTGCCTTTACAGATCACGCCTTTTCAATCTCAAGTCTGTAAATATGACAAATCTAGCTGGTAGTTTCATGTGGGTCAGTTGTTGTTACCGGCCTTACCTTAGTTCTTACTCTATCAGTCATACTGGGTGCCATGTATAACCTATCATGTGAGGAAAGCTATTGTTAAATCCAAACCAGCAAATATCCGTAATATTGAATTTGGAATTAATATAATACGTGATTATTAAACTAACAAAATATTGTAGTCATGTGATGAAACATTAAATTACCACAAGTAACATTTGTCGACGTCCAGTCACGTGACTGTCGGGTTTAGATATCTTTTCACAATCAGACCGTCCTGTCATCTATACGTGTAGTTCTGTCCAAGCTCCACTTCCGCGCCATCAATTTTCGTCTCTGACTTCGCCATAGAAGTTTTACATACTGTTCAAACATGGAAATACATTTTGTGTAATGACAGCATGAATGCTATATATGTAGTACATAATGGGCTTTAAAATACAGACATATCGAAAAAATGTTACAACTGTTCTGGCAAAGTGGTATTTACAGCAAATTCGAGAGATTGCATTTAGTGAGAGTAGATGGGAGTCGAAACTTCTCCAAATTTTAAAACATGAGCATTATAAGGTGCTATAAAACTGTGCTATTAACATGGGACATTGTGTTATGGTATGCTACTTTTTTGACACGCAGGCGGTGACAGGATTCTATCTCAAAACGAAATTTAACCTAAGCTGGTTCATTCAGTTTTTGTTGTTTACCTTTCGTGCATTACATTTTACGCATTTATTTTCAAACTTTTGTCAAAATGGATTAACTCGAAAATAATATTAATCAAATTATCTTACGAAATATACTTAAAACGTCCAAATCCTCTTTTTATACCAACCTTACAAACATGGCAATTACTTGTGCCCGCAAATGTACAATCGGTAAAATCACATATTTAGAGCAACTTCTTACGTTCAGGACTAATAGACGCCTGTTGCACTTTTGTTTGAATATTCGTTACCAAATTATAACAAATTGGCATGAATGCCACTGATTTGAAAGTATGTTTTATGGTAAATAAATGAGTATTTCGAGTACGTCCCCCATACTGCTTCTCTGTGTAAGTAATTAAAATATATACTTATACCGCGATATAATAATGTATTAATTCAGGACCAGACTGGCAGTTTCCCGTGGGTCGGTTCCTGTTACCGGCCTTACCCTAGTTCTTCTTCTATCGGCAATAATATTTGTCATATATAACGTATCGTTGAACGAGAAATGGTATTAAATCCAAAAACATCAAAATTTCTGGAATAATGTATTTAGAATTAACATGATACGTGTTTATTAAAAAGAAAAAAAAATATCGTAGCCATGTGATGAAACGTTAAATTACCGCAAGTAAAATTTGTTGTCGTCCAGTCACCACCTGGTAGACACGTGACTATCGGGTTTTGATCTCGTTTCCCAATTGGACCATCCTGGCATCTGTACATGCAGTTCTGTCCAATCGCTATTTCCACGGGCTCAAATATCGTCCCTGACATCGCCATAGGCATTTTACATACTGTTCAAACATGGAAATACATTTCTGTAATACTCGGTTGAATTCTACATTTGTATGCAATACATAATGGGCTTAAAAATACAGACATATCGAGGAAATCTTATAATTGTTCTGATAAAATGGTATTTACAGCAAAATCGGAAAAATGGGTTTAGTGAGAATATTTGGTCGAGTCGAAACGTCTCCAAACGGTTTAAAGTGAGTATCATTAAGTACTATGAAACTTTGAGAAGAAGCACGTTGTTTTGTTTATTAATATGCAGCCGGGTGTACGAATGTTTTCCAAAACTAAAGAGTTAATCGGTTTATTTCGTTTTCATCCATTACCCCTATGTATTTTGCATTTTTTCCAGTTTTTGTTCACATTTTAGCAAAAAGATATTCATCAAATTATATTTCGAAATATATTTAATGTTGCCCCTGTGGACTACCAGCAATTCATGCATGGCTCACACTCGTGACCGAATATGTACAGTCTGTTACCTCACTCAATCAGAGCGATTCTCTATGTACACGACTAATATGCGTTTGTTACAATCCTGTATGCATGAGTTAAAGCTGTCTCTTAATTATTTTTCAAGATTTTTTGGATATTTATTAACATTTATAAATATTTATTAAAATATATTTAGTTTTATTAACATAAGATACTTACTAACATATAAATTTACTAACATATATATTTATTAACATATATATTTATTTTTATTAACAAAAGATATTTATTAACATATATATTTATTAACATATATATGTATTAACATAAGATATTTATTAACATATATATTTATATTTATTAACATAAGATATTTATTAGCATATATATTTATTAACATATATATGTATTAATATCAGATATTTATTAACATATATATTGATTAACATATATATATATATATATATATATATATATATATATATGTATATATATGTATATATATATATATATATATATATATATATATATATTAACATAGATATTTATTAACATATATAAATATTTATTAACTAAAGATATTCATTAACATATATATTTATATTTATTAGCATAAGATATTTATTAACATGTATATTTATATTTATAAACAAAAGATAATTATTAACATATATAAATATTTATTAACATAAGTCTGAAGGACTTTATGTTAACTTTGTGAGTGATCAGGTAACATTTACACAGCAATAAATACCCAACCATGATCATTTAATCCTTATAATTCCAATTTCATCATTTCTATCGTCAAATTAACTTATTCCATCAATAATGCATTCGAATTTATGTAGTGCGTAGTTACCTTTCATTTGGTGTTTCACACCGCCCCGTAATACATAACCTGTACAGAATTACACGAAGAAATTGACTACAGCCACAGTTACGTTTATTCATAAACTTCATCTTTTACATTATAGGCAATGGTTACCGTGGTTTTTAACACATTTTGATTATTGACAACATTCTTGTTCAGTTTTAGTCAGTCCCATCTTTTACGTCAGATGACCATGACCTTACATAATAACAACTGATACCGACTCAACAAGTGTGCTAAATTAAATTTCAATCAAGCCTGAAATCATTATAGATTTTTTCAATGAATACTTCCAATTTTTATGGAAATATGAACAAGATGATGCTATCCCTTACTATATAAAGGTAACAATGAAATAAATTCTATACAAGAGTAACATTTTATGTCATTCTCAGCAGCGTTAATACTTAACAAGACCCACTCGGTGATCTAGTGAGAAATGAAATGTGACTACTGTCACAGTTACGTTTATTCAGAAACTACATACTTTACAAAATAACATAATACACATTTATATTTTATATTTATTTGCAGAATTATATATTTTACAGATGACAAAATCGTTTCACAATAACGTGTCTGCAATGTTTATTTATATTTCAAAAACCGAAAGTAGTCCCAGAATTTATCGAAGTGTAAACAATTCCTGATCAACATCACGTGACCGTTTACATCCAATCATATTACAGGAAATTCGTTTAATTCATAAAAAATGAAATTATTAACATATATATTTATATTTATTAACATAAGATATTTATTAACATATATATTTATATTTATTAGCATAAGATATTTATTAACATATATATTTATTAACATAAGATATTTATTAACATATATATATATTTACATAAGATATTTATTAACATAAGATATTTATTAACATATATATTTATTTACATAAGATATTTATTAACATATATATTTATTTACATAAGATATTTATTAACATAAGATATTTATTAACATAAGATATTTATTAACATAAGATATTTATTAACATAAGATATTTATTAACATATATATTTATTAACATAAGATATTTATTAACATATATATTTATTTACATAAGATATTTATTAACATATATATTTATTTACATAAGATATTTATTAACATAAGATATTTATTAACATAAGATATTTATTAACATAAGATATTTATTAACATATATATTTATTTACATAAGATATTTATTTACATAAGATATTTATTAACATAAGATATTTATTTACATAAGATATTTATTAACATAAGATATTTATTAACATAAGATATTTGTTAACATCAGATATTTATTTACATAAGATATTTATTAACATATATATTTATTAACATAAGATATTTATTAACATAAGATATTTATTTACATAAGATATTTATTAACATATATATTTTTTTACATAAGATATTTATTAACATAAGATATTTATTAACATATATATTTATTTACATAAGATATTTATTAACATATATATTTATTTACATAAGATATTTATTAACATAAGATATTTATTAACATAAGATATTTATTAACATATATATTTATTAATATAAAATATTTATTAACATAAGATATTTATGAACATAAATATTTATTTTTATAAACTGCGGTTATTCTTTTGCTCTTGAGTTATGTGTTATGGAAAAAAATAACGTGACAATTGGAGAACATTCGGTAAAGGAGCACATTCGTATCGCGTGCCTATAATGGTGTAACTCTCCAAAAGCTGCCTCTAAAAGAATGTGATTGTTAATTCGGGACCAGTTTGATGCACATTTGATATGGCGCACAAGTTTACCTTTTGTAATAGAACTGTGCAAATAAGTTTAAGCTCTACGTAAACACTATATCTATCTATCTATCTATCTATCTATCTATCTATCTATTAACATCTATCTATCTATCTATCTATCTATCTATCTATCTATCTATCTATCTATTAACATATATCTATCTATCTATCTATCTGTCTGTCTGTCTATCTATCTATCTATTAACATATATCTATATATCTATCTATCTGTCTGTCTGTCTGTCTATCTATCTATCTATCTATCTATCTATCTATCTATCTATCTATCTATCTATCTATCTATCTATCTATCTATCTATCTATCTATCTATCTATCTATTAAGGGTGTAACGATATACCGATTTACCGGTAAATTGCGATACAAAATGCCCGATACGGTATATCGCGATACGAGTATAGTACTACCGGGTTTTTTCCCACCAACATTAGCCCGTCCGGAACTAGCTTTGAGCACATCAATGTCTTGCATTAAGAACAACGTAATTACCAAAATGGCGGCTTATGTTTATGAACCAGTGAAAAACACAAAAGCAAAGAGTAATGTTCGGAATAGTTTTTTACTAAAAAGGGAGTTTAGCACTAATACAATTAACAAAAGTGTCGCTGTGTGTAATACGTGCAACACTGACAAAAAGCACGCAAGCAGTACGACAAACCTCTCGACTCATTTACGGCGTCACCATCCATCAGTACTTTCCATAAGTACTGTGCAACAGAGTGACACAACCTCTAACGTAACACCCGAAGGTTCCATTAAAAATGTACGTATTGTGTCAGATCGATAACCAAAGATTGTGGATAAATACAAAATACTAAATACAACTCTTCATCACCAAGATCCACAGCTATCGCTCGTGCCATTGCTAGTTTCATCGTTCACGATTAGCGGCCGTACAGTGTCGTATCAAACAAAGGATTTTTAAACATGGTATCGGTGCTTGATGTACGGTATGTTGTGCAATCTAGACAGGTCTTCTCTGAGAAAAGTATCCCAGATATGTATTTACAAGTCAAAGAAGACGTAAAAGCATGCTTGAGCTTAGCATCTAAAGTTACATTAAAAACCGACAGTTGGACTTCCAGAGCAACGGAACCATATGTTACCGTAACTGACTGTTTTATTGATCTTGATTGGAAACTTCAGAGGTATGTGCTACAAACACGGGCTCTATCTGAGAGTTACACAGGTGCAAATATTGCTGCAGTTCTGTTGTCAGCTGTTAATGAATGGGGAATTTCATCCAATCCTCCATTGGTAACATGAAAATGCTTCAAACATGTCTATCGCAGCATCAGAAGCAGGATGTAACCCACATATTGGTTGCTATGCACACACTTTAAATTTAGCTGCATATAAAAGGCTTGATAATCAACGATGTTAGCAAACTTCTTTGCTGGATCAGAAGAATTGTCAACTTTTTTCACCGCAGTGCAGTTGCTGCAGAAATGCTCAGAGACGAAATTGAGCTCCTAAACCTACCAAAACTTAAACTAATTCAAGATGTTTGTACCCGATGAAACTCAGCAGCTGACATGATTGAAAGGTTTATGTTACTACAACCAGCTGTATATGCTGCCCTAACCAGCAAAGAGGTGTGCAGTGTGAACAAAGATATACTTACCTTTTCGGAAACTGATATTAGCAATGCTGAAGAAGTATTGGCATGTTTGAAACCACTACGGACAGTCACAACCGTGTTATGCACAGAAGAAACACCCACCATATCCATCATTCTTCCACTGCAGAATCAACTGTTGACTACGCTTATGGCACCCTCCGATCATGATTCAACATTGGTGAAATACATGAAAGCAACTATTGTGAATGATCTTTCGACCAGATATGAAGGAAACGAGGATTTCCTCCAGATAGCAACTGCTCTAGACCCCAGGTTCAAAAGCCACCTTTTTCTGACTAGCACCTGTCGATTTGTAGTCTTCAACCGCTTGGCTCTGGCTGCATCCACTTCTTACGAACAGAATCAGCCAAAGAAAGATAAACAGTATGCCAACAGGATTCAGCTACTGATGTTCCACCTCTTCTTGCATTACCAGCCTTGTCAGCGGAGGATATCAACACTATATCTCACCAAACGAAAAGATGAAAGACAGATTAAGACGCTTCTGACACATCCACATTAGCTAAAGTTGACTCTGTTTCTGTCTTATCTACATCTGATGATACTTGCATTGCTCTAACAGATGCAGGTTATTTTTCTCCTAAGATAACTAACGCTGGTCTTGCTTCCATTTTTGGAGATGTATATTTTGTGAAAGTGGAGAAAAATACTAGGACTGTTCTTAAAAGATTAACTGAAGAAATTGAGAGCTTAAAGGAGTCCATTCCTCTTGCCCCGAATCCATTACAATGGTGGCGAGATCATCAACATCAGTATCCTGTGTTATCCAGTTATGCAAGAGAGTTGCCATGCATACCAGCAACATCTGTCCCTTCTGAAAGAGTTTTCATAATATTTAGCCTGAAGAGGATTTTGTAGCATTGATAAGAGAGCCAGGACTCTATCACCAGGCTGAAAAATCCTTTCCTTCGATTTTTTTTATCATATCTTGATTTCATTTTAGATTGAGAAGAGTGCAGATTTGCTCTTGCAACCTCACAAGCCTTTGAAAACTTTTATTTAAAATCGGAAACATCAAGAAGATTGATCTCAGTATCTTCGTTAGAGAGAAGTTTCTCTTTCAATAACTTCAATGGTCCAAGCACAGTGTGTCCAAAAACCAGTTCAAAGGGACTGAAGCTTAAAGATTCTTGAACTGATTCTCTAACAGCAAACAATAGTAAATGAATGCCTTCATCCCAATCTTTATCCGTATCAAAACAATATGATCGGATCATATTTTTCAAAGTCTGATGGAATCTTTCTAATGCCCCTTGGCTCTCAGGGTGAAAGGAAGACGATTTGAATTACTGAATGCCCAATTCATACATAACTTGTTGGAAAATTCCAGAAATGAAGTTTCAACCTTGATCAGACTGAACAGATTTGGGAAGGCCACACTGAATAAAAAACTTCATCAAAGCTTTTACTATTGTTTTAGATTTTATATTCCTCAACGGAATTGCCTCTGGAAACCTTCTTGACGCACACATACTGGTCAGCAGGTATTGGTTACCTGACTTGGTCTTGGGTAAGGGACCTACACATTCTACCTTAATTCTACTAAATGGTTCGTCAAAGGCAAGAATAGGTTGTATATGAGCCTTAGGTATCTTCTGATTGGGTTTTCCTACCATTTAACAAGTATGACAAGATCTAAAGTATTTGGCAACATCACTTTTGAATTTTGACCAATAGAAGTGAGTCAAGATCTTGTGATAAGTTTTATTAATCCCTAAATGACCAGCCAAAGGGGTTTCATGGGCCAGATTAAGTATTTCCTGTCTGTAAGGTTTTGGAACTACTATTTGATAGTTCACCGACCACTCATCATCAGCAGGTACCTCGGGAGGTCTCCATTTTCTCATAAGAATTCCATTTTTAATGAAATAACAAACAGGAACTTCAGTGGCTTCAGTCTCACTTATGGCCCTTTGAAACAAACAGGAGATCTCATGATCCTTTTACTGTTCGACGACAACTGACTATCGTTTATCACCCTAATTAGAATAAACATAATGAATTGTTAAAAGAGGAATCACTATGATCAATACGTTCTGATTGATCCAAACAAGGAGTAAAAGTAACCTCATCAAAATCCTGACCTATACACGTGTCAGCTAAAAGAATTCTGGCTTCATCAATATCATTCTCAAGAGCTTTCTTTGCCATAGCTCTGGCAACTGCACAAGCTTGAAATATATCAGGGAATTCTGTTTCAATTGGATCAACTTTGTGATCCAAATCAGGCTTGTCAGTTAAAAGTGGATTAACCAGATCCTGGTCTCCAGCTAAGTCGTTGGCTAGCTCCTGTGTCCCTTAAAATTTTAATAAGGGTGGGATTGGCTGAATCACCAAAAAGTGATATAGAAACCTTCGATATGAATGGTTCATAATTCTCCATAATAAAATCAAACTGGGATTTATTAGACCCAACAAATGTATTGCTTTCAATACATGACCGTGACCTCGACCTCTTAGAAATAAGAGCAATTAGTACAGGTCTGTCTTGATTCTGATGCCTATTTTTCAATTTGTAGCAATCAGAAATCACGTGTCCTTTTTTCTTGCAATAGGTACACGTCGGAAGAGACAAGGATCTAGAATCAAGCTTCTCTGAAGTTTGATTTTTTAAAGTTGTGCTAGTTTGAGTTTTAAATCGCTGGTATTAATCTGAAATACTTTTCTGCCAGAAGACTGTTGAGTAGAAGTCTTGCTAACAGAATGAACTCTATGTGTCAAAGAATATTCGTCACCAGCTAAAGCAGCATTCTCCAAGGTTTCATTCCTATAGCTCATCAAGATAAGTTTTAACGTCACTATGGACACAGTTTTTGAAGAAGTCAAGCAGTTGACTGACATGTCACTAATTGATTCTTGGCCATTAAATGAATACATGAACAACATCCATTGGACACTATAGTCATTTGACGCAAAGTGGAAACCCACTATGGTGAAAACTATTACGATTAAACTGCAACGATATTTTGGATTTGTTTAATTATGTATTCCCTTATTTAGCCGATGATAACAATTGTGAGTTCTGCTTTATTGTCACTGGTAGTATACTTCATTCACCATGGAAGACATTTGGCTTTATCCCTTCGCTTCATCATTTTCACAAAGATGATAAAGATGCATATTAAACAGACCAATTTTTGTGGGGTGGAGTTAGAAACAGAGAGATGACATTGTTTATGGATTTTATTCATACACACATTGATGAAAACAAGAAAAGAAAATCAATGTTTGCCAAACGTTAAAACAGGGTACTACTTGTGATTACAAAAAGAAGCGAAGCAGATGTTTTGATAATCTTTCAAAATCAGACCATTGCATATTTGATGAAAATGATATATGGAAATGTACGCTTGTGAGGATGTACACTTGCAGACCTATGTATGTGTGTGAATGACAGCGACAGTCATACTGGCAGACAAAAAGTGAGATGTAAAGAGAGAGAGATAGACTTATATATGTTGAGACTCTGAGGCTGAAGCCATAAAATATCATTGCTTAACTTGTTTTAAATAACAAATCTAGTCTTGATCTCCAGAATTTAAGTCACTAATCTGACGTTTATCTTTCTTGCTGTATCATGATATATGTATATTGAATTTGTTATGAGAACATACATATAAGTATAGTTTCCATTGAAATATTTGCTTCTGTTATAATACACATGTGATTTTATGTAACGCTTAAAAGAACTTGGAACCTCAATGACACAACTCCTGCCCATCCCTTGCGTAAGGATTATCTGAATTTTGATGCTTGCAACGTTCAGCTTCGTATTTTCACAGCTTTGTTCTCGTAAAATGTTCTCTTTTGGGGTTTGTTTGGAAATCTTGCAGCATTTCGTATACGTTTAATTATAAGAGAGATATATCACACATTCATATCCATCTATAAATCCATATCAATTTATAAATCCATCCATCCTTCACGTATCTATCTAAATACCTGTCAGTGAAGCATCCCTGTATATCTTTATATAAGACACGAGGCTCGATAATTTTGGAGCATTTTCGGAGCTTCGAGCTTACGCCTAGAAATATTCTCCGCTTTTTGACATCATCGGACCGGATAAACCCATGCGATACTTAATTGACTGTGGGAATGGGCGGCTTTAAAGATTTACACGGCCTACGCTTTCTCATGTGTTGTTTGACCAATGGGCGGTTGTTGCCTTGCAATGGGCTCCTAGGATAATAATTCCGACTATTATGATTGCGGCTGACGGGGAGAAGGGGTTTTTCAACTTCTGCAAGCGAGAGAATCGGTGAACTTCTCAAACGTTTGGCCTGACGATGAGTGGTGCTGGAGGGGCAGTAGACGCACAACTGACACCCGAGGAATTTATTTTAAACTGATTTTTGAACAGTTCAAACACCATACACGTGTTATCAGCGATTTTTTTATATTGTATCTGCTCTTTGTTTGTTAATTTTTACTTATATTTTATTTCGAAAGCAGTCGCGATGTCAAAAAGTAAGAAATCAGCTGTTTGGACTTATTTTAACAAGCGCGAAAAGGATAATGAATGTAAGCAGACAATTTCATGTCCAAAAGGAAACACTTCAACAATGCGTCGACATCTGCTTAGCATTCATCATATTCATCACTACTCAAGCTTGAAAGCTCGAACAAATTATCGTGCTCGAGCTTCAAATTCCCGAGCGTTCCTATACTCTAAATTTCGCAATTACCGTTTAGTTTCCTCAGAAGCTGTTGAAACATAATAAACATACAATATTGGCATTGTATAAAACATAATAAAACATACAATATTGTCATTTTTAAAACATAATAAAACATACAATATTGTCATTTTTAAAACATAATAAAACATACAATATTGACATTTTTAAAACATAATAAAACATACAATATTGGCATTTTTTAAACATAATAAAACATGCAATATTTGCTTTTTTTAAACATAATAAAACATACAACATTGGCATTGTATAAAACATAATACATTACCATGAAGATATTAAATTACACAGTAATGATCCATGGGCATCTGTTTTCTTTCAAATATTTCAGCAACCGTGTCTGAGACAGAGCTTATTTAAAATCGTTTACCTTCTTAAGACAAGATCAAATAGAATTGCAAATATACTTATTAGAAATGGATATATAATATATAAATGATTTTTACACTCGTCTACATATATCCTGATGAGTATCTGTAGTACATGGGAAAGTGGAACCCGACTCAGTGAATAATCTAGATGCATCTGTTTCCTTGTATGAAAGGAATGACTGCCCGAATATCTATTGTGCTATACTGCGCGACAGGGATCCATCGTGCAGGTCCTTCTTCAACCACCCATCTCCGGGAAAGTGTCTGGCATCATCATCATACAAAACGTGGACTCCCGAGAGATAAATCAATACAGCACGGATGCAATTACTACAATATTAAGTTAATTACAGAACGATATAATCAATACAATTCTTGTTTCGATTGTAACAGTTTCACATTAAAGTTTTATCCTAAATATTGAAGGTTACATATAATCTCAATCATGACGATGCTAATATATTAGGCAATTGAATAATTAAATATGTTAATGACATTTCACGATTACTTAGTTTGGTTTAAGACTCGAATCATTGTCGGAAGACTCATTAGACCAAAAATGAAAGCAATATGTGCAGTACGTAGAACTGTTACCCAAACTGAATTAAGACCTGTACCACTCTAATACATAAATCATTAGTACTGTTACAAGCACAGGGGTATCACTTGACCGAGCGGTGTCAAACCCTAGCGCGAATCTTGCTGGAAGTCATATGTGTGCCCCAAATTTCCAAAGACTTCAATACAATTTGAGTTGTAAATTGGAAAGCTAGACGTGTGTGCTTTTATATTCTAAATTTTACTCTAATCAATTCAAGACCACATATAAATCAACTTGCCAAAAGTCCATCATCCGCACATTTGCACGGTGTTTCATCATCATCATCATCATCATATTTCCGTACCGCCAGCCGTTTATGCTATAGAAAATACATTAGTATCCCCTTTTTCACTGGGAACTATTTAACTCCGAAACCCTAGGTCAGTCAATGTACACATTTACAAGCACACTACGCCACTATAACTCACCCATCATCCACTATGGACACATAAACGGTATATAAAATTGAAAAACCATTGAAATGTGAAATATGTAATAAACTGTTTGGACGCAATAGTACCTTGAAAATTCATAAGTATATACATGATGAAATAAAACCATTCAAATATGAAGTGTGTGATAAAATATTTAGGCAGAGAAGTGATTTAAAGAAGTACGAAAGAATTCATACAGGAGACAAACCATTTGAATGTGAAGTGTGTGATACAATATTTAGGCAGAGAAGTGATTTAAAGAAGCACGAAAGAATTCATACAGGAGACAAACCATTTGAATGTGAAGCGTGTGATAAAATATATATGTACAGTAGTACCTTGAAAATTGATAGAAATATACATACTGGAATTAAACAATTCAGATGTGAAGTGTGTAATAAAATGTTTAGCTGACATAGTGTCTTGAACGTATACACGAGGGTACATACTCGAGACTAACCGTTCAAATGTGAAGTTTGTTATAAAATAATTGGATACAGTAGTGCGTTGAAGAGTCATCAATTGTAACATAAAGGCGATAAGCCCATCAAATATGAAGTTTGTGATACAATATTTATGAATCATAGTGAATGAAAAGACACATAAGGATACTTGTTGGAGATAAAAAAAATTCAGATGTGAGGTTTCGATAAAAGGCTTTAATTTAAAAGCACATTCAAGGTTACATACCGGAGTTAAACCATTTAAGTGTGTACAATGTTTAGACACAGCAGTGCTTTGCTGCGGCACATGAGGTTACATACTAGATATAAACCATTTAATTGTAATCTTTGTCATAAATTGTTTAGACTGAGAAGTTTCTTGAAGAGGCACATGAGGATACATACTGGAGATAATCCATTTATGTGCGAAAATTGTGATAAAATGTTTAGGCAGAGTAGGAATTGAAATGTGCACTGGGGATACATAGAGGAGATAAACCATTCAAATGTGAAGTTTGTGATAAAAATCTTTGGGCAAATAAGTGTTTTGAGGCGTCACGTGAGGATACATACTGGATATACTGGATATAAACCATTCAAAGGCAATCTGTATGATAAAATGTTTTGGAATAGTCAAATTCTTAAGAGACACATTTGGAAGCATGTTAAAAAATAAATATTAAAGTTTTTTTGGGGTTTTCGTTTTGGTTCTGTAGTTTTGCTGATAGCTTGTACTTATGAAGTTTTGCTTGCAAATTTCACAACCTTAACACATTAACCCCAAGCGACGACTTTACGGGTCATGAGGTAGTAGCGTAGCCTACTTCCAAGGTCCATAACGTCAATGTCATGCATGTTACACTAACCTGGGTAGTATTATAAAAGGTAGACAGATGTAGCTCTACAATGATAGCAATTAATATGGCCAATTTAGTTGCACTACAAAATACAGAGGGGATAACATAAGTTTTTGGACCATTTATTTCCACCCAAAATTCGCCCATGGTCAGAATCCGAATTTGTGTCCAGATTTGAGACTTTATGGCCTCAGATCTACGGCATACCGGTCAAAAGCACACAGAGACAGGTGAACCTGTGCAAAAAGTAGGATAAGGTAGACATTTTGAATAAAGAGTCTTTTCCATATGAAAATTATGGGTCCGTTAAGCCAAAAGAAAAAATCAATATTTTCACCTTCTCCTCATGCGCCAGCAAGCTAACCAATGAAAAACATTTTCTTTAGCACAAATAGCCATTCGTCTAACGGAATATTGCTTGGAAATCGATGTATTAGGATGTATTCAGAAAGAGTCCCCAAATTTCCCAGCAATAGTCCTCAAAATTGTGTTTCCTTCTCTTATTTCTTGCGAAAACAGCAACCACATCCAGGGGTTAATGTGTTAAACTAAACAATTTGTTCTTCCTTTATGAAAGGTCAATAAAATGGCAGTTGAAAAAAATTATCAGATTTGATTGGAGACTATCCTTGAACTAAGTACACGAGCGCAAATGTCTTCTTATAATTTTTGTAATCACAATATCCTTCTTGGCAAATGTAAAATGCTTGATTTTACCCCTTGTATGGCTTCCTGTAAGGAAGGTTACATGGCTGACATCATTCAATGTATTCTGGGATCCTTTTCATAAAGCAGAGTGAGTTTAGATTTCAATTACACGCAGTTTCAGGCACACTAGCTTGATGGTTCCATGACCATATAAAATGCCTGGAGAACATTTTATTTGAAATGTAAGACTTTTACTGTTGTAATAACTAGGCATACAAAGTATATTATGCTCCTTTTATTTGTGGATTACAGTATTCGTAACACTCGCTTCAGCAAATGTCTCTTTCATCTGAATTGGAAAGGTTAAATTAAGAGCGTGTTTTCACACAAAATTGCATAGAGTTTAAGATCGCACTTATTGAAATTTTACTGAATTTGCACTTTTCCTGCAAGAGGATGAAGAGAGAGAGAGAGAGAGAGAGAGAGAGAGAGAGAGAGAGAGAGAGAGAGAGAGAGAGAGAGAGAGAGAGAGAAGAGAGAGAGAGAGAGAGAGAGAGAGAGAGAGAGAGAGAGAGAGAGAGAGAGAGAGAGAGAGAGAGAGAATAACTACATACTCTGAGTGGAATTTGAAAGAAATTAATTCGCACAAAAGTGTGGTCCAGGCACGGTACCAAATCTGTTTGGATTAATGAATACACAATTCCATTTAATTTGTTGATGCGATTTATTTAATGTTTGCTGAGTCTATAGGTCTTTGCATGAACTTTGTTAAATACATTTGTATAATATTTGCTTTTGAATTATAGCGATGTTGAGTTATGCATAGGAAGTCTTGCATTAATTCCTAAATAAGTTTGACGAATTGTTTAATTTGTTGTCGTATTTGCAGAAACACTTGGTTGAGTAATGCATAGGAAGTCTTACATTAATCTTTAGATAAGTTTGATGAATTGTTTGAATTTTTCGTCTTGTTTGCATAAGAATACTTCCTTTGTCCGAACCTGGATCGATCTGTGTCCACAAATGCCGCTTCTAAGGAACTATATCATACACTTCTAGAGTTTCGATTGCGCTGTTATGTTATATCAACTGGCGGTGACATCTAGACTGGTACACAATTTAAGACGGTATTAAGAACGGGAATGCGCACGACCGCCTAAACCAGCACTTGGAACGAATGTCGCTGTACACATCATCTAGAAGGATTTCACACGGCATTTTAATATTTGTTGTTGAGAAGCAAAGTAAGTGTTTCTAATCGCAATGGCCCGCACAAAACAGACGGGAAGAAAGTCAACCGGTGAAGACAATTAAGGAGTGTTCGAGGGTATAGATTTTCTTATAGTTTAGTTTCTAATTAGATCATTACATTTTTGTTTTTTTTGTATTATATTGTGTGACTGAGTATAGCAATTAGCTATACTATTTTTTTTACTCTCGTTTAATCAAATATCAGAAGAATTTAGATAGATCTAGTTTATCTTGCTAAAGTTGAATTGTTTATGGGTAACCCTGAAAAAACATCAAATCTTCTTTCAAAAACTGGGATATGTAGCGACATTCCAGACATGAGTAGTGGAATGAACGCAGCTCAGAGACAGCTGGATGTGGTAGATGGGGTGGAAATCTACAACAAACAGCTCCAAACCATGCTGAATGAAAGGGGTTCCGAAAGGAATATATTGCAGAACTATTTTAATACTGTCATAGAAGGGAACGCCGGGAAAAAAAGGATTGTGGCATACCACGCAGAAGGGTGACAAACCCTAGACTTTCAGTCAAAAACACTTCCCAGACAAGCTGAAACCCTGACCGACCTAAAGATGAGATAGACTCGCTCCAGTACGAGGGACGACACCAGTACATACTTTTCCAAAGAAGAACAAGCCACTTATCTCCCAACAAGAAACAACAATACAAGGAATAAGAGTTTTGTGAGTAAAACAATCCCCATACTGCACCAGGTAGAAGCACTGATGACTGACGAGTTCGTCTCAGGATTGCCTAATGAGGTGGACACCCAAGACGTGACTGATAAAATAATCACCAAATACAAAGCATGAGTCAAAACGGACAAGATACCGACCATCTATGGTTTCACCAATGTCAAAAGGTGGGGCGATAATTCAAGTCCCAAGAGATGAGGCAAATCAAATCCCGACCTTCAAATACCTTATGGTATTCCTCTTAATGACGTGGTATAGGGGTTGCAAAAAGGAAAGGCACTGCACAATATGCAGAACAATGGGCCATGCGGCCAAGGATTGTAAAGATCAACATAACACTACAGCTACCACTGCAAACACCTATGCAGGAAACGTGGTGGGGACAAAAACAGTAAAAAACACACTCACAACAGAGACAATCATGGCTGATACGGCAAGTACGTCAACGGAGACACAAGGGGAGTACGGGACACAAGGAGAATGGCTCAACTATTTTACGCCATTCAAAACTTACAGATGGCGCACACATATACCATTAGGGATTCAAATGAGTAATAGATACGTTCTACTAGCCGAAGCGGAGGAGAATGAAAACATGCAACCATCATTGGAATCAAGAGGGAGTGGGAAGGCAGAAGACCTGAGTGGGATGGAACCCTTCGCCTCCACGCCCATACCTAGCCAATGAGAAAGTCAACAAAGACTTTGTCAGGCTCTTCCTGCTCCAATGGTAACAACACCAGAAACGAAATATGTATAATTAAGAAACACCTACAGCAAACCTCACCAACATAAAGAACATGAGAGAAACGGAATTTGACAAGGTTGAAGGGAAATCAAGAAACACAAGAACCCCAATACATAGAAACAACCAATACAAAACAACGAATCGGACACGTACAGCGAAAAAGACAAAAACAACTTGAGACTAAAAGGTGACAAAAAATAAAGTATGGCGGAAACACTACAGACGAAAATGAAACTCTAGACATAGAAGAGGGGTCAGTGCCCCAAAGGTCACCAACTTTATAATATTAATGGTTCGATTCATACATATATAAACATAATTAGAATTAGGAAAGCCACCTCGAGGAATTAACAGCTGAAAATGGAATGAATAAACTTGCGTATCGCATCAATAAATACAATATTTTTATTAGGATAAAATAAGAAAAGTACTTACACTAAAAAACTATGAAATCATTTTAGTACAAGAAACACACAACCAACTCATCAAACAAATGATTGGTACACTAGAAGAAAAATATGGATGCTAATGTAGTCACAAACAATAATAAGGACATAGACATAAAAGCGGGAGTAGCAACATTAATAAGTAACAAAATCGGGTTAAATTGGGAGTCTATTAAGGAAGTGAAATATTTAGAAAAGAGTGTATTACATATAACAATTGATAAAATGCACAATGCACATTATAGTAAATATATACAGCCCTGCTACAAGATACAAGAAATACGAATTTATTCAAAACATTAGCAAACACATCAATAATTATACATCGCTAAAGCTAATACTAGGTGGGGATTTCTGCTATGTAGGAGAAGATATTGATAGACTAGGAAAACTAACTACAAATGTTTGGAGATCATGAGAATCTATGGGTAAAGAAACCAACATAAATTAAGATATATATATATATATATATATATATATATATATATATATATATATATATATATATATATATATGTATATATATATATGTATATATATATATGTATATATATGTATATATATATATATATATATATATATATATATATATATATATATAGAAGACTAAATGTACTAAGAACGGGATATACCCATGTATGTGTGTGTGAGTGTATGTGTTATCTGCTTCGATAAATTAATAAAATAAACTAGAGACAAACAGGCATACATATTTCTATGAAGGCTATACAATATATCAAGTTAAATTATTCAGTTGTATATAATGCACTGGCATTAAGTCCATTAGGATAGAAATTATCTAACTTTTAAATACGATAAGTTTCTTTTATGAGTCTGTTCATGTCACCATCCACAGTATCTATTAGCATGAAAGAAAAATCGAGTAAAGAGTGATTATTGGTGATAAAATGTGTTGAAATATTAGAGGAAAAAATAGAATCACTATACTTTATTATATCAAAGCGATGACTATTCATTCTTTCATAAACTTGTTGAATTGTTTGTCCAACATATTGCATGCTACATTTTTTATCTGCTTCGACAAACAATTGAGCTTTATTTGATTATTACACTAACTACATAAACATATTATACTGTATTGAGTACATAATCAGTCAGACAGAAAGACAAATAATGGAAGATATGTCCACATATAATGACATGTATAAGATGACAATGTCTGATTTGGGACACTGTGCTATACAACTTTGTGTGAACAAAACAGCAGAATTGTAAACGCCCTAGCAATGAAACGGAGGATTTTAACGTTTGAGCTGGTGTAATAATTTTACAATATATCGCCTTAGAACCTACCTTCGATATTCGCTTTGAGCAGGATAGGTTTAGTATATTGACGGAATAAACATCTTTGTTTGCCACGGTTCCGATATGTTAACCATATCTACGCCTTGACGGATCGAGCATATATTAGTGCTTTGTCCTAGCGACATCTGATTGATGTCATGAGTTGCCTCCAATAGTATGTACTGTCAGCTAACCAAAGTAGAGTGCAACATCGGTGCATTGTACACCGGTCGAAGATTGTGGAGGCAATTGACTTCAAAGGGATAATTTTTAAGTTTGAAATATAAAGGATGACTATATAGCAAAAAACTGCTATTACATGTTTAATTTGAGTGAAGGGTATTTGTACAAACACAAACAAGAAAATTGCTACCAATCCATTCATGATATATGCTCCCGATCTTGCAGGAACACTGTTCAAATCTGAACAACTGAATTTTGATTGGATGCGGTGACTTTACACTTACATTGCTGTGCATTGTGGCTAATTACAACTATATTTGTGAATTTGTGAAATACAAACAATTCAGAGTAGGTGTATGATATAAATAATGTTGTTGACATCGAATAGTTAAGATGTAAGAAACGCTGCAAAATCGTTTTCTAAGTCAGAGAAAAAAACAAAGCCTTACTATCTAAACAAACATCCACGATCTCTGCAAACAATTTTTTCTCTATGTGCTAACCAATATAGATGGAATAATACTTGCAAAACACCAGGCACATCTACATTAATTAATAAACGAAATATATGTTCCTTTCTCGACATCTGAGGAGAAAATCATACAATATACAACACTTATGTGTTCTTTGTATATAAGAACACAAAAACAACGAAATAATTCGGAGCACAGAAAACAGTGTCTCATAGCTATTTGTACCTATCACATGTATTATATACCAAATAACTGCATATAATAGTTTATAGCAATACAACAAAACTGTACTGAAGCAACGCGATAAATTATGATGTTTGAATATTCAGTACGGCTCATACAGATAACACAAAAATATGCATTATTTTTAATTTAAGCATAAACAAGCAACACAGAATTTTTTTTATAAATCTCACATAGTCGCATTTGGAATCGTGATTAGAAAAGACCAAAGGGTGTGTGATATTAAAATGGCGAAATACGGTTAAAATTGTAATTTTAAAGATATGCATTGTCAGTTTGAATTTTAATCGTGTTCGTCTTTTATTTTAAATATCAAACTACATGCTGTAATGAGAAAGCTTTTAAAGTATATTTCTGCCTATTTTATGAAACAGTTGAAGACAATTAGTAATAGGAAATGCCTAACGGCATAATGTAAGATTCCTTCATAGAATTAACAAACTTGATTGAACAGAAAAATATGAGATAGAAACGTTTGTACCTGCTACAACAGAATCAGCATCATTGATGGACACATCATCTCAGATAGTTTTATAAGACTTCTTTTACAAACATATTACCTTCAGGTCTGATCACAAATAGTTTTGTTGTTTAGTCAATAAATTGAATATTTCACATGACTGGAATAATAGTCGATATGGAGAACGTGCAAGCATTTTTTAGGCTCTGAAACCGCTATTAATAGATTGGTCAAATCAAATATCGTCTAGGACTTCGTTTGATCAAAACTGACCCAACAGTTGTCAAGAAGTGAAAATAGAAAATATTGACGGACGGACAATTCGTGGAACGAATCACAAGATGGATCCCATTACCTCCAAGTGAGCTAATAGGAAGCAGTATAATAAGGAAAGAAACATATTGGTCCATTTTAAATATCAGTTATTGTTGTGGAGACAAACTGATCCTCTGTCTTGGATTGGGTCAGAAATGAATTTTATGACATAGAAATGGCCATATCCATTCGCAGAACATGTCATGGTTGGATTTCTCTATAACACATCCACAATCTTCATTCTTGTTATTGTCTGGTTGTCCTGAACCCCAAAAGGGATGAACTATCTCTCCATTCCAGCTCACCCAGTGTCCCTCCTCAATTTGATCAGATAATCCAATGTATACTGCCCAGGCTGTAAAATTGATAATATTTATTTGCATAAAGTATGCTCAATCTTCATAGATACGTGTATACATACCTGATGATAAGCCGCGTATCTATTTATTTATTTTTGCTGTTGGTTGACATTTTACCTTATGAGAAGGCATATTTATTATTTATTTATACCACGCATCATATCAAGAGAACTTTAATTTAATTTACTAAAGAAACAAATTATGTATTTTTAAAAATAAAAGCAAAATGCAGTAGTTCAGTGGAATTTGGGGAACATTTAAAGAATTATGACTGATTCTGCTGTCATTATTCAATGACATTGTGATATAATGTGTTGATGATGTTTTTCTCTGTAAAGGTACAAAGTATAAAAGAATAATTGAATTCAAAACGAAAACTCGGAGGCTTTTCTAGTGGTAGAGCGCCCATGAGTATATAATTGGACAATACTAGTTCTTGGCACAAAATATATTTTTTTATAAATGAATACATCTCATGGATTATTTAAACTTACACGTTTAATTTTATTATTATCTGATCTTGAATAACTTTGCTTAGTCACTGATTTTAACTCTTCTACTTGATGCCTCGTTCATTGCATGGAAAATCAGAATTTATAGAATGACACGACGAATTGACATCTCAAATGCCTTAAATGGCAATACATACATTATATAGTGAAATTATTGCTTATTTTTAATTTACATAAAGAAAAGGGTTTAAATGCCACATTATCACCAGGTTTTCATACACCCAATAACAAGCAGGACACCATCGATACTACAGGATGTATTGATGTATCATGTGACTGTGTGAACTCGATCTCTCTAACGTGAGCCATCCGTTAGGTCTTCACTACACAAAATACATTATATGAATACAAAGGGAAACGTACATCCACAAATGGTAATGGTTGTAAAATGACAGGTTTGTTTCAGTAAATTTTGCTGATTTTGGGAAGCAACTCCCAAAAGTATTACTATGTCATAAAACGACAGGTATACAGATTAAATCTGCCTGCCATATTTGCAAATGAATCATAAGAAGCACAGATAACAGGTATACAAATTAATTCTGCCATATTTGCAAATGAATCAAAATAAACAAAGAATCATATGACATACAAAGAATGAGTTCAAAACCAGCAATGTTCAATATACATGATACTTTTAGATGTGTAGTCCCACCTTATGTCGCCTGGCTGTACGGTTCAGTGAGCTTAAAGTATATCTTTAAGCACGTTGTACGTAAGTCAAGATTTGGTAATTTACATTTTTTCTAAACTCAAACCAATAAATAAATTCTGGACTACATTTAGCACTAAACATACTGGCATCAAGTACTTTAAAATATTGACGCCATTACAAAATGATAAAAATTCGTTAAAGGATATCTATTCATATAGTCATCTATTATAAACAGAATTGAATAAACTGGCATAAAATACAGGAACGATAACGTCAGGTTTGTACATAAGACACTGAACCCCCACCAAATATAGGCGCTGTTGCTTTTTTTGTTGTTTTGGGCTTTAACACAATTTCTCACCGTAAAATAAAAAATAAATGACTTTATAACATTCCTGATGGTTGAAGAACACCGAGAAATCACCATTAGAACGACCAAGCCATGGTACATTACTGATACTATTTATGACATCCTCACATTGGTAATGACATCAACTCATACCGACCCATTTCACTAACTAACAATATATTCAAGATTATGAAAACCCTAATTTCCAAAAGGTTCAAACACTACATTGAATGAAACAAAGTAATATCTGAAAACCAGTGTGGATTTAGGAAGCAAAAGTCCACTACGGACCATTTCATATGATTAGAAACCGCTTTAAATTGGCATTTAACTCCAAAAGAAAAGCAGACAGAAATTTAATTGCGGTGTTTATAAATCTTATAAAACATTCGATTTCGTAGCCATATTAAATCAATATGGCATTACGGGAAGGATGGATAACTTCATTGAAAATTTCCTCACTCAATCGCAAAATAATAAATAGAATAGGAGACACTTACTCCGAAGAACATACCCTTGAAAATGGAACCCCAACAAGGGAGTGTACTCAGTCCCACTCTTTTCAATCTAATGATTAACGACCTTGATAGAGTTCTGGCATCAACCGAATTGGAACTTTTGCAATTTTCTGATGATAATGGACTATGTAGAACAAGACACCCATCCAACAACAAAGTAATAACAGATATTCAAGATACTTTGAATAATATAGGAGAATGGGGAAATACATGGGGATTCAAACTATCGCACCAAAAACCGGTAGCAGTACTATTTACCCCACATAACAGAAATAAAACAAAACAATACCCTAAGCTAACTATACAAAATCAAGAAATAAAACTTGTAAACGTAACCCGATTTATGGGTATGTATTATAATGAACATCTCAAATGAGCATAGATGAACTAGTACAACAATGTAATCAAGACTTAAACTTATTAAGAAACCTAAAGGGTACCAAGTGGGGAGCAAATAAAGAAAAAAAACCTAACCTTATACAGGTCTTTAATAAGATCTAAACTAGAATATGGCTGCCAAATATACAACACAGCACCCAAATGTCAATGAAATAAATTAGATACAATTCAGAGAAAAGTCATATTGATTGGCACTGGCGCACTGCCATCAACCTCACTAGCTGAGCTGCAAATCTTAACCGGAGAACTGCGGTTACATGAGAGCAGGAACTTATCCTAAAATATGCAGCCAGACTTTCAACACACCCAAAACCTCACCCAACTTACCAGGCAATAAATATCTGTAATATACGTTTCGGGACAACTATACAAATAATACCCCATGGGAAAACTGGTTCATTAACTTCCAATAGAGTTATTCCAGGCAGAAAATACTATATCATATGGCAAGGAGGCTTGGAATAACATAACAACAATATTCAATATAGCAGAAAGTAAGATTACATATGATAAACAACCTTGGAGTAATATAAAACCTATAGTAAATATCTCCCTTTCAACTAAAGGATACAATGAAAACAAAGAAACTATTTAAAAAAAAACATTAGCTTTAGAAGAAATTAACAACAAATATTAAAATTACCGCAAAATATACATAGATGGATCCAAAATAATAAATCTTTGCAAAACAGCTGCAGCAATGGTAATACCTGAGCTGAATATACAAATGGGGCGGGGACTACTTGACTACTGCTCCATATACACAACTGAATTCTGGGCCATCTTAGAAGCACTAAAATGGATTGACAGTCATAACCTCAATCCAAAATGACACTACTAAATCAAGAGGGAATGTCCTAAACCAAACCAACACAATAATGAAACAAATAACTATAAACAAATCAAGCATAGAATACATGTGGATTAAAACCAGATAGCTAAAGAAAAACTCAATAAACCAATTTGCATGCCACTCGAATATAGTCAACATGAACTATACAGCCAGCCTAATCAACACATTATTTAACAATTGGAATCAAAATCACAAAGGGAGAACATTATACAATACCATCATGATAATAAATAGAAATGGAAAACCACCTAGGTGCACGGGCAATGAACAAACAATAAGCAATCGAATTCTCTTAGGAAAAACGAAACTGGCAAACAGCTTTGGAAAATACATAAGACCCTTTCCACATTACATAAATTGCTACAAATGTAACGCCCCAGAAGATTTACACCCAATCTTCAATGATTGTAGAATAACCAAGAAGGAAAGGGACAAATTCAGATCCGAGCAACAAGACATAGCCGCCCCATATATATATATATATATATATATATATATATATATATATATATATATATATATATATATATATATATATATATATATATATATACCCAGAAATAATTAATTTAACAAATAGCTACCCCCAAACAACATTCCAAAATATAATTGATTTTTTAAAAACAACAGGGCTACTAGAGAAAATGTAGAAAATAGGAAAATAAAAAACATAATAGGGAAAAAAAACCAAGGAAAAAATCTAATATTAGCTCAAACCAAACGTAATCATCAAAAATGAAGGCCTCTTTAAGGGGTAGAAGCACCACCAGGAATGAGCAGGTAGATCCGGATAGTATGGTCTCAATTTAGACAGTATAAGGTAGTCTAAAAGTCCAAGACTACCAGGCCCCGTAGCACAAGGCTACAAATCAATTTTATCTAACTTTAGGAATACAGATCCCCAACTCAACACAATAAGGGCTACTGCGTATGGGGCTGTATACTTTATTAACTCAAAACAGCATGCAGTTCATCCTAATTGGGGGGGGGGAGGAGTTTGAATTAAGAGATATCACCGCTGGATCAAAATCGTAAAAACATTAGAAGAGAAACAACTTCAAAGAATATCCAGGACAAAGGAAAATGATGGATGTTCTGAGGGAACAACAATAAACTGGGACACCATGAGCACAAGATCTCAGCCGGACATCAGGGGATACTCAAACAGACAAGAGAAAGCAGCACAGAAAAGAATCCGATTGCTTTAATTGTCTGGTTAATAGGGTCCTCATTTGCTACGAGAACCCTTTTCGAACAATCTATTTCAAGAAACCTGACTTGATTCTTTTTGCACACCGTTCAAAATTAACAAACTATTTTTACCAAACAGTGACTATACTTAGTTATGTCGCATATACATCTTAGTATTCAAACGTGTTAGGGACTTAACACATTACACTTTGTCCTAGAGATATTGGAAAGATAAGATAGTTTAAGAAATTTTACGACTTCATGGATTTGATTTAATTACATAGGTGGCTCACGCATTATTGGTATTTTCCTGTCCATTAGTAATAACTGGACCAGATTTGAATTAAGCCAGGAATCACGAAGTTGCGGGCTGTACGACATCCTTGGACGTAAAGGTACCTCAATTTTCTTGCCATAACTCGGATAGCTCCAAATGGCGGAGATGTGAAACTAATGTCCACTACCTCCACTTTTGTCATTGCACACCATTAGCACACTTAATTGGCAGTTAGGGTTGAGTGTGTATTGGGTCTATTCCCACTCACCCAGGGTCCTCCATTCATGTCGATGGGTATTTAATAGCAACCCCTACCTGACGACCAAATTAAATAGTACTTCTTGCGTACAGAAATGCCTGGGGAAGTGGCAACATTCCCCCACCTCCACAGGAGAAATTAAATATCCAGTTTTGCTGGAAACTTAAAAACGTGTTACAAGCCCCTAGTGGGCGACACAGCACTATAATTCAACTTCATCATCATCAACATTGGCTGAGCTAGAGGTTCGAACGTACGCTAATAGGGGGTACAGAGCAGTGATATCTTAGCGTTAGGACTGAAATTTTGTTAAAGCTAAGATTAATAAAAAAAAACCACTCTCTCACACACACACAGATTGTTTACATTATATAGGCAGCTACAGTTTCACTTACCAAGTTTCTGCCAAATGTTTGCTAAGTCGGTAAACTGAGTCTTGGTCGTAAGAACAAGTAGTTTGGCTTTTTCAGATTCGCACGCTTTCATTGCTTCGTTGAAAGATTTCGCTTCCGTGTGGTACTTGATGCAGAAATACGAACCAGACAATGTGACATTTCTATATTGCAAATCACACGAGGTCGATGGCACTGTAAAATTCAAATTCATAACTTTTCATACAAAGACAAAGAAGAAAGAAGACAATATAGAAACAAACATACACAGAGACAAACAAATGACAGATCGATTGGATGGCAAGAATAACGCACAACATTAAACAGGCGAACATGCGAGTTCAGTTAAATTAAATTAAGAAATAACTACCCCCAAACAACATTCCAAAATATAATTGAATTTTTAAAAACAACAGGGCTACTAGAGAAAATGTAGAAAATAGGAAAATAAAAAACATAATAGGGAAATAAAAACAACCAAGGGAAAAACCTAGTATTAGCTCAAACCAAAAGTAATCATCAAAAATGAAGGCCTCTTTAAGGGGTGGAAGCACCACCAGGAATGAGTAGGTAGATCCCGATAGTAAGGTCTCAATTTAGACAGTATAAGGTAGTCTAAACGCCCAAGACTACCAGACCCCGCAGCACAAGGCTACAAATCAATTTTATCTACCTTTAGGAATACAGACCCCCAACTCAACACAATAAGGGCTACTGCGTATGGGCCTGTATACTTTATTAACTCAAAACAGCATAGAGTTCATCCTAATTAGGGGGGAGGAGTTTGGATAAAGAGATATCACCGCTGGACCAAAATCGTAAAAACATTAGAAGAGAAACAACTTCAAAGAATATCCAGGACAAAGGAAAATGATGGATGTTCCGAGGGAACAACAATAAGCTGGGACACCATGAGCACACGATCTCAGCCGGACATCAGGGGATACTCAAACAGACAAGAGAAAGCAGCACAGAAAAGAATCCGATTGCTTTAATTGCCTGGTTAATAGGGTCCTCATTTGCTACGAGAACCCTTTTCGAACAATCTATTTCAAGAAACCTGACTTGTATGTATATAGAAAATTATTAAGTAAATCATGCAATCATTAGGCACGTGTTTCTGAGACTATCCATTTCACTAATACACCTTTTCTATACATGTGGAAACATGTTAAAAATGCCATTTACTTACATGGAAACTATCGGTTCAAAATATACTATACTACATGTCGAAAACCTACTGAAATATAGGAATACATAGTACCTTACCATACGAGTATCAATCCATATAAAACAATCTATTAAGCTGTATAAATGTAATCCATTAAGCTATATGATAACAATCTACTAAACTAAAGAAATAATACATACAGTTTACTAGAGTAAACATATGTAACATACAGCTTAACTGTCAATTAAGAAAGCCATAACTACTACTATGCCTTGTACTGCAAAATAGCGATACCTGTGTACTCGCAAACTGCGACAATAAGGGAATTTCCCTACATTGTAAATCAAATGTTCTTGAATGATATTGAATATAAACTGAAATATAGGCATGAAACATACAAATATTTAATGGAAGTCGACTGTGAAAATGAAAAACCGTTTATTTATAATGGAATCTGAATTGTGCTCTCGGCCTGAATATTTAACTGGGGAAAGTCAATGATGCCTACTATTCCTTCGTAAAGGTGTGTATTTAAATCTATATTGTCATATTTAGATGATAATAAGTTACTTTATCCGTTTCATCGTAATTGTTATTTAGACACCGATTTCAATATTATATGTGCATTAGTCTTTCATTTCAATGGAAATCGAAAGATGATGAGGTCCCCAGAGACGCATTAGCTCGTGATATCGCGCATCTAAAGAGATGAAACATCCTTCAAATATCTACCATGCCAGGTATTATAACCTTTCATAGCATATATATCAAAGAATATAATCCTATATAAAACATCATAAGCAGTAGGAATTTGTATATAACAATGTAAAGTTTGAAAATATTATATATAGATATCACCCAAGCATGGTTGAGATATATATATAGAACATAAACGATATTTAGAACTTCCCTCTACATTTGAATAATTTGCAGTGCTGAAAATGAATTTTTCACCGATGGTTAAATTTTTTATTGCATTTACCAATAATAAACTGAGTAATACGTAACAAGAATAAAGAGAGTTCTTGGTTTGTTTCATTAAAATGAAATTGTCTTCGAATCTGTTTCTATTTCAAGTGTTCGGACAGAATTTTTTTAGGTTTTGTTATTCAATGCAAATTTTACTCTTATATTTCAAATATGTATTATAATTTGTCTTTTCGTTTTCTTAGTTTGAAAATTGTGGAAACATAAATATTGTACGATTCTGGACAGTATGAGCTCTGTTTATTCAGCAAGATCTCAATATCAAGCTTTCATCAGTCTATCGTAAAAATAAAGGCTTCGACAGCCAAAGTAGTCCTGTTGTGACTTCTGTAACTCAACATGATAATACATTGAAAACGTTGTGAACTATGTTCGTAAAGGATGAAACATAAATTAAGTGAATCACTCGGTGTTATGATCGTTTGTTTTTGGAACCTAGTTCTAGAATTATTTGAAGCAACCCCGAAATAAATTCACTTTTGTTTACAGCTCGACCACAGATCGTTTCCGTTCCCCATCGTTGCAAACTAAAATCAGCATTACCATTAGTGACACCTTTATAAAGGATGTTCGAACTAGCTATGATCTCTCTATCACTGAGTGTTCGCTACTATAATAGGGATGATGAAAAAAAGTTAACCATCAACCATATCATTAGTAATGTGCCGAAAGTATCGACCTAAATCATCTTATAACACAAGCAATTCAATACAATTATGACTAGCGATACTCATGGTAACCTCAATCATCTGATGCCATAAACAATTTAATACAATTAAGACTAACGATACTCATAGTAACCTAAATCATCTTAGGACATAAACAATTTAATACAATTAAGACTAACGATACACATGGCAACCTAAATCATCTTATGACATAAGCAATTTAATACAATTAAGACTAACGATACTCATGGTAACCTAAATCATCTTAGAACATAAACAATTTACTTCAATTAAGACTAACGATGTTCATGTTAACCTAAATCATCTTATGACATAAACAATTTAATACAAATAAGACTAACGACACTCATGGTAACCTAAATCATCTTATGACATAAGCAATTTAATACAATTAAGACTAACGATAATCATGGAAACGTAAATCATCTTATGACATAAACAATTTGATACAATTAAGACTAACGATGCTAATGGTAACCTAAATCATCTTATGACAAACAATTATATACAATTAAGACTAACGACACTCATGGTAACCTAAATCATCTCCTAAATCATCTTATGACTTAAGCAAGTTAATAAAATTAAGACTAACTACCCTCATGGTAACCTAAATCATCTTATGACATAAGCAATGTAATACAATTAAGACTAAAGATACTCATGGTTACATAAATTATAGCAATTGTAGCAATAATTATCAAGCAGAATATTGACATTTACGTCTTCAAAACAACATCATTTATATAACAATGATCAATAACTTGCCTGTATAACAGAACAAGTCATCTGTATGACAATGTTCTAATACTTGACTGTGTAATAGACGATTCCATCTGTATGACATTATACTAACACTCGAATGTGCAATAGACGATTCCATGTGTATGACATTGTACTAATACTTGACTGTGTGATATAAGATTCCATCTGTATGACATTGTACTAATACTTGACTGTGTAATAGACGATTCCATCTGTATGACATTGTACTAATACTTGACTGTGTGATATAAGATTCCATCATTATGACATTATAATAATACCTGACTGTGTAATAGACCCGTCCATCTGTATGACATTATACTAATACTTGACTGTGTGATATAAGATTCCATCTGTATGACATTATACTAATACCTGACTGTGTAATAGACCCATCCATCTGTATGACATTATACTAATACCTGACTGTGTAATAGACCATTCCATCTGTATGACATTATACTAATACTCGAATGTGTAATAGACGATTACATCTGTATGACATTATACTAATACCTGACTGTGTAATAGACCCTTCCATCTGTATGACAACATACTAATACTCGACTGTGCAATAGACGATTTCATCTGTATGACATTATAATAATACTTGACTGTGTGATAGACCATTCCATCTGTATGACATTATAATAATACTTGACTGTGTAATAGACCATTCCATCTGTATGACATTATAATAATACTTGACTGTGTAATAGACCATCCCATCTGTATGACATTATACTAACACTCGAATGTGCAATAGACGATTCCATGTGTATGACATTGTACTAATACTTGACTGTGTGATATAAGATTCCATCTGTATGACATTGTACTAATACTTGACTGTGTAATAGACGATTCCATCTGTATGACATTGTACTAATACTTGACTGTGTGATATAAGATTCCATCATTATGGCATTATAATAATACCTGACTGTGTAATAGACCCATCCATCTGTATGACATTATACTAATACTTGACTGTGTGATATAAGATTCCATCTGTATGACATTATACTAATACCTGACTGTGTAATAGACCCATCCATCTGTATGACATTATACTAATACCTGACTGTGTAATAGACCATTCCATCTGTATGACATTATACTAATACTCGAATGTGTAATAGACGATTACATCTGTATGACATTATACTAATACCTGACTGTGTAATAGACCCTTCCATCTGTATGACATTATACTAATACTCGAATGTGTAATAGACGATTACATCTGTATGACATTATACTAATACCTGACTGTGTAATAGACCCTTCCATCTGTATGACAACATACTAATACTCGACTGTGCAATAGACGATTTCATCTGTATGACATTATAATAATACTTGACTGTGTGATAGACCATTCCATCTGTATGACATTATAATAATACTCGACTGTGCAATAGACGATTTCATCTGTATGACATTATAATAATACTTGACTGTGTGATAGACCATTCCATCTGTATGACATTATAATAATACTTGACTGTGTAATAGACCATTCCATCTGTATGACATTATACTAATACTTGACTGTGTAATAGACCATCCCATCTGTATGACATTATACTAATACGTGACTGTGTAATAGACCATTCCATCTGTATGACATTATACTAATACCTGACTGTGTAATAGACCATTCCATCTGAATGACATTATACTAATTCTTGATTGTGTAATAGACCATTCTATCCGTATAACAATGTTCTAATACCTGATTGTGTTGTAGACGAATCCATATAAATGTCAATTTTCTAATACCAGACTGCATATTAGACTAATCCATCTGGATAACAGGTTTGTAATACTTGCCTATGTAATAGACCACTCCGTCCGAAAACTGAAAACCATTCGGCAGTCCTCGTTGGAATGAAGAGGACAAAACACAGAGGCCAGTTTGGTTATCATAAAAGAAGGACAAACACTTGGTCGGTTGATTGTCACATTCTTGCATGCATGTCAACAAATGAATCCCTGTCTGGTTACTGATTACTTCAGATTTATGTATGTTATTTGGATAGACTGTGTCCAGTGTCCAGTTCTGTGTTACTGAAAGGGAATGAACAATGTCATTACGGAACTGTTTCCTGCTTTCAATACATACATAAATACATACGTGCATACATACATAACATACATACATGCATACATACATACATACATACATACATACATACATACATACATACATACATACATACATACATACATGTAAAAGAATAAATCCTGAACTTGCGTAGCTTTCATATTAAAAAGAAAGTAATGACACTGATTCTGACCAATGGCAAATTTCTAGTTCCCAAAGAATATATTAGCTGCCAAGATAATTTTAACATCTATTTCTCTACAATATAAATCGAATTGTCTTTTTTGGGAAAATCGCAAAACAAATAACAAGGAGTAAAACTTCCAAAACCTAACATCGTCTAAAGTAAATAGTCTCGGAGCGCTTTAAACAAGCAGTTTAAAGATTATTTTGACCCTAGTGTCACGAACATATGTATTCAACTTAAATGCCTTCCTCATCAGATAATATAAAATACTGTTGTGCAACATCATCTCATGTTGCCAGGAAAGTAAAGAATTAGCTAGCATTGGATGTATATAGTCTCGATTTCAATACCAGTTTCAATACACAAAACTGGATGTGGTAATCCGTATAGTATGTCAGTGATTTAACATATAGAGTGATCAAAGTGCTCAACAATAAAAGTGTGAAATGCTGGTTGTTTTCAGCTTATTGTTCAAGGATGCAATATATAAAAATTTAGGATTATTAAGGAAATATTTCGCAAATCTAATGTAAGCAAACGTTTTATAAAAAGTTAATGCAAACGAGATCTCCATGTCAATTCAAAATCGAGTTCAGCTGGGACAAAAAAATTTCCGATCATTGTTACATATATCACATGTTCCGGTCTTTTACAAAACCGACATCACTTTCGACATTATTTGATGAAGGAATAGAAACAAGTACTGCTTACCTTCGAGACAGAAGAGCTGGACAACGTGCAAGAACTAGTCAAATCCACAGCTGACGTGTTAAACGGACATTCTTCAAATTATAATTTAAATTAAAATGAAGACATTTGATATATTAACTTAAGCAAGAGTCATCACAACATACGACGTAAAGGGTTCAAATGTATGGAACCATTCTATTAGAATATGTTCTGTTCTGTTGAACAGCTCCGATTAACGGACGTTTGAACTTGATAAAAACTATTTTGAATAAATATTGATTGTATGTAAGGTATATTAATTATGATATGAATAGCTCGGTTTGTTTGTGTCTCTGTTTACAAACAAAACACTTTAACCCACAAAAGGACAAAACTTACTTTTCTTTGTAATATTAATAAATTCTCTTTAGAAATCAAGAGTTTGAAATTTTTTGTTCTTGCCACACTTGTTTCCACTAGGTTACATTATTGTTCCGAAGAAAATTAAGACAGGTATACAGCAGAAACCAAAAATGTAATTTAATTTAATTTAAAAACAGGATGAGTACAAGGACGGGCGATCTATTTGTGATTAAGTTTAATGCAATATTATATAATATTGTGGATGAGTATAGGGCAATACTTAAATATTGTTATAGAAGTACGCATTCATTTGAAGTTTTAGAAACAAATAACAAGATCTGGTGAATATAGGCTTACAACAATTCGACGAGTATCTAGGACACCGTCCCCTTGCCTTTGTAGCATGCTATGACGTCACTTATGTAATTGAACCAGATAAGGTTGAAGTCATGTGATGAATTATTCAATTACCGCAAATAAAACTTGTTGATGTCCAGTTACCGTCATGAAGACATGTAATTGTTGGGTTCTCATCTCCTTTCTTGAAGAAATTAATGTCACATCTGTAAGTATAGTTTTGTCCAATCTCCACTTCTGCCGTCGAATTTATTGCCCCTGATTTCGCAGGAATTGTACACACTGTTTAAACATAAAATACACAGGTAACGCTTACTTTCTATAACAATTAATTGAATGTCTGAAATGTATGCGATAAACTAAGGGGGTTAAATTATGCAAGTCGGAAGAATATATAACTCTACTCACAGGGCAGAAGGTGACACTAACATGGGAGTATGGTTGTTGTAGGGAAATGCAGAGGAGGCGAAACAACACTGAATAATTGAAAAATGAGATCCATAACATACAATAGAATATCATGATGGATATGGAGTACTGAATTATATAGAATGTTTTATTTTTATACACCTTCATATATGAATTTACGATTGAATAAGACGTTACCTAATCTAAATTAGTCTGACATCAGTGATTACTTGCTGTGCTTTACAAGTAAATACATCTTTTACAATTATATAAAAATCTGGACCAAGATATATAGATAATAATCAAACATTGTTCCCAAAGAATTGTTACAAGCCTCTCTTGACTATAACAAACATTCGTTCATGGTATATGTACCCACCTGAACAAATTTGATATGACCTACTAATAAAGGCTAAAAAACGACTGTCGTCATTTTATAGCAATTATACCCCTAAACTGTTTTTGATTAGTTTTCCAAATTGTTTGAATATTCATTATTAAATTAAAATGTTCTTGAATGAATAATACAGTGATTTAAACGTTTTCTTTTTAGTAAAAATCAGAACAATTGGGGAAGATTCCAATAAGGCAATATTTCGAAAATGTCCCCCACACGTCTTCTCTAGGTTAATGATTCAAATATATACATTAAACGCAGACAATAATGTATTACTCAGGACCAGACTAATGTGAAACCAACTTCAACTTCTTCTATAATTACAAAGTAGTACCTTTTAGATATATATTTCACGTGTTGCAGAGATTTATGTTAATTGTTTCTAGATGACTAAACACTTAAAGACAGTTACATTCAGGTGGCAAGTAAAATTCGATACACTGGTGTCATGAATCTTTCAGATAATAATAATTGCTGTCAATTGCTGTTGCTTGACATGTTTTTGATCTGTGATAGGAATGACGTAGAAAGAGTTTGAAATGCTCTCACTTTTCTGGCAAACAATCAGCCTCTCATTTAGCTATTGAGGATGAAATGGTAACATTTACTTTCAAGTTGCATATGAAGTTAGATAATATAAGACATGTTAAAGACACTAACGCACCTTCTAGTTACATTCCTGTGTGGTGGGAAAGAATTTATGCGGCCCTACATGTAACTAAAGGCAATAAAAAGCCTTTTGCCCTAGCCTTTAACTGCATACCTTTAACTAACAGTAGACTCAAATAATTTGACACGCCAATAGAGTATGTGCCGTAATCGTGATGCCGAAATTATAAGAGCTCTGGGTGGCCGAGTGGTCTTCAAGGCCTCCCATTACAGGTTACCGCCATTTCATCTCATGTCTGGATAAATGAAAAATCTAACCGATAGATTTCTGTGGGCGGGCAGATGCTTTTTGATTTACTCTATTTATTCCTGTACCAGCAACACTGGGTGCCACGTGCACCGTATCGAGTGACGAAAATGTTATTAATATCCAAACCAACACAAGCCTTGAATAATGTGGTTGGAAGTAATATAATACGTGCGTCTTCAACAGAATAAATAGTCATGTGATGAAACATTAAATTACCACATGTAAAATTTGTTGTCGTCCAGTCACCACCTGGTTGACACATGACTGTCGGGTTGAGATCTCTTTTCCCAATTAGACCATGCTGGCATCTGTACGTGTAGTTCTGTCCAAGCTCCACTTCCGCGGCCTCAATTATCGTTCCTGACTTCGCAATAGGCGTTTTACATACTGTTCACAAACATGGAAATACTATATATGTATGTAGTACATAATGGGCTTCAAAATACAGACATATAAAAAAAATGTTACAACAGTTCTGGTAAAGTGGTATTTACAACGAAATAGGGAGAATGGATTTAGTGTGAAAATACTTGGGAGACGAACTTCTCCAAGTTTTGAAACATGAGCATTATAAGGTGCTATAAAACGTTGCTAATGACATTGGACATTGTATTATGCTATGTTTCTTTCTTGATACGCAGACGGTGATAGGATTCTTTCCCAAAACTAGAACTTTAACCTAAGCTGGTTTATTCCATTTTTGTTGTTTATCTTTTGTGATTTGCAATTTACGCATTTAGTTTCAAACATTTGCCGAAATGGATTAACTTGAAAACTTATTTTAATCAAAGTAACTTCCGAAATATTCTTAAAACGTCCAAAATACAATTTTTATATCAACACGGCAAACAAATGTGCCTACAAATGAGCCATCGGTAATATCAAATATTAAGAGCCAATTCCTACGGTCAGAACTACTAGACGCCTGTTTCAATATTTTTTGAATATTTATTACCGAATTATAACAAATTGGCATGAAAGCCACTGATGTGAAAGTATGCTTTATGGGAAATAAAGGACTATTTCGAGTACCTTCTCTATACCGCTTCTCAGTGTAAGTGATTAAAAATATTGTAAGCAACCTCTACTTCCACTCTGCTAGGGAGAGTTCATTGAATAAGTTCCACTCAACGGTAAAGTCAACAAATAAAGGATAACACAACCAAGAAAACTGGAAAGCTCTCACCAGTACATAATATTCATCGGAATAAAACATTCTCTTGTAAGGAAACACTCGTTGCTCTCACTCTTGTATTGTAACAATTATATACTGTTTTTTTTTTCCGGTATCATTTCAATAAAACGTCTCAGCCCATAATAGTGTGTTTCAATGTTGACTAAATTAAATAATGTCTCGAAATCATATAGTGACCCTAATTGATGAGAGTTGAAGATTTGCTTTGTATTCGTTTAACCCAGGTTACCATTGTGGTGGAAGATAACTGCACGACAATTTGGAAGATTAATTTACTTACTTAAACATTTCCTACTTAATTTTCCAGAATGCTTGCCTCTGCATATTGTTACAAACATGAATGCTTAATGTTCAAAGTATTGTTTATCTTACTATCTTTTCACCGCAACAATGTCCAAATAAATTAAAATATATTATTTCTTTCTCAGTTCTATACTATTTTTATTATTAATAAGCAATTTATATAAGTCATTACCTAAATCAGTTTTGGATTTCACAGATGTTACTTCTGAATTTGAATTTGACCGCGCTCTGCAGTTATCTGACCAGTTCTGTCCTCCACTCCAATATATAACCTTCGCTTTTATACCACGTGATAGTACTGAGCCAATCAGATTTGGCAGACCAAATCCGAAAATGAATCAGATGTGGCAAACTGGCAAACCTCAGTCTAGCATAAATCTTACGATATAAATCACATATGAATAAGGTTCAATATATTTTAGTATATAAAATATTCTCACATCTTATATCTTACTCTGTACAAAGCTGTGAGATAAAAACTCTATTAATACTTCTTCATTCACTAGAAAATGGTACTTTTGGACATACATTTCACGTGTTGCATAGCTTTCTGTTAATTCCTTTACGATGACTAAATACCTAAGGACTTAATTTTCATTCAGTTGGAAAGCAAAATTATATACATCAGTAGCATACATCTTTGGAATAAAAATAATTGCTGTCAATTACTCTTGAATTTCATTTCTTTGATCTCTTATATGAATAACAGGAAAAGAATTTGAAATGTTCCTAATTTTTTTGACAAACAACCAGTCTCTTATTTTAACTATTAACGATGGTCACGTTGACGTACCATTGGCATTATAACCTGCTTGTCATGCATATGAAATTCCGGTGGTGTCAATGAGGCAGCTTTGTGATCAGCACCAAATTAGAGATTATGGATTTATGACGACTAATTCACTGATAACATCATTTGTACGCTATGTAATTGGATTAATTGGATTATCAAATGTTCATGGTTCCAACCTTATTAATTCCATATTTCTGAAAGGGTATAATTGCGTTTTACAATTTACCAATTGTTCATGCAAACTAGATGTTTGCGTGTATTTTCAAAAACGTCCTGTTGTTCATATTCTTCATTGAACCATCAGACGCTATAGAAGTAGTGTTTATTATGTATTATCTACATTTAGTTATATATATTCGGACCAGATCTGAACTGTTTTGGTTTTCTTTATTTGTATCCGATCAATGTTAGTCTAATTTGCCCCGAATGTATTTTGAACAATTCGCAAACTATTTAACAATTGAAACTGTGTAGACAAAATAGAGGATATATTATCAATACAGATGCAGATTCTAATTATACTTCTGCGTGTTGTTATAACAGTATACTTAAATAAGTCAACATGCACAAAGTATGTGCCACATTACGTTATTACCTCAATTATGATGATGAATTATAACGGTTCTGTGTGGTCGAGTGGTCTAAAAGGCTATGATTTACAGATTACGCCCATTTCATCTCAAGTCCGGATATATGAAAAATCTAGCTGGTAGTTTCCCGTGGGTCGGTTCCTGTTACCGGCCATATCAGTGTGCTTCCTCTATAAGCAATAATATTTGCCATATATAACGTATCGCTAGACGAGAAATGGTATTAAATCCAAAAACACCAAAAACCTGGAATAATGTATTTGGAAGTAATATAATACGTGTCTGTTAAACAGAAAAAAATATCGTAGTCATATGATGAAACGTTAAATTACCACAAGTAAAATTTGTTGTCGTCCAGTCACCACCAAGTTGACACATGACTGTCGGATTTAGATCTCTTTTCCCAATTAGACCATGCTGGCATCTGTACGTGTAGTTCTGTCCAAGCTCCACTTCCGCGGCCTCAAATATCGTCCCTGACTTCGCCATGGGCGGTTTACATACTGTTAAAACGTGGAAACACATTTTTGAATATAATGGGCTTCCAAATACAGACATATGGAACAAATCTTACAACTGTTCTGGTAAACAAAAAGTATTTACAGCAAAATCCGGAGAATGGAGCTAGTGAGAATACTTTAGAGTCGAAAGGTCTCCAAATGGTTAAAATTGAGTATTATTAAGTATTATGAAACTTTGGGTATAACATAGTACGTTGTTCTATCTCATGTTTCTTTTTTTTAAATCCATCCAGTGTAGGGATGTTTTTTTCAAAATTAAACATGTATTCCATTTTCATTCATTACCCCTTTGTATTTTACAAGTGTATCACGTTTTGTTCACATTTGGAAACAAATTAGATTGACATGGAAAACCATATTCATCAAATTATATTTCGAAATATTTTATTGTTTCCTATGTTGACAACCACCTATTCATGCATGGCACACACTCTTGACCGAATATGTACAGTCGGTTACCTTACTCAGAGCGATTTCCCATGCACACGACTAATAGGCACCTGTTGCAATTATGTATGTCTCTTAGTTTTCAAGATTGGTGGATATTTATTAACATATATATTTATTTTTATAAACTGGGGTTATTGGTTTGATGATAAGATATGTGTTATAGAAAAAATAACGTGAACATTTGGTAAAGAGCACATTAGTATCGCGTGTCTATAATGTAGTAACTCCTCTCGAAAGGCTGATACTCAAAGAATGTGATTGAAAACCAAAAACATGGAAAATAAGTTGTTAATTCGACACTAGTTTGATGCAATGCCATAATCAACATATCCAAGACTTCGAACGTACTACAGATAGAAACACATTTGATATGAATCACACGTTTACTTTGTCTTATAGGACTGTGCAAATATATTACATTATATGATATTGCTAGGAGCACTTGGTGTTGTTGTTCAAACGTCTTATGTTGAGAAATGTACAACCTAGTTCATTAGGAAAAACTAGCTGTACAAGCATGATTTCTTGTTTCGAATGAAAACGTTTCTTATTTCGAATTAGATATATTGTAACATTGTAATTACTGATATTAGTCTGTTGGTTTTCTACAACCATTTGATTAGGGATACATTTTTTCCGCATGTTTTAATTTCATTTTCTTTGACACAAAATGAAAATGAACAGTATTTAAGATGTTTTTTATTATTAAAACTGATGTTCGTTGCTAACTACATGAAATGGGATATACACAGTACTTTTATCAAAATCTTAAAAGGTGATGTCCTGAAGATATATAGATTGACGGAAAAATTAGTTTTATAACAGGGATGTTACGAACATGCTAGAAAGATAAAATACCGAATACTTTTCGACTTATTCAGGCAAAAAGCATATAATATGAATATGCTTAAGGGCAACGTTTATCATTAAACAATGACGTTTTACCAATCAGTATAACCATTCATAACGCATCAAGAGACATGCCATCGGTTGAAGCACGCACGCAATAAATCATATAAAATAGTTCGAATAAATCCATTTGGTAACTTGATAAGTAATTTAGTAATACCGTTCAAATTACTAAATTTAAAATGGGTCTAAAACCCGTAGTAGTGTAGTCAACCTAGTAGCAGTCCGTACATCGTCCTTTTTTACATTTTTTCATTTGAACATTTGTTTCAACTTTTCTTACATGGACAGTTTCTTTTATCTAAAAGTTTCATTAATCCTTTCAAAATCGTCTCCACAAACGCTCACCAGCCGTGTTAATTGCCCAACTAATTGCGATCTATATTTTTCAAACATTTTGATTTATTTTGCAAATATAAACATTTTGTTTGGGTGCGTTTAAACTGGTGTCTTCCTTTAAACAACAATTCATTGTTTAGTCAGGTGTTAATTTAGATCAACATTGTCTGTTATAATTTATATTTGTACATTTACATAATGAACGAAGCCCCTAATTGTTTTTCTACTTAAGCATTAAATCATATTTTAACCCACTACTTTGGAATTGACATTGGTGTGCTTTAATTATAGCTTCAGGTTCTCTTACTTTCTATGTATTATTCGATCTCTATTTTCTCTAGTATTGGTATTATTGTCTCTGTCGAATAGTGTGTTATCTGGCTACCTTGGCCGTAATTATTCGGGTGGACATTGTATTACGTGTTGCTAACACCTTACAGCTTTGTTAATTCTTCGGGTGAACATTGTCTTATGTGTCGCTAACACCTTACAACTTTGTCAAGTTTAGACACTTTCGGCATAAGTAAATTAACTAAACACAAGTGATTTTCAACATCGCATCTAATTTGATATTTTTTTTAATGCAGATAATATCATACCCCTCGAGTGGCTTTCATCAATAAAACTTTTTCGATTGTATTTTATTTCGTATTTGCTAGTATCGTCGCTCCTTTGTTGCTGTGTTCTTTGTGGCAATTTTTGGAATAACTGCTGATTCAATAAAAGATATTTTTTTTTGTTTTTCTATTATTGACACTGTGTGTATTTTATTGAATCAATTGCTTTTATTAATGCAATACAATTTCAAGCTACTTTGCACTATTTTAGTGTAACAGCAAACTATGACTTCCGTTAAACCCTTTTTCCGATTTAGACCTGTATTGACTTTCATTATTTTCTTTTGAATATAATAAAATTGAAAGCAGCAATCAGATTAGTACAGACCATGTAAAAAAATGTACTTCCCAATAGTCATGAAACGCTCCTAGAGCTGAAATATTCATCAACTTGGGAAACGTTGTCAAAATTCCAAACGAAATCCTTAGATGAAACTTATAGAAATGATATTTGGACTGAAAAGTATCAAACGATGCTGCTTCAATGCACAATACACTACTTGACACGATCAAGCAGCACGATCTTGTCATTTATAGATAGTAGTGCAGCTTTATCTCGTAACGCTTTTCATTTGGTCTAAAGCGTTTCTCCTTTCCAATATGACAATATTGCATAATATGTACAAAACAATATAGAGAAAATGAACATCGATACATACAATAAATGAATGTACGAGGTTCAACAACAACAATACGTATAAACATATTGTGCTCACTAAAAGGATAATACTTTCTCTTTCTCCAGTTAATAATTATCTGAGTTCTAACCTACTGACCACATATCATTAAAGCTATAATTATATTGCTCTTTTCACCATGTAGCAACTAAATCTTTTCTAACAATTGTCCATATCACGCTAAGTACAACATCACTAAGGTGTGTAATGGCTTAAATTGATTCTAGTCTAGTTCATAATTGAGTACATGACAGAACATGTCCAACTTATAAAAAATGTGGAGACTTACAATGTTTCAAGCTTTTTGGCAAACAAAAGATATAGATTTTTACTGCAAATAAATGTCGACTTACAATCATGATTATTTCATCATGTCATGCAATATTAAACTTTGCATGCTTTTGAAAACTGCTATGAAGCATTATAATTATTCCAAGGTCAATTTTGGATAAGGAACTAATTGAAAAATAAATTTGTCCACTTTCATTTCTTCATTGCAAAACAATACTTGTTATCATGACATAATTTTTACTTAAAATAAATCCTTTTCTAATATAATTGAAAGGATTACATGTCTCCGGGGTCGGGGTCGTGTAAATAAATTCTGAAAAAGAGACATTAGTGGTAATGATGATTATTAAACATGAACAGTTTTGACCACAACTTTCTGATGTTAAGTGTACAAAGGACATAATTATACGCATATTGAATGATGCACATACATGCCTTATCTAAATCTGCTTAAAAATAAAAAATACACGAGTGAGAGCAAAAAAGGTATAATAATTCAAACATTAAAATATCATTAACTTGATTTGGGAGTGTGTGCTCGCGTGTGTGTGCATGTGTGATTTGGATTCGATACGTAGATTTAAAAAATATTCAGTCGTATCTCTACTATGTCTGCAGTGTGGCAATTATTAGTGATGTCTAGCACTGGAGCATCATGTCGCAGACAAGTGGCATGGTGTCCCACCTTGTCACACTATCTTGAAACCTGGCCGGCCAGTCTTCTTAATGCTGAGCGCCAAGCGAGACAGCTGTTCGTACGATTTGTTTAAGTGTTTGGTATGATTCCGCAAGGAAATCGACCGCACGTCCTTCCGCATCAGAGTTGCATGCTGTAAGCAATAAGCCACTGAAGTAACCACACCACGTACTTATCAAAGGAAATTGTTTTATCCGCTTTTGTCATCAATTATTGCCATGTTTTATACACCAACGAGAAAACAAAAATCACAAAACCAAAACAAATTGCTTAATATAAACATTGTAATTGTAGTTTTTTTAATGTATTTTCTTATCGTATTTACATTCTTTTCGGTTGAAACGTCTCCTTTACGGAGCGTTACTTTCTCCGTTTCGTCCATTAAATCTAAGCGTGAACTACATTCTAATAGTTCCATAAATGCAAAAAATACATTGATTGAGAATTTAATAAAAGTTTTTAATCTCAAACAATAATGGGGATAGTGTATCATTAGAGATTATAATGATGGACAGTGTACCATTACATTCAATAAGCTGGGACAGTGTATCATTAGAGATAACAATGTTGGATAGTGTATCATTAGAGATAATAATGATGGATTGAGTATCATAGCAGATAATAAGGTGGGGTGGACAGGGTATCATTACGAACAATAAGGGTGTACAATTTATTATTACAGATAATAATGATGAATAGTGTTTCATTACAAATAATAATGAAGGACAGTCTATCATAACAGATAATAAGGGGGGATAGTGTGTCATTACGGACAATGAGGGTGGACAGTGTATCATTACTGATACTAATGATTGGCAGTGTATCATTACAGATAATAATGATGAACAGTGTATCAATACATACAATAAGGGGTGGACACTGTATCATTACATCTAATACTGATGGACAGTTAAGCATTACATACAAAATGGGGGGACAGTGTATCATTACGGATAATATTGATGGACAGTGAATCATTACATTCAATAAGGGGGACAGTGTATCGTTACAGATAATAATGATGGACAGTGTATCATTTCATACAATAATGTACCCTGTGATGTGGTATAACTTGATCGTATGGTAAACATATATCGCAGTCTACGAAATCGAATGCATACGTTTTGTCATTGGTCCTGTTCTTTCCGAAGTTCTTTGCATCTCGTGAGCGTTAAATCCCACATCATACAAAATATAGGCTGCGACATCTGAATAACCTAAAGGAATGGCCAGGATTACACGCTATGCAATATTTTAATTGTATTAATTGGATAAAACAGTTACTAGCTTTTTGCATTAAATAGACGTTTTCTTATTCATCGAAACAAAACAAGATATCAGTATTCATCATTAGAATACGTGATCTCAGTATTCATCGCATAAAAGGTTTATCTCAGTATTAGTCGAGAGAAATGTTAAACTGAATACTCAGTATCGATCCACAGACAGCATGGTCACAGTATTGATTGAACTCCATTTCCATCAAGACAAAACTTGATCTGTGTCAATGGATTTACCTATAGTTTGACCCATACATACATACATACATACATACATACATACATACATACATACATACATACAAAGATAGATAGATAGATAGATAGATAGATAGATAGATAGATAGATAGATAGATAGATAGATAGATAGATAGATAGATATATGTACTTGTCTCAGAAAAGTTGTTTTATTTCTTTGCAGGATGTTTACAAAAGTGTCGAAACCAAAAACGATTGGTGTACATCTTTCCTCGTCAGGATATCAAACTATGAGCGAGCACGTAAGTCAAATAGAAAGAAAGTTTACTGATTATTTTGAAAAGAATGTAAATCGGATCTCCTGCATCTGAATGCTAAAAGTATACTTAAATGGGAGCGTTTTGTGAGACGGTTGTTCTCTTTCAAGTAGTTTACAATAGAACTCTCCATGAAATGTATTGCTATTTCCCATCATCTTACGCTACAATCTTGTAAACCCTAATAATGGACATGGAAAATATTAGATATTTTATTTATTTGCTGTCATAGCTGCTGACAACAAATACATATGACAAGTGTCTCGGATTATTCAGGCAAGAAAATTAGCTTGGACAATAATAACATATTTTATTTATTTGTTGTCGCTAACTGAAGCAAATACCCACAATGCGTGACGATTTTGTGTGACAACATCCTGTGATCGCCCATACAAGCAAATTAGGCCATTACAGAACAATGTCAGCAACGTAATATACACGAGGTCATGCGGTTAGTTTCATTTATAATTGAGTCCATGTCGCTGACTGATGAATGGCAGTACTGTCTGAATACTTAGTTGGTCCGCACGTCAGCATTCATACAAAAGAAAAAACGCTGTTAAAAACGTAACAGTTGATGATCAAAGGGTCCTGAAACATGCTACAACATGACACATGAATGATCACGAATATGAGTTGTGACATTGCATCCACAATTTAGTTTTCTACAAGGTGATGGCGATTGGTTCCATATTTCTGATATTTTCAAAGCTTTCAGCCTACTTGAAAAGTCTATCCTCAACTGATTGATTTGGAATTATCGAACTACTATGCAATTCAATGATTTGACCTGGGAAGCCAATTCCACAGTTGTATTGTACACTGCTTGGTTATACACATTTCAGCCAAAATAGCAACACCAATAATGTTGGCAGCTTAGAGCATTATTGCAAAATTACTCTAGCGAAATTGCTTAAGAGAGGGTTGATTTTGTTTTCAGCCATAACTCAATATAAAATTACTGTTCTCTTCTTTCATGCTAATAAATAATAACAGCTTGGAGGTTTTTACTAAGAAAGAAACCACAATGTGGAATGGAATGTCTCGCCTGCTCCGCAAGTACATTATGCCAAACCTGGCGTAGCCACTTGAGCAAGAAATGCATTAGGTCTTTACACTAGTGATAAAGGACAACGCTTGCATTAACGTCGATTACCATAAATGAAACAGTGTTTCATGAACACGTTAACTTTTATATATATATATATATATATATATATATATATATATATATATATATATATATATATATATATATATATATACATGCCACAATGTCTTGAAAATGAGTAATATGTGCACATTTTATCCACGATAATATATACAACTGTCTATCAAATACAAGAACGCCTAACTATATATATATATATATATATATATATATATATATATATATATATATATATATATATATATATATGACATCTCCTTTAATTACATCTGTGTCTAGGAACTACAAGCACTCATCAACTTCAATAACCATATATACAACTATCTAGCAACTACTGGTACTTGTAACCTTTCATAATCATATATATAATCGTGTCTACAAATTACAAACATACAACTAATTTAATCATGAACAAAGCGCTTTTCTAAGAAAGCTCTGGGAATGAATTTACATGACCATACATTGATCAGTATCAAGAACACTGATATGCAAGGACTAATCAACCTCCGTAAACATGCAACAATTTAAAACATCTGAGCTAGGCACACATACGAAAAGAAGTCATTAGGATTATCACTTGTATTATATTGATAACTTCTGCTTGATGTATATATGCTAACAAATCATAATCGGGTCTAATTCCGGTAGAAAGACAGGATTGAGCTATAAACAAGAGATGGTTCTAAAACGAGAGAGAGAGAGAGAGAGAGAGAGAGAGAGAGAGAGAGAGAGAGAGAGAGAGAGAGAGAGAGAGAGAGAGAGAGAGACAAATTACCACACTTGAAATCTGTTGGATTCCATTCAGCCGTGCTCGCAAGACAAGCGGTTAAATATCTTCCTCGCTCCATGTCTTCTGACACACACCTATACCGTGCTTTCGTGCTCACCGCTGTTTCATTGGACGGGTGAATAGTTACTCCTGGTTTTAGTACCGCAAACGGACATTCTAGAATTTTAAAAGAATTCAAACCTCATGTATATGTATGTAAGGTCTTCCATGTATAATTAAAACACTCTTGTGGGGATGTTACCAACAAATGCAAAACGCTATTTCGTTCCTAGTTGCAAAATGAAAACATTTTGCACTTATCCCTTATATTATCTCAACAAAGACAGAACTGGTATTTTTTAATCTTCATTCTGTATAAAAAGACGTAATCGTTAAATGCATTAATTTCTAGCAAGAATTCAGTTAAAACTTTGCTAGTATGTACATTCAGAATCTTAAACCTAATTCATCGGTTAGTAGATATTGTTGCAATTCCCAGACCACTATAATATCAATCTTTATTAGTATGGATATCGCCAATCCTATGTCTATTAAAATATCCTTGTATGTGGTATGCTTATTGAGGCTCTTAACTGTTTTAGTACCTCTCTTATGACAATATATTATGTGAATCCAATATCATAATACTCTCCTTTGTTAATTGTATGCATATTGTGAGTCCTAACCAATACATCTATCATGTATTTTATTACTAACCTTTAGAACTTTAGTTTCGTGACATTTCATCTCTATTGTATAAGCGATCCAAGATATAGTTACATGCAGAAAAACAATAATAATGGTTGATATAAATAGGTATTGAAATTGAAAAACTAGAGACTAAAATGATACCAGCCTTGCAGGATTGAACTACTTTAAATTCGAAGTTCATTAATAAATATCTCACTAATGAAATACTGAAGACAAAGAGGTAAGAATGTATAATATATATGTTATCTATGTACCATGACAAGAATATATATATATATATATATATATATATATATATATATATATATATATATATATATGACAAGAATGTTTAATGGACAAATTGTATGCATATGACACAAATGTGTAATATAAATGTGTTTGCATATGACAAGAATTTTTAATATGCATAGGTAATGGTTTCAGACAACAGTCGGAGTACGTCAAGCTGTCTCCTGTCACCCATGGTTTTCAACATCTACTTAGAGCGATCATGAGTGAAGCCCTGGAAAACTAGTGTGGGACAGTCAGCATTGGAAGGCATAACATCACGAACCTCTGCTTTGCAGACGACATTGACAGACAGTGAAGACGAGCATACCACCTTAGTGAAGAATCGGATGAAACATCCTCCAGATTTGTCATGGAGGTAAGCGCTGAAAAGACCAAGCTGATGACAACTAGTGGCGAGAAATCTCAAGCAAGGTTAAATTCAGAGGACAGGAACTGGAAACAGTGAGCAAATTTAAATATCAGGCTTCCATAATCACCTAAGACGGATCAAGATCAGAAACTTTGTTACGAGCAGCATAAACAACGGTAGTTATGTCAAAGCCAAAATCATTCTGTAAAGACAAGACTATCTGTCTGAAAACTAAAATCAGAATATTGAGAGCACTAGTCATCTCCGTCTTATTATAATTCATGTGAGGACTGGTACCTGACATCAGAATAACAACGTATAATCCAGGCCCGTGAAATGAGATGCTACAGATCCATCCTTAGCATCTCTTACATGGATCAGGTAACAAGTGAAAAAGAGCAAAAGATCATCAGGTGCAAAGTACGCCAATAAGAAGACGTCCTCACTACCTTCAAAAAGAGGAAGCTAAAATGGTATGGCCGTGTCACTAGATACAACAGTCTATCCACCATTGTAATGTAGTACAGCGTCCAGGGTGACAGAAGCAGAGGTATACAGAGAAGAAAGTGGTCTGAAAATATCATTGAATGGACCAGGAAATGTTTTGCAGATACAGAGGCATTGGCACATGATCGAGACAAATGGAGAGAACTGGTCAGATGTTCAGCACCACAGTGCCTTGACGATCACACTAGGTCAAGAAACTGATGCATTTGATGATGATGATGATGATGATGATGATGATGATGATGATTTGTTGCATATGACAAGAATGTGTAACAATCATGTATTATATACATGACAATAATTTGTACTATAGATGTGTTATGCAGATGAGAGAAATGTGAATCTGATTGAGCAATAGAAAAGACGGTGTAATATGTAAATGTTTTGCATCATGCTAACATAAAATATTTGTTTAGTTACTTGAAAATACAAAACATAAATCTCTTACCAGTCTTTACGCAAGAGCTTTGAGGATTGACATTGGATGGATCACATCTTTCTGTCCATGAACAATTACGTTCACTGCAGTGTCTGATAGGCATCTGTATAAAAAGAAAGATTGACTCAATTACACGTGTTCATGCATTAAAAAAGTATTCATATTGTATGGGTATGTAGTTCTATGAAATAAAAGCAGAGATTCTGTCTGCATATGCGATGCAATGTCTATAAAAGTATCAGTTACATATCTGAGAATTTCAAAGTAATTACATTAAATATCTTAGAATTTCAAACTAATTACATTGCCAAAACTGAATTGCTTAATGTAATAGTAATTACTATAAGCTAGTAATTGTACGAATGTGTTCAATAGAATGATTACACAAATTTAATATGAAACGGTAAATGTGTAGCTTTCCGAATTATTATTGTATCTTACCAGTATTTCACTTAAAGTAATGTTCTTTCCTTCGAAATCAGGCTACATCATAAAATTCCTGGTCAATGTGTGCAATTTCTGCTTTAATCCAAAGTGGGTGTAGTATTAATTTAAACAAAAACACACGTCCGTATCAAATGAATGGATGATATAACGAAGCTGTAACATCATTACTTATGACAATATACTTTAAAGCTGACACGCCGCTGTTACATAACATGTTTTTCGTTTGATCTCTTTTACATTGTTAGTGATATTTCGAGAAGTATTTAAAACTGACATTTAACCTTTCATTATCAACTTGTAAGAAAAAAGTGTTGAACCTATCATGTTTCATTATCACACTACTAAGATTTTTAATTGCATGAACACATTATTGTTTGCAGAATTGTCATGTGTAATAACTTCATAGATAAGGTGATAATGGAACAAGCGTTTGGATAGAAACTTGGAAGGGATTTTACTAACATATAAGGAAGAAAAGCAGTTGAAACATCAACAGCAAAATCTCATAATTTGTAGAACCACAAATCATTAGAATGATGTTGTTTTCAATTAGATACTAGACGTGCTCAACATATAGATGTCGTTGACATTATGTATCGGTTTTTGCAGCATTTATGACGATATTCGTGATCCTAAGGTGTTATTACAAATTATTAAGACAAAGTACTATTAGACGTAGTGAGTCTAGCTAGCACAGTAGTGATAAGATTAAAGCAATTACAAACGCGCAGTATACTTTTGGTGATCATTAGCCTCAAATTTGGTTATATTAGGCCAAACATTAAAATTGATATACTCATTTGAATGTATGATGTACATATAAATATTTTTCTAAGTTGTTATTAAAAAAACTGTGATTAAAACTTTCAGCTATTTTTATCAATTTCCATCGTGTTTTCGCAAAGTACCTAGTGTTTTCGTATAGCACCTCGTGTTTTCGTATATCACCTAGTGTTTCCTTATCACAACCAGTATTATTTATGCTTTCACAGCAAATCATCACGATGTAGCTTTTGTTATTAAATTTTAATGTCTAAATATGAATCACGAGTATTTCTTATCAAACTGTGTTTTTATTTTAGTTTTAGATCACATTATATACTTTATGATTCAGAGGAAAAACATTTGATTATACGTAAAGGTAGCATAAAGGATGAAAGAAATGCACACTGCTAGAAACCCCTGTATATTTGATAAAGGACTAGATGAACTATCAAGTATAAGGATAAATCATGATTTCATCAGTGATAAAACATGGTTCAGAATTAAGGAAGGTTTGTGAAATTGGCGATATAGTACAAACTCTTGACCTATAAAAATGCGATTTACAAAATTCAAACAAAGTTTTAACACATTTGACAAGGATGTAAGACGATTTCTGCTTATATAGGCATGGCAGGAACTCATGGCATAGAATGGTATGTATCTACTACATGGTCGTTGTAAAATTGTTCCATATAAAATATAAAATTTAACGATAGCGTCAGTCAGTCAACTTTCCAAGCACTCTTTCTATTGAAATGAAGTCTGCGGAGACCGAGCAAGCAACAACATGGAATCATACGGGCCAGCAACGGTGATTGTCCCAACTCAGGATCTCAGTGCCCTTATGGGTATTGGGTTAAAACTAGCTAATAGCTGGAGCATTAGAGCGGCAGAGAAAAGGACTACTTTACTCTTGATATGGGACAAAGAAGAAATTACTTCACCGGGGAATCTACGATGCAGGAGAAATAGGGGTTGCGAAATTCAGCGGAATAAGACCCAGTCGGACTGAAGAATAACCACCCCACCCCACCTCCACCAGTCCAGTTACAGCCAGCTTCACAACCCTTACCTGGAGTTGTTGCATCTGAGGTACCTAAAATGACTGCAGAAGATACATTGGCTGAGATAGCTAAAAAGTTTCATCTACTCTACACTGAACTGACTGAACTTGGGGTATCGTTCACACCTATAGAAGATGATACTACCTCACCCCCACCATCACCACCTAAGGAGCAGCAGAAACCACTACCACCATCAACTACGCCTGCTGCTCAAAAATCTTCAATTTCGGCAGTTGAATTGGAGAAAGATTTGGAAGTATCTTCGACTTCTGATGAAGAAGAAGAATCACCTTTCCTTCAACCAAAGAAAATAGTTAGAATGCCACAGAAGAAAAAGACAAAGCTCATGACGTCACTATGCCACGAACTGGGACTTGCCAAAACCATGAAGGACGAGAAAAAAGCCGTCAACATTATCAATGTAGTCACCTATATTGGATACTGTTAACTTGATACACCACACCCTAGAAGGGCTCAATGGCATTTTGGAGCTCAAATCCTGTCCAGCTACTACTATGACATCTTTGAAGGAAGGCCAATCTGTCACTTGTTTGATGCGGCAAAATTCATCGGTAGCTTACACGAGTTCCCACGAGTCTGTGTAGCTGAGCAGCGAACTGCAGCCCGCCTCATACAGTTGGAAGAAAAACGAGGAAACTTCCTATAAAATAGCCCTTTTAAGGGCTTGCCATATTTGCCACTTATTTCTATTGAGTTCTCATTTGGCACGAGAACTCTATTCGAACAAGCTCCATTGAAAAATCTGATATGATCATTTCAAAACACCGCTCCAAAATTTACAATCTAGTCTAACCTAACAGTGACCCACCTACATATGTCGCATAGACATTTTAGTTTAAAAATTTGTTAGGGCCTTATAATATGTACACTATATACTAGTAACATTGGTATGTTAAGCGTTAGGAAAATTCTACAACTTATTGAATTTGACTGAATTGCACAGGTGGCTGACACGTTATTGGTTTTATTTTGTCCATTAGTATAACTGGACTGAATTTGAAATAAGTATGGCTAGGGCGTTCCAGTGCGTAAACGACATCCATCTACGACATCGGCTGGCCAACCTCCGGGACTTTTTCCTCCTTTTCCTCGTCCAGAGCCCATCAACATAGTGATATGAGAAAACCATTTTTCTCTCGCTATTATTTGGTGCCATTGCACCTCCATCTGTAACAAGTTACCTGATTGGTTGATAGGGTTGAGTGTGTGTTGGGTCTATTCCCACTCACCCAGGGCCTTACATTCATGTCATTAGCCACTTTTTAGTGGTATGACATGACGGCCAAAATTAACAAGCGCACTTTGTGCGTTAAATGCCCGTGAGGATGTGGCACCATTCCTTCCCCACGGGAAACCAACCATCATAAAAATGTAATGGTTCAAAACAATGATCAAATGACCTTTATGGCCGGTATGACTTTAAATTCAACTTCATCATCATATTGAAATGTGAAAAGAAACTTTACAGTAAAGAATTTTCACAGTTCACCATATCACATGAAGAAGCGCATTTTACCAGCTGCCATAGCTGCAACACTAACACTGGGACAAAAGAAGCTGACTGAATCTCTAGCTGTGGAGCAATTTCCGAATCTCCTGGAATATGGAAATTCTATAGGTGTCAACATAATTATTCCTGGAGATTTTAACTTTCAATAGGACTGTCCTGGAAACTCATACACGTCAAACATACTAGATTCCATTCATGTTTTCAACCATAAAGTCAGTTAACCAACCAACCGATAAACATGCTCACATTGTAGGCTGGATTCTTCATGGACCTGATGATAATACCTTTCTAACCCACGAACTTGCATTGGATCACTTCTGCATTATTTTATGTCTGGACGTATCAGTCCATAACCCTCCACCTTTATTTGCTAATAAGAAAAACCTGCGTAAAGCATAGAGGCTTTGAATTTCCACCAGATTCACTACTGATAAACAAAACTATGACGCCGATAAGAAGAACGTCAAAAACATAGTACATTTAGCACCATTTTCCCACTACAGTACTAAGATCACGGAGAGTTCCAGCTGCAAAGAACTATTCCAGATAAATAACACACTAATGTCATGGAACAAATCTACACCACTTCAAACGACCTTCTCTCCAGTAAACCTTCCGCACCTGTTTGCAAATGTCTTCCGTTACAAAGTACAAACCATTAGAGATAGACTTTCCAACACAATTTCCATTGACTCGTTATCACCATACTGTTACGATACAGAAATTCAGCAACAATCATTAGGATCATTCGAACCTGTCGCTATGGATATAGTAGGGACAATCGTGACGAAGAGTGCACCAAAGTCAAATAATCTTGATTCATTTCCAACATCACTGCTACTTGAATGTGTAGACCAAATATTGCCTTAATTAACTGATGTTAGTAATACCTCTCTTTCATCCGGCAATTCCCATCATTTTTTTAAAACTGCCATAGTAAAGCCTCTGCTGAAGAAACCAACACTCACCCAAAACAATTTTAAGAACTACCGCCCATTTTCTAATCTCCCGTTCATATGAATAATTTTATAGAAAGTGGTTCAGCCTAACTTGGATCTCATTCGAATTCAAACAGTCCTTTTAGCAATGTAGAGTCTGCATATCGACCTTGCCACATTCCTGGAACTACTCTTCTGAACAAAGTTAATGACATTCTCCCTGCGTTGGAAACCGGAAAGATTACAGTCCTCACCATCCTTGATTTGTCTGTACCAATTGTATTCCGATGACTCCCACATATGCAGGTCTAGCCACCCAAAGGAAGTTAATGCTATCATCCAAGTAATAGACAGGTGAATTTTTTATTTGAAATCATGGATGACATGTAACAAGCTGCAGATGAATGATGCTAAACCTATGCAATTCTGATTACAACACAAAGCCTATCCCACTCACATATTTTACCTCAGACAATAAATATCAGCAACACCAACATTAAAATTCACACAGTAAGTCCTTAACCATGGTGTTACTCTAGACAGTACTCTCACACTGCGCAAACATGTCACGAACATATGCAAGAATGCATATCTTGAGCTGAGACGCATCATCTCCATTCGCAAATGTATTTCAGTTGATGCCACTTAAAACACTTGTGTGTTCATCTATACTTTCACGACTGGACTATCGTAACTCAATTATGTCCGTTTTGTCTAAATATCGTTATATCGTACACGGCCTATCCATTCGATCCAGAATCAAACACCAAATTCGTTCTCTGTGCTACGTTGCATTGACGGACTCCGGTGCAGCATACCTATCTGGCTTCACCCATGTGTACACACCAGCAAGATACGTACGCTCCTCTTCACACAATCGTATTATTCATTATTCTCACTATGAAAACGAAGAAATATGGACGTTTTTTTCTGCATACCATGGCCCAGGAACGAGGAACGAATTGTTAATTGAAAGTAGATACGAGACAGTGATCCCTTTCAAGAGTGCTTTTAAAACTCACCAGTATCGATTGCAAAAGAAACTTAAAGACCTATTAATGTTTCCTACCTTTAATATTTTCAGCATTATGTTTTCTAATTTAATTTTATTTGTTTTTGTTTTATGTATTTTGTAGTCATATCATTATAGAAGTTATAATGCGCTTAGTGCTTCTAAAGATTAGGCGCTATCCAAAGTCCTCATTATTATTATTATTATTATTATTATTATTATTATTACTATTATTATTATTATTATTATTATATGTCATTACATGTCATCTTCTCTAGTTTTAATTTCTGCTTTTCATTTATTCAGCAATATTATGAAAAATACGTGTAATACTTATAGACCACATTTACATGTAAATGTTGAAAAAAGTAAAATCTTTTGTGGGAGCCTTTTTAGCCGGAGCATCTGATAATTTGCGATTTTGCGATATGCTTGAAGTACTTGCTTCAGTAAATTGGTGAAATTCCTCATATTCATTACTCTTTGCAAACAAACTAATTTAAATCTGTAATTAAGTCAATTTACGTGAATGCTACTGATATAATCCTGCATGAAGGTTATAATTGGATTCTAATTGCATCAAGTATGCAAAATCGGCTCATTCGTATATGACAGCATTTTTCTTGCAATGTTGATATAACATTCATAATAATAATAAAAAAGGTTTATGAACACTATATTGCAAAAATTTTATATTGTACTCACGTTTTTCCAGGTGTCTATATTGCTGTGATCCGTGCCAGCTTTGGCCTGTAGATTTATTCCCCCCGACCCGGAATCTTCCTCGCACAACTGACATGAAAGGGCAGTCCTTCTGTAGTTGAAAGATTTGCACCTCTGTCTTCTAAGCTGACATTCAGTGGCACATTGATAAATACTTATTTGGTATTTTGTAGTAAAAACGGAGCGTGGAAGAAAACTTCCAAAACTGAGTTGTCCAAGTAATGGGGCTACTTGGCATGAATCTTCTGACAACGTATATTCCATTAACAAAAGTAAAATCATCCACGAAAACTCTCTTTTGTTTCTCATAGTTCTAGACATGATAGGTTGTTAGCATAATTTACTAAATAATTTTAAACTTTACAAGAACAAGTGTTTGAATTATAAGGTTAAAGTTGTACTACAGTATGAAATACCAATTTAAAGATATGTTGAACAATTTTGAAGAAAGTAGCTTATTTGCTCATAGCTGAAAACAATTTTAAACCTCTTGTTTTCCAAAACGAATTATATATGCTATTTCAAAAACGGATCGATGTCACCTGATGGCAAATTCTATGTATTCTTTGGAATTTTAAATGATGTATTGTGCGTCATGTTTTCCCTACTGATTTTACCATTATTTTAAATGCAATATCTCTCATAGATTTTTAATTTTGTAGCACGGTGAAATGAGCTCCAAATTGCATACTGACTGAAATGGGAACCTTAGTTCCATCGACGTATGTTACAAATCTAAATGAAAAGCTGATGGGTATAGATATTTACAAGTAATATTGGCTGGCTGGTTTGATTTACAAGAGTTTAACAATTAAGTTCCTATTGTACCTTTTCACAACTCGCTCATGAAAACACATTCTACATAGTTCACTATAAATTTCAACTTTTCATTCTCTTCACAAATATGACGTATCTTATAGCTCATGGTTGAAATAAAACATCTGAATGATTGGTTGCATTTAAGTTTGTTGGCTGGCTGGTTAATTAATAGGATTGACACGTTCTTTAGACTGCATACGGATTTTGGTACTCGCAGCTTATTTCTTTTCGCTGCATGGTTAAATCATCCAGTAACAATGAACATTACATCCAAACATCACAGCGTACAGTTCGTTGAGTACAAAATGTTCTAAATGATAAGAATTCCTGTATAATGTATAATTGTTTTATAAAATTAAGTGCTATATTAGGATATGTACTATGTCCAAAAGACAATGAATATTGGGATGTGTTGTTTTGTTGTACCGAGATATTTACTCCAAAGTATGATCGGTAATTTAATTAATGCAGCCGCAGTGTTGCTTCCGACTTTTCTTAAGGTCAGCTTCGTCGCTTCAAATCAAACACAAGTTCCGGTAATAGCCATGCGATCATTTCGTGTTAGAACTCGAGTAATGTTTGCAATACTTGGTTTTCTCGATGCCGCCCAAAATATGAATACATACAGGTACTCAATGGTATCATGAAAAGGGAAATTAGCAAATACCTTTAGGAACAACAATGACTTAAGCAATTTTAAATAGTTCACCGCTACCTGAGCATGCAACGCCCAAACTATCAAAGAATGTTGATATATTTCCAAACACTGTTCCTGAAGTGATTATTGGTCACACTGAATTAGGAAACAACACAACTGCTGCTGAATCTGAATTTACGATGGATATAGTGGAATCAGTTTTATGTGATTGCACCATCATCTGATGACCAGGAATGTTATGATATTTTAAATATTCTCAAATAATGTTTGGCAGTGATGGTAACATAACCATCGATTTATTATCTACCATGATCAATGAATGCGTCTACCACTGATGATTTGGATGCAAACGGAAACAATATTGTATTGTATGAAGATGTAATGCAGGTCGCCACAAAAAAACAGCGATATCTAGGCAAAGGTTAAAGCAGTTGTCTTTGAATACATCACCATAAACCTTGACCTTAAAGATTGTTATCAAATGTGTAGCTACAATGTTTACTTCACTTATAAGCTTGACAATAAATAAGTTAGCATGTGTGCAGTTACAGTGTATACTTTAACTACAATTTTGGCATTAAATAGGTTTATCAAGTATGTAGCTATATTTGTATGCTTCACCTGAAAAGTTGTCATTGAATAGTTGTATCAAGTGTGTAGCTATAATGTAAACTTCACCTTACAACGTGATCTTAGAGAGGTTTATCAAATGTATAGCAACAATGTATATTTCACCTAAAAATATGCTCTTGAAGCGGGTAGCTATAATTAAACCAATATTTATCTTTATAGATGAAACCTGGATGACAGCTACTGTTTAGAGAAAAGGATATGAACCACGGGAATATCTGAACTTACATGTGTTTGAATCACTTGCTTTCCATTCTGTACCAAATAATCAGGTGCAAATTTCAGTAATGAGCATCCAAACTCAAGACTATTAAAGAACTGAACTCCATCAATAACGCAATGTCTATATTTTTTCAGTTACAACAAGGATGAGTTCTCAAAAGATTCATTTTCCTAAAATACAACTTTCATTATCATCCCATCCTGACCAGACAAGCTCAGATATAGTCTGCTTTATCTTCACTCATTAAAATTCTGGTTTCATTTTTCCGAACAATGAGATCTCAGTCAGCAGGGATTCTAAATAGTGTGACCAATAAGCGGGCAAATCGTGGTCTTTAAAATCAGGTTGGTGGTAAACTTAACAAACGTTTTGGTGTTTATTTATACCTGGTGTTTTGAACGTGTAAAATATTAAGTGCATGCGATGGTGCAACCTCCATCCTTTCAGGAATAAGTCAGTTAGATTGATATGCCTGGTTCGTCAGCAGAGTCGGAAGCACTCTCAACAAATCGATTCCTGTCTTTTATCCTCAAGCAATCAGTATATGAATTCCTTCAAACATACGACCATACAAAAACCATCCCACCAAGTGCAATCGCTGTCAACAGTGCAAGACCTCAGATATTTTAGTTTTGTCTCAAACAGTGGATTTATTATGATCAGAATTATGTGATACCAGGCAGGCAGTGTGTTTGCTGACAAACCAACGCGTGACATGTACAACAACCTGAAGTTGGACACAAGAAGAACATCGTGAAAACTGAGTAGGTTGCTTTGACAAAAGATACCTGAACATCAAGAGAAACAGTATCTTATCTTACAGTGACATCATTATTCATCATGCCAGTGTTGATGCTATTGAGCTTTCTTGTACAAATCAGGGCAATGCCAGAACACCACAATGGATCCAACATTGGACTAGTGATTGCTGATGGAGTAGGTGAATCGCACATACTAATTCACCCACTTCAATCACTGATAATGTAACAGATATGTTAGCTGCAGCCAAAAAGAAAAGAACTGCATTCATCATATCAAATGATATTCTTATACGTTGAACCTAATGGGTCGGACACCTTTCATTATAATCGGGAACTGCCTGCGCTTTTAGTAGAGTTGTAAAGGTTGTTGCCTTCTTGTATTGAAGTTCAGTACAAGATGTAATACAACTACATATAAGGTCCATATATGTCTGGAATGACGGCCTGTGCATGTAATTCTGTCCTGCACAATATCAACAAAGATGTTAATAGATTATCAGAGGAAGAGATGCAAGAAACCACTTCCTGCAATGGTGACTGCCCTTTGGACTTAACATATTCTAACATTCTCATTCACATTGCCTCTTCAGCACAGGCTGGATCTAAAAGGCACCTCCTGACGCACCTCATGATAGGAAAAGTGCAGTAACCACAAATCGCAATTCTAGGTACACCGACTCGGTAACAAGACAGTTTCTTGGGTTGGTTCGAGCTTTATTCATCTTAATATGTGTTGTCCTATCAGGTTTTAGGATCAATGCTTGGGCAGGTATTTAGTGTCAGCATTGAGACACCAAAATATTTATATTGATGAGAGCTACAACAGAGTATGATAAGTTAAAAAACAAAACACTCAATATGACTCCATCAGATGGACAATAACTACAGATTCCATTTTACGACAAAACAAGCGGATAGGTTATTGCCTCTTAATCATATCAGTAAATGCATTTGCTTATCATCTGATTGCAACCATGATGTCCCAACGGATATTTTCAGTTCTGAATTTTCTCATTCGCTATGTCCTTGTCTGATATGTAGTTCGCTATGTTTCACTGCAGTGTTCTAATTGTCTGTTTTCTTGATAAGATCTCAAACCAAATTGCCTTTTCTTGGACTGTTTCATGTTTACATGACATTAAACAACATTATTTGTTGTTCAGCATAGAATATATAACCCATTTTTCTGTATTTATGTATATATGAATTTACTTCGTGTCGACACTGCTGACTTTGGAGATTTTAAAAGGTCAAGAAGCATTTCATATTTTCAAACGATGTTTTTCAGATCTCATCTTGTCTCTAAAAGCGAGTACATACAAGGTAAGTGATGCAATGCTAAACAAAACAATGCAAGACAATGTACAAGGGATATGCGATTTGAGGCAGAGGAAAATGACAATCAGATTAAATATAATAGTTTTACGACGTAACGCAAGGCTTTAAAAGGCGAAATGAAAACGCAAAACTAGACACGGTAATGATGCAAGACAAAATCTCACAAGGCTGGGATATGCTAAGCAATGCTTGGTACTGGGCACGATACTATGAGGGGAGACCAATTTAGAAACCAACACCAGGGAGCGTGATGTAACAAGTGTCCATTATTAAAAACATACACATTGTTGACGTCAAGAGTTTCCATTGTTGGAAGTAACGACTGTGCATGTATTCATAAAGAAATGTTTCATCCACCCTGAAAAGCCTGCCTAACATTCAAAATGACCTGAAAATAATCAGACAAATATCAATGCATATATTAAACTGTCCCATGCAATTAAGTGCACATTTGTCCTATAAATCCAATAACTGAATGCATCTTCTTCTCCGAGGAAGGGAAAAACTGGAACAATAATCTTAACAGCAACATTATCCATTATTTAAGGAATGAAGTTTGCATTTGTCCTTGAAAAGATGTTATATCCATGATCATACATTCTATATATGCACTTTGAAACTACTTGAAAAAAATATATGATTACTGCATTTGACAAAACTATGTCCCTTGCAAGAAACTGTGTGCGTTGCACTTCGAAATCCAATGCGTTAATGCGTCAACCAATTTGAGAAAGAGAATAACTGCCAGGTATTCTGATGTGAACATTTCCCATAATTAAACAAACAATATATATGTCCTCTAAATGTTTCATGGAGCGACGATCATAGATAACATTATGATAAATGGTGAACTGAAAATAATGCACATGAAGCTAAAAATCCCTTAGGTTCAATAAGAATGACAAGGCATTAGCCTCTTGCTACATAAGGTTAAGCATCTAAATATGGGAACTCGATTAACGACATGGGCGGTCTCATCACGCAACACGAGGCTATGCAGGGCTAGACAAAACAAAAGCGCAAAGGAATGGACAAGGGATATACAAGGCGAAATGAAAATGCAAAACAGGACACGGGAACCAGAACCATGCGAGGCAAGGTCACACAAAGATAGAGTGTGCTAAGCAAGGCTAAACAGCATATGGCAATGTAATGAGCAGGGTAAAGTATTGGGCAAGGTAATGATAATGTTTAGGGGAGGCAAAGTTAGAATACAATACAATGTGACTTGATGAAGCAAATGCTCACTGTTAAAAACAGTGTGTTTGTCCTTATCAAATGTTCCATTTAATCCTATATGCTAAACATGCAGTTCTGAAAACGACAAGACAATAATGTGATGCATGAATATAATAAAATTTCGTATTTGACAATAAAGTGTGCTCCCCTGTTACATAAATTCAATAAGTTAATGCATCTTCCTGTCATGAGGAAGGGAGTAATTATCAAGCCATCCTGATATTAGCGTTGAATGACGATTTTGTTCATGTTTAAGAAGAACGTTTGCAGCAGATCCTGACAACACACCAAATACTCTAAAAGAAGGAATATAAACCGAATATACATTGTTTGCTTGATGTCCGGCCGCATTTGCAAAGTGAAACGTTTTGGAGACTTTCAATGATCTTTTTCGGCTTATAGAATCACACCACAATTAATACTTCCAGTTCAGTACCCACGAATGTAGCTCTAGTCTATTTTTAGAACATGTTTTCCTCTCTTATTTTGGTGGTGATAGAAGAGTTATATTGATGCATTTTTGGTATGGATTTAAATATAATTGTTTATTCTTGAGAATACGAGCTGAGAGAGTGGTTGTCAGTGTGTAATTTGGTGACAGTGCACATGGAGTAATAAGGCCTTGGTGATGAACCGGAAATGAAATCTGTGTTCTGTGTACATACTGTTCTGTTTACAGTGCAGCCGCTCAAAAAAATGCCGGTCAACCCCTGACAAGAACTTCACCGTGAAGTCATCTTTGGATGTATTTTAGATTAACATATGATTTGTATTGATTGTCACACAGTTGAAAGGTCAGTACTGAGAAATATATGTAGAGAACATATAGTAAAATTATTTATGGTCTATGTCCTTATGATATATTTAGTTCATTGTAAATGACTCCAAGTTTGCTTTCTGATCATTCTAATAAATCATTAATACCTGCGTAAAAACAATTTAAACTTCCGAGTATATTATTTTTCGTCACGTTGTAAGGATTAACCAGATTTCAACATGTATTTGTTAGATCCTGAGGCTAATATGTATTAAGGTCAATTCGGCGAACAAAAGGTGTCTTGCCAGTGAATTGGCATGGTCATAATATTCGTAACTTGCTGTATTTTGGACAAGCCAGTTACATAATAATTGCGATCACAGGAGACACAGCTAAGTGGTGGAATTCTTTGTTAGGAACAAAGTAACATTAAAGGGCGTCGTAAAACCACACCCGACAGACTGTTGGGAGGGGGCAGTGTCTAATAGTTATATGAATCAACATCAACTTGGAATTAAGCAAGGAGTGGCCAGCATTAGAATCGCAAGTTTAAATATATTATATTGAGAATTTAACGTCAGTAGTCGCTATGACCATCTTGCGGGATTAAGGAAGGATAAGCATATCCAACATCATTCGAAATTGGCGGGAAACTTGTATATTCTGAGAATTACAAGGAGCGTAAGAGCAGGTTAGTGACTATTTGCTCGATTCTTGTAATATATTACTGCAAAGTAAATAAACTTTAATTGTTGCAGTATGTATACTTTAGTACGTAGAACAGGAAGAAGAATTCCAGTTAATTTTGATAAACTGATTCAAATTCATCTTAAATCATCAACAGTTGTATCAACTGTCCCGTAGATACCTCCATGTATTACATTTTTCAACGCCCAGTCAGTAAAATTACCGGAAAGGCGCACAGAAATAGTTAATTTTATTAACGACCAGAATATCGACGTCTAATTCCTGAAAAATCATGGCGAAAAACATCAGTTGATCAGCGCAAGTGCGCGGATTTAACACTCACCGCTTACTCCATCAAGTCGCAACTCTCGCGGGGGTGAAATAGCTGTCATTACACAGAATTCCATGATAAAATGTCTTAACTACAACACAACACAACCTTCACTTTCCTCCACAGATCGTTTGAACTAGTTTAAACAACACTCACACCAGAACAAAGGTCAGTCCATTTTTCTGCCTCAACCGCCCTCCTCCTAGTAGCAAAAACAAGCTCACTGAATCTCTCTTTTTGGAGCAGTTTCCGAATCTTCTGGAAAATGGAAAATCGATAGGTGGCAACCTAATTATTCTAGGAGATACCACATTTCACTTTAACTGTCCTGGAAACTCATGCAAATCAACACACCTAGATTCCATTCATGTTTTCAACTTTAAACAGGCAGTTAATCAACCCACCCAAAAACGGGGTCACATTTTAAACGGTTTTCTTCATTGACCTGATGATAATATTCTGACATTCACCCTTGTATCCCACGAACATACATCAGATCACCACTTTAGTATATGCCATCTCGATCTATCAGTCCCTAACCCTCCACCTTTATTTGCTACTAATAGAAACCCTCGAATAATAATTATAACCAAATTAATGCATGATATCCAAGAAAACCTAACAACTACATTACATCCTACAGCAGAATAATTCGATAACTGCCTGCGTTCATTGCTTGAAAAACATGCCCCAGCAACCCAATGCGGAGTATCAATTTAAAAATGTGTTCTCCATGGTATAGCAGTGTTATGGACCAGTTTCGCACTGCTAAAAGACATCGCCGTAAAGCAGAGGCTTTGGTTTTCCAGCAGACTCACTAATCATTAACAAATCTATGAAAACGCTAAGAAGAACGTCACAAACATATTCCATTTAGCACAGTTATCCCACTACAGTAATAAGATTACAAAGAGTTCTAGCTGCAAAGAGCTCTTAGGGATAACTAATAAAATAATGTCATGGAACAAATGTGCAACACTTCCAACTACCTTCCCTCCAGTAGACTTTCTGGACGTACTTGCAAATTTATTCCGTGACAAAGAACAAACTCATTAGAGATTCGCTTAACAACACATGTTCAATTGACTCGTCACCATACAGGTATGATACAGAATTTCAGCAACAACCATTAGGATCATACGAAACTGTCTCTAAGAATTAAGTGATGGACAACCGTGATGAAAAGTGCACCAAAGTCATGTGAACTTGACCCAGTTCCAACATCACTGCTGCATGAGTGCTTAGACCCAATATTGCCTTAATTTAACCGATGTCATTTTTCAAAACTGCCATCCTGAAGCATCTGCTGAAGAAACCAACACTTGTCCATAACGACTTAAAGAACTACCGAAAATTTCATAATATCGCGTTCATATAAAACAAAATCTTAGAAAAAAAAATTTTCTAACCCAAAGTGCATCTCATTTGAATTCAAACAGCTTTTTTTAGCAATGAACAGTCTGCATATCGACTTTGCCACCGTACTGAAACTACTTTTCTGAAAGTATTTCATTATTTCTGCATTGGAGAGTGGGAAGATTATAGTCCTCACTCTCCATGATTTGATTGCAGCATTTAACACAATATACCATGATATATTACTTCACCGTCTCCAGCATGTATTTGTCATTCAGAATACAGCCTTGCAGTGATTCAAGTTCTATTTAGTCAAAAGTACACATTACGTATCTGCAAATTGAATAAACTTCATCCCAGTTGATCTATGTCGTTGTGTACCAGAGGGGCCTGTTCGTGCACCTGCTCTTTTCATGCTAAACACTCAGCCGCTCTCAAGTGATGATGACAATCAAATATACTTGTCTAGCCACCCAACTGAAGTTGATGCTACCATACATAGAGTAGAGAGGTGTAGGTCTGATGTGAAATCATGAATGATATGTAGCAAGCTGAAGATAAATGATGATAAAATGAGGCCATTCTGATCACAACACAACGACTTTCTCATTCACATATTTTACTTTAGACAATAAATATCAGCAACACCAACATTAAATTCACACTGTCAGTACGAAACATGGGTGTTACTCAAGACAGTTTTCATAACTTGCACCAACTTTTCATGAACATATGCAAGAATGCATATCGTGAGCTGAGACGCTTCATCTCCATTCACTAATATCTTTCAGCTGATGCCACTAATACACTTGTGTGTTCATTAGTACTTTCAAAACAGGACTAGTGTAACTTAATTCTGTCTAGTTTGTCACAATATCTACTTCAGAAACTTCAAACCATTCAAATCACAGCTGCTCGGATCATCTGTAGAGTACATCGATCATAGCACGCCTCATCGTCTCTCTGTACCCAACACTGGCTATCCATTCGATACAGAATCAAACACAATGTGTTTTCTGTGCTACATTTCACTGACAGACTCCAGTCCAACATACCTGTCTGGCCTCAACCATGTGTATGCACCAGCAAGATAATTATGCTCCTCTTCTTACAATCGTATACTCATTGTTCCCAATATGAAAACGAAGTCATATGGACAACGTTGTTTTGCATACCAAGACCCTGTGATAAGGAACAAATTGCCCCTTGAGGTTAGACACAAAGACACAGTGGTCCATTTTAAGTGCGCTCTTACAACTCACCTTTTACGACTGTAGAAATAAACTTATAGACCTAATAATACGTTGTACCTTACATGTTTCACAATGATTTTATGTTTTCTAATTTTAAGGTTTTTGTTGTTTCTTTTTCTGTAGTGTAGTCACATCATTATAGATGTTGTAAAGCTCTTAGAGCTTCTAAAGGTTTGCCGCAAAGTCCTCATTATTATTAAATATTATTATTATTATTATTATTATTATTATTATTATTATTATTATAACGATGCAGTTTATTAAAGCCTTTAAAGGAAAGGAATCATGTATTGATATGAACAGAAAAAACATCGTGTAAACAAAGCTTATAGCACAGACATTGTTCGGTTCATACTTCATTTAACGTTAATGTAATGTAAATTATTAAGCTGCCCAACAGCAATACAAAATTTTACAGAATGAGAACGCAATGAAAATAGTTTTCAAAGATAATTCGTTTTTATAATAATGTACATGAATATGTGATATCATAGCGATCTGTAACCATACCTTGCATACAACCAATCTGAAAAAGGAAAGCAGTTGACTGACATGTCACTAATTGATTCTTTACCATTAAATGAATACATGAACAACATCCATTGGACACTATAGTCATTTGACGCAAAGTGGAAACCCACTGTGGTGAAAACTACAACGATTAAACTGCAACAATATTTTGGAATTGTTTAATTATGTATTCCCTTATTTCGCCGATGTCACAAATTGTGAGTTCTGCTGTATTGTTACTGGTAGCGTACTTCATGCGCCATGGAAGACATTTGTCTTTATTCCTTCGCTTCATCATTTTCATAAAGATGACAAAGATGCATATTAAACATATCAATTTTGGTGTGGTGGGGTTAGGAATAGAGAGATGACATTGTTTATGAATTTTATTCATACACGTATTGATGAAAACAAGAAAAGAAAATCAATGTTTTCCAAACGTTAAAACAGGGTACTACTTGTGAATACTAAAACAAGCAAAACAGATGTTTTGACATTCTTTCAAATTGAGACCATTGCATATTTGATGAAAATGATGTATGGAAATGTACAATTATGAGGACGTACACTTGTAAATATATGTATGTGTGTGAATGAGAGCGACAGTCATTCTGACAGACAAAAAGTGAGATGTAACGAGAGAGAGATAGATTTATATATGTTGAAACTCTGAGGCTGAAACCATAAAAATATCATTGCTTAACGTTTTTAAATAGCAAATCTGGTCTTGATCTCCAGAATCCAAGCCACTAATCTGACGTTTATCTTTCTTGCTGTATCATGATATATGTGTATTTTTTATGTTGAATTTGTTATGAGATCACATATATAAGTATAATCTCCATTGATCCCAATATTTGGTTCTGTTAAAATACACATGTGTTTTTATGTAACTCTGAATAGAACTTGGAACTTCAATGACACAATATTTGGTTTTCTATGTCGCTGGTCGATGTTGGACCTTCCTTTTTTCAAACATATAACATATTGTATGGCGCTAAATAGCCTAAAAGTGCTGGTGCGCCGTTAAAATTCAATTATTAATGAATCAATCAATAACACAACTCCTCCCCATTCTTTGCGTAAGGATTATCTAAACTGTGATGCATGCAACAATCTGCTTCGTATTTTCACAGCTTGTTTTCGTAAAATGTTCTCTTTTTGGGTTTGTTTTGAATTCTAGCAGCATTTCGTATACGTTTAATTATATGAAAGATATATCACCCATTCATATCTATCTATAAATTCATATATATTTATAAATCCATCCATCCTTCACGAATATATCTAAATACCTGTCAATCAAACATCCCTATATATCGTCATATAAGACAAATTTCTGCGCCATGCCACAACGCAGCTACAAGTATATTTAAATATTTGATCGTGCAAACAACATTATGTCAAGATAAATTATTGTTTGTTTTAAATATAAAATTTCTTATCAAATGTGTCACTCGTTTTGTTTTTCTCTGCCGCGAGAGGAGTTACCCATAAGTTCTTGCCATGGACAAAGATCGTGTTGCATTAGTATCCGTGTTTCAAACTACAAAGGGAGATAACTAATTGGAAATGCCCATCTTAAGGAACTTTAGAATGAAAGCGAGCGTAACAATTATATTGAGCAAAGTTAATGGAAAAAATCGCAAACAGCTATAATAACTTAGGATCACATGATCAATTCCCGTTTAGTTTTCTAAAAAGCATTATTCCTGTTGAAACATAATAAAACATACAATATTGGCATTTTTAAAACATAATAAAACATACAATATTGGCATTTTTAAAACATAATACATTGCCATGAAGATATTAATTTACACAGTAATGATCCTTGGGCATCTGTTTTCTTTCAAATATTTCAGCAACCGTGTCTGAGATCGAGGTTATTTAAAATCGTTTACCTTCTGAAGCCAAGATGAAATAGAATTGCAAATATACTTATTAGAAATGAAAATATAATGTATAAATGATTGTTTACACTCGTCTACATGTATCCTGATGAGTAACTGTAGTACTTGGGAACTGGACCACGCCTCAGTGAATAATCTCGATGCATCTGTTTCGTTGTGGGAAAGGAATGACTGCCCGAATATCATTCTGCTATATTGTGCGACAGGGATCCATAGTGTAGGTCCTTCTACCACCACCCATTTCTGGAAAAGTGTCTGGCATCATCATCATACAAACGTGGACTCCCGAGAGATAAATCAAAACAGCAAGGATGAAATTACTACACTACTTACTTAATTATGTTAATTACAGAAAGATATAATCAATATAATTCTTGTTTCGATTGTAACAGTTTCATATTAAAGTTTTATCCTAAATATTGAAGGTTACATATAATCTCAATCATGACGATGCTAATATATTAGGCAATTGAATAATTAAATATGTTAATGACATTTCACGATTACTTAGTTTGGTTTAAGACTCGTATCATGGTCGGAAGACTATATTAGACCAAAAATCAAAGCATCCTGTGCAGTACGTAGAACTTTTACCCAAACTGACTTAAGACCTGTACATAAATCATTAGTACTGTTACAAGCACAGGGGTATCACTTGACCGAGCGGTGTCAAACTCTAGCGCGAATCTCGCTGGAAGTCATATGTTTTCACCAAATTTCCAAAGACTTCAATACAATTTGAGTTGTAAATTGGAAAGTTAGACGTGTGTGCTTTTATATTCTAAATGTTACTATAATCAATTCAAGACCACATATAAATCAACTTGCCAAAAGTCCATCATCCGCACATTTGCACGGTGTTTCTTCATCATCATTTTTCTGTCATGCCAGCCGTTTATGCCATAGAAAATACAATAGTATCCCCTTTTTCACTGGGAACTTTTTAACTCCGCAACCCTAGGTCAGTCAATGTACACATTTACAGGCACACTACACCACTATAACTCACCCATCTTCCACTATGGACACATAAACGGTATCTACAATTGAAAAACAATTCAAATGTGAAATATGTAATAAACTGTTTGGACGCAATAGTACCTTGAAAATTCATAAGTATATACATGATGAAATAAAACCATTCAAATTTGAAGTGTGTGATAAAATATTTAGGCAGAGAAGTGATTTAAAGAAGTACGAAAGAATTCATACAGGAGACCAACCATTTGAATGTGAAGTGTGTGATAAAATATATATGTACAGTAGTACCTTGAAAATTGATAGAAATTTACATACTGGAATTAAACAATTCAGATGTGAAGTGTGTAATAAAATGTTTAGGTGACATAGTGTCTTGAACGTATACACAAGGGTACATACTCGAGACTAACCGTTCAAATGTGAAGTTTGTTATAAAATAATTGGATACAGTAGTGCGTTGAAGAGTCATCAATTGTAACATAAAGGCGATAAGCTTATCAAATATGAAGTTTGTGATACAATATTTCTGAATCATAGTGAATAAAAAGGCATATAAGGATACTTTTTGGAGATAAAAAAAATTCAAATGTGAGGTTTCGATAAAAGGCTTTGGCGATATAGTAATTTGAAAGCGCACTCAAGGTTACATACCGGAATTAAACAATTTAAGTGTGTACAATGTTTAGACACAGCAGTGCTTTGCTGCGGCACATGCAGATATATAGAGAGATAAACCATTTAATTGTAATCTTTGTCATAAATTGTTTAGACTGAGAAGTGTCTTGAAGAGGCTCATGAGGATACATACTGGAGATAAACCATTTATGTTCGAAATATGTGTTAAAATGTTTAGGCAGAGTAGGAATTGAAATGTGCACTGGGGATACATAGAAGAGATAAACCATTCAAATGTGAAATTTGTGATAAAAATCTTTGCGCAAATTAGTGTTTTGAGGCGTCACGTGAGGATACATACTGGATATAAACCATTCAAAGGCAATCTGTATGATAAAATGTTTTGGAATAGTCAAATTCTTAAGAGACACATTTGGAAGCATGTTAGAGAATAAATATTAAAGGTTTTTTTTTTTTTTGGTTTTCTTTTTGGTTCTGTAGTTTTGCTGCTAGCTTGTACTTGAGAAATTTTGCTTGCAAATTTCACAACCTTAACACATTAACCCCAAGCGACGACTTTACGGGTCATGAGGTAGTAGCCTACTTCCAAGGTCCATAACGTCAATGTCATGCATGTTACACTAACCTGGGTAGTATTATAAAAAGGTAGACAGATGTAGCTCTACAATGATAGCAATTAATATGGCCAATTTAGTTGCACTACAAAATACAGAGGGGAAAACATACGTTTTTGGACCCTTTTTTTCCACCCAAAATTCGCCCATGGTCAGAATCCGAATTTGTGTCCAGATTTTAGACTTTATGGCCTCAGGTCTACGGCATACTGGTCAAAAGCACACAGAGACAGGTGAACCTGTGCAAAAAGTAGGATAAGGTGGACATTTTGAATAAAGAGTCTTTTCCATACGAGAACTATGGGTCCGTTAAGCTAAAAGAAAAATCAATATTTCCACCTTCTCCTCATGCGCCAGCAAACTAACCAATGAAAAACATTTTCTTTAGCACAAATAGCCATTTGTCTAACGGAATATTGCTTGGAAATCGATGTATTAGGATGTATTCAGAAAGAGTCCCCAAATTTCCCAGCAATAGTCCTCAAAATTGTGTTTCCTTCTCTTATTTCTAGCGAAAACAGCAACCACATCCAGGGGTTAATGTGTTAAACTAAACAATTTGTTCTTCCTTTATGAAAGGTCAATAAAATGGCAGTTGAAAAAAATTATCAGATTTGATTGGAGACTATCCTTGAACTAAGTACACGAGCGCAAATGTCTTCTTATAATTTTTGTAATCACAATATCCTTCTTGGCAAATGTAAAATGCTTGATTTTACCCCTTTTATGGCTTCCTGTAAGGAAGGTTACATGGCTGACATCATTCAATTTATTCCGGGATCCTTTTCATAAAGCAGAGTGAGTTTAGATTTCAATTACACGCAGTTTCAGGCAGACTAGCTTGATGGTTCTATAACCATATAAAATGTCTAGATAACATTTTTTTTGAAATGTAAGACTTTTACTGTTGTGATAATCACGTATGCATAGTATATTATGCACCTTTTATTTGTGGTTTACAGTATTCGTAACACTCGCTTCAGCAAATGTCTCTTTCATCTGAATGGGAAAGGTTGACATATCGCCTTGGCACTATGATGTGGTCTAAAATATGTCCCCAGGCCCCATTCCTATCACCTTCATGCTGATGACCTGATCTTTTTAGTATGTTCATCCATCGGTAATTATATATCAGAATAACACAAACATGTAACAAACACATTCCCGTGTTGTTACCAATGAATTACTAAAGTTTTTGACTGATGTTTTGATAACTATATTATGCATAGCATCTTGTCTATCAACTTTTCAGGTCAACTTATGTATGTTGATGCAGGTAGTTTAAGTTTTTGTGGCATTTATGCACTTTTGAAGAAGAAAAAAATTAATTATTGTGATTATAATCTATTCTTCTCTGATGTCAGCAGATACATGACCACCACTTCTGCCTAAAAAAATAATTTTCTCTCATAACAGTTCATAACACTATATGATCAATACTTATGTGCACTTTGATTCTGGTCTCCCAAAACAGGTTGTTCTCAACACAGGTTTTACGTGTGAAGCGGCAAATTTCTGGCGGATTATCAAGAATACATTAGTTGAGACCACATAAACACTAATTAGATTTATGGAGACAAGCGCGTATCATATCGCCATACAGCCATGTACGGTATGGTTCCTTTAGAATTTTGGTTCTGATTAGTCCTTTCTTTATACAGTGGCCAGAACGAACTATTAGGGACACAGTACACTTCATTTTCATGGGAAAGTTGTAACGATTGAAAAAAAAAATCGCAAAAATTATGTTACCCAAGCTACTTTGGCGACTCTGAAAGAAAGGGCGGCAAAAACAATTAATTTTGATTGTTCAAGTTAAATAAAAAGAGCGTGTTTTCACACAAAATTTCATAGGGTTTAAGATCACACTTATTGAAATTTTACTGAATCTGAGCTTTTCCTGCAATAGGATGAGAAAGAGAAAGAGAGAGAGAGAAAGAGAGACAGACAGACAGACAGACAGACAGACAGAAAGAGAGAGAGAGAGAGAGAGAGAGAGAGAGAGAAAGAGAGAGAATCATTACAGACTCTGAGTGGAATTTGACAGAAATTAATTCGTAAAAATTTTACTGAATCTGAGCTTTTCCTGCAATAGGATGAGAGAGAGAGAGAGAGAGAGAGAGAGAGAGAGAGAGAGAGAGAGAGAGAGAGAGAGAGAGAGACAGACAGACAGACAGACAGAGAGAGAGACAGAGAGAAAGAGAGAGAGAGAGAAAGAGAGAGAGAGAGAGAGAGAGAGAGAGAGAGAGAGAGAGAGAGAGAGAGAGAATCATTACAGACTCTGAGTGGAATTTGACAGAAATTAATTCGTAAAAAAGTGTGGTCCGGGCTAGGTGCCAAAACTGTTTAGATTGACGAATACACAAAGGTAGTGTGTCGATTCCATGCAATTTGTTGATGCGATTTATTTAATGTTTGCTGAGTCTATAGGTCTTTGCATGAATTTTGTCTAATACATTTGTATAATAATGCGCTTTTGACTTATAGCGATGTTCAGTTATGCATAGGAAGTCTTGCATTAATTCCTAGATACATTTGACGAATTGTTTAATTTGTTGTCGTTTTTGCAGAAAAACTTGGTTGAATAATGCATAGGAAGTCGTACATTAATCTTTAGATAAGTTTGATGAATTGTTTGAATTTATCGTCTTGTTTGCATGAGAATTACTTCCTTTGTCCGAACCTGGATCGATCTGTGTCCACAAATGCCGCTTCTAAGGAACTAAATCATACACTTCTAGAGTTTCGATTGCGTTGTTATGTCCTATCAACTGGCGGTGACATCTAGACTGGTACACAATTTAAGACGGTGTTAAGAACGAGAATGCGCACGGCCGCCTAAACCACCACTTGGAAAGACTGTCGCTGTACACATCATCTATAAGGACTTTGTACGTCATTTTAATATTTGTTGTTGAGAAGCAAATTAAGTGTTTCTAATCGCAATGGTCCGCACAAAAAAGACGGCAAGAAAGTCAACCGGTGAACACAATTATTGATTGTTCGAGGGTATAGATTTTCTTCTAGTTTAGTTTCTAATTAGATCATTACATTATTGTTATTTTTGTGTTACATTTTGTGACTGAGTATAGCAGTTAGCTATACTATTTATTTTACTCTAGTTTAATCAAATATCAGAAGAATTTAGATAGATCTTGTTTATCTTGCTAAAGTTGAATTGTTTATGGGTAGAAGGTGAACAAACATCAAATCTTCTTTCAATGACTGGGCTATGTAGCGACATTCCAGACATGAGAAGTGGAATGAACTCAGCTCAGAGACAGCTGGACGTGGCAGATAGGCTGGAAATCTACAACAAACAGCACCAAACCTTGCTGAATGAAAGGGGTTCCGAAAGGAATAGATTGCAGAACTATTTTAATACAGTCATAAAAGGGAACGCCGGGAAGAAAAGGATTGTGGCATACCACGCAGAAGGGTACCAAACCCTAGATTTTCAGTCAGAAACACTTCCCAGACACGCTGAAACCCTGACCGACCTAAAGGTGATGGAATACAGCATATATGAGATAGAAGCGCTCCAGTACGAGGGACGACACAAATACATACTGTATAGAAAGAAGAACAAGCCACTTATCTCCCAGAAAAAAACAACAATACAGGGAATAAGAGTTCTTGTGAGTAAAACAACTCCCATACTGCACCAAGTAGAAGTACTGATGACTGACGTGTTCGTCTCAGGATTGCCTAATGAGGTGGACACCCAAGAAGTGACTGATAAAATAATCACAAAATACAAAGTATCAGTCAAAACGGACAAGATACCGACCATCTATGGTTTCACCAATGTCAAAATGGTGGGGCGATAATTCAATTCCCATGAGATGAGGCAAAACAAATCCCGACCTTCAACTACCTTATGGGATTCCTCTTAAAGACGTGGTATAGGAGTTGCCAAAAGGATAGGCACTGTACAATATGCAGAACAATGGGCCACGCAGCCAAGGATTGTAAAGGTCAACAGAACACTATAGCTAACACTGCAAACACCTATGCAGGAAACGTGGTGGTGACCAAAACAGTACAAAACATACACACAACAGAGACAATCATGGCTGATACGGTAAGTATGTCAACGGAGACACAAAGGGAGAACGGGACACAAGGAGAATGGCTCAAATGTTTGACGCCATTCAAAACGTACTGATGGCGCAACCATATACCATTAAGGATTCAAATGAGTAATAGATACGTTCTACTAGCCAAAGCTGAGGAGAATGAAGATATGCAATCATCATTGGAATCAACAGGGAGTGGGGAGGCAGAAGACCTGAGTGAGATTGAACCCTTCGCCTCCACGCCCATACCTAGCCAATGAGAAAGATGACAAAGACCTTGTCAGGCTCTTTCTGCTCCAATGGTAACAACACCAGAGACGAAATATATACAATTAAGAAACACCTACAGCAAACCTCACCAATAGAAAGAACATGAGAGAAACGGAAGTTGACAAGGATGAAGGGAAAATCAAGAAACACAAGAACCCCAATACAGCGAAACGACCAATACAAAACAACAAATCGGACACGGACAGAGAAAAAAAAACAAAAACAACTCGAGACTAAAAGGGGACAAAAAATAAAGTACGGCAAAAACACTACATACGAAAATGAAACTCTAGACATAGAAGAGGGGTCAGTGCCGCAAAGGAACCTACTTTATAATATTAATAGTTCGATTCATACATATATAAACATAATTAGAATTAGGAAATCCACCTAACAACTGAAAATGGAATGAACAAACTTGCGTATCGCATCAATAAATACAATATTTTTATTGGGATAAAATAAGAAAAGTACTTACACTCAAAACTTATGAAATCATTTTAGTACAAGAAGCACACAACCATCTCACGAAACAAATGATTGGTACACTAGAAGAAAAAAAATGGATGCTACTGTAGTCACAAACGATAACAAGGACATAGACATTAAAGCGGGAGTAGCCACATTAATAAGTAACAAAATCGGGTTAAATTGGGAGCCAATTAAGGAAGGGAAATATTTACAAAGGAGTGTATTACATATAACAATTGATAAAATGCACATTATAGTAAATATATAAAGCTCTGCTACAAGATACAAGAAACACGAATTTATTCAAAACATTAGCAAACACATCAATAATTATACATCGCTACAACTAATACTAGGAGGGGATTTCTGCTATGTAGGAGAAGATATTGATAGACTAGGAAAACTAACTACAAATGATAGGAGATCATCAAGAGAATGAATCTATGGGTGAATAAAACAACATATATTAAGAAATATATATATATATATATATATATATATATATATATATATATATATATATATATATATATATATATATATATATATATATATAGAGGACTAAATGTACTAAGAACGGGATATACCCATGTATGTGTGTGTGTGAGTGTGGATGTTATCTGCTTCGATAAATTAATAAAATAAACTAGAGACAAACAGTCATACATATTGCTATGAAGGATATACAATATATCAATTTAAATTATACAATTGTATATAATGCACTGATATTAAGTCCATTAGGATACAAAGTATCTAACTTATAAATCCGATAAGTTTATTTTATGAGTCTGTCCATGTCACCATGCACAATATATATTGGCATGAAATAAAATCGAGTAAAGAGTGATTATTGGTGTTAAAATGTGTTGAAAAAAAGGAAAACATAGTATCTCTATATTTTTTTATATCAAAGCGATGACTATTCATTCTTTCAGAAACTTGTTGAATTGTTTGTCCAACATATTGCATGCTACATTTGTTATCTGCTTCGACAAGCAATTGAGCTTTATTTGATTATGTATTCAGCATCACATCATCTTATACTACGAGATTATAAATCCATTGATGTCATCCACGAATGGGGTTTCATCAATATCAGTAATAAACTCTACCCCTTCGTCATTGTTGTTGTCTTTAAGTGTATCTCACTTGAGCCATCTCATTATGAGATTAACTAATAATTGCTTCTTACCAGACCAGATAGACCTATAATAACTGCCTTGATATAATTTGGTAATGCTAGATGATGTTTGACTCGCTCATGCCTTATTAATCAGCTATATACACAAATACTTAATGTGAATGGATCAAACGAAAAAGTAACAGATAAATAAATACATAGGAGAAGTGTTAGGTGAATAGATTGGGGACTAGAAGAAATGTTTTGAAATAAGTAATGAAGAAAAACCATTGCGAGTTGACAGAAGAGTACAAATGAACAGAGGTTATGCATGTATGTATACATGAGATAAAGTTTGAACTGGACCTTACACAAAACCATTACAAATCTATTTTGATTAACTATTGCCAATTATAACACCGTTATATTATAGTGTATTTTGCTATTTTAAATGATATATTCGTAAGCATTTACACGGCTGATCAATGACACTGTATATTATACAATAATTTTACAATCATGTTTAAAATCATGTTTTACAATCGTGTTTAATTATACCCATTTATTAACAACAACAAATGTTTTTCATTTTTCTCTTCTAAATTTAGTGCTACAGATGGCCGGAAATGAGCGATATATACTTGTTTATACTCTATATCCCTTTGGGAAAACGAAATAGTGTCAATCCCATGTTATCACAAGAGTTCAGGCTGTGAGTATCCCAACTAAACCTAAATATAATGTAGCTAAAAAGTACAATTGATATTGGAGACTAATCAATTCGGAAATTGACATAACATAAGTGAATTCCAAAATGTAAAAAAATATGATATAATTCTCTTACACACCTTATCAGACTAGGCTCTGATATCATGATTCTAGTTAGACATTTCGTTACTTCACAATACGGACTAAATAGTTTTCACATTTGTGTTAAACAAAAATTCAAGTGATAGTCCGATTTTCGAAAATAAAGATTTTTCTGTCCAACAAAATTACATAAACATATTATACTCCATTGAGTATATAATCAGTCAGACAGAAAGACCAAATAATAGAAGATAGGTCCACATATAAAGACGTATAATATGACAATGTCTGATTTGAGACACTGTGCTATACAACTTTATGTGAACAAAACATCAGAATTGTAAACGCCCTAGCAATGAAACGCAAGATTTTAACGTTTGAGCTGGTGTAAAAATTCTACAATATATCGCCTAAGAACCTACCTTTGATATTCGCTTTTAGCAGGATAGGTTTAGTATATTGACGGTATAAACATCTTTGTTTGCCAGGGTTCCGATATGTTAACCATATCTACGATTTGACAGATCGAACATATATTAGTGCTTTGTCCTAGCGACATCTGTTTGATGTCATGAGTTGCCTCCATTAGTATGTACTGTCAGCTAACCAAAGTAGAGTGCAACAGCGGTGCATTGTACACCGGTCGAAGATTGTGGAGGCAATTGACTTTGAAAGGATAATTTGTAAGTTTGAAATAGAAAGGATGACTATATAGCAAACGAGAGGCTATTACATGTTTAGTTTGAGTGAAAGGTACTTGTACAAACACAAACAATAAAATTGCTACGAATTCCCCCGATCTTGCAGGCACACTGTTCAAATTTGAACAACTGAATTTTGATTGGATACGGTGGCTTTACACTTACATTGCCGTGCATTGTGGCTAATTAAAACTATATTTGTTAATTTGTGAAATACAAACAATTCAAAGTTGGTGTATGATATAAATAATGTTGTTAACATAGAATTGTTAAGATATAAAAAACGCTGCAAAATCGTGTTCTAAGTCATAGAAAGAAACAAAACCTTAATAACTAGACAAACATCCGCTATCTCTGCAAAAGAATATTTTTCAATGTGCTAACCAATCAATAGAGGGAATAATACTTGCAAAACACCAGGCACATCTACATTAATTAATAAACGAAATATATGTTCCTTTCTCGACACCTGAGGAGAAAATTGTACAATATACAACACTTATGTGTTCCTTGTATATAAGAACACAAAAACAACAAAATAATTCGGAGCACAGAAAACAGTGTCTCATAGCTATTTGTACCTATCACATGTATTATATACCAAATAGCTGCATATTATAGCTTAGAGCAATACAACAAAACTGTAATGAAACAACGCGATAAATTCGGATGTTTGAACATTGACTACGTCTCATACAGATAACACAATAATATGCATTATTTTTAATTTAAGTATAAAAAAAACAACACAGAATTTTTTTATAATCTCAGATAATCGCATTTGGAATCGTGATTAGAAAAGACCAAAGGGTGTGTGATATCATTACAATGGCGGAATACGGTTAAAATTGTAATTTCCAAGATATGCATTGTCAGTTTGAATTTTAATCGTGTTTGTCTTTTAATTTAAATATCAAACTACATGCTGTAATGAGAAAGTTTGTAAAGTATATTTCTGCCTATTTTATGAAACAGTTGAAGACAAATAGTAATAGGAAAGTCCTAAAGGCACAATGTAAGATTCCTTCATAGAATTAACAAACTTGGTTGAGCAAAAAAATAGGAGATAGAAACGTTTGTAACTGCTACAACAGAATCAACATCATTGATGGACACATCATCTCAGATAGTTTTATAAGACTTCTTTTACAAACATATTACCTTCAGGCCTGATCAGAAATAGTTTGGTTGTTTAGTCTATAAATTGAATGTTTCACATGAATGGAATAATAGTCGATATGGAGAATGTGCAAGCATGTTTAGGCTCTGAAACCGCAATTAATAGATTGGTCAAATCAAATATCGTCTAGGACTTCGTTTGATCAAAACTGACTCAACAGTTGTCAAGAAGTGAAAATAGAAAATATTGACGGACGGACGATTCGTGGGACGAATCAAAAGATGGATCCCATTGCCTCCAAGTGAGCTAATATGAAGCAGTATAAATAAGGAAAGAAACATATTGGTTCATTTTAAATATCAGGTAGTGTTGTGGAGACAAACTGATCCTCTCGCTTGGATTGGGTCAGAAATGAATTTTATGACATAGAAATGGATGTGGCTGGTCGCAGTTGGTGTCACGGATGGATTTCTCATTAACATATCCACAATCTTTTTTATTGTTATTGCTTGGCTCTCCTGAACTCCAAAAGGGATGAACTATCTCTCCATTCCAGCTCACCCAGTGTCCTTCCTCAATTTGATCAGATAATCCAATATATACTCCCATGTCTGTAAAATTAATAATATTTATATGCATATGCTCATTCTTGATAGATACGTGTATGCATACTTGCTGATAAGCCGCGTATCTATTTATTTATTTTTATTGTTGGTTGACATTAGCAGCAGAGAGGGTGAACAGACCACGTTTTCAAGCAAAAATAAGGCTTCCAGATCACGTTTTCGAACAAAATATGGCCTATAGACTACGTTTTCAGACAAAAAATAAGACTTCCAACAAATCTCATTTAACCAAAAAAAAAGTCTCCATTTTTGCAAAAACGGAGATTTTACGATTTTTTAATCAATTTTGGTCGCAACTTGTTGTCATCCACCCTCTCTGCTGCTAAAGTTTTCAGTTCTGGGTTAATAATTCTTTTACGATTTTAACCGAATATTTGATCCAGTCCGATACGATATCGTGTCCGAGGATCATGTAGATTTATTGTTGCGAATCCGTGCGGAGTCGATTGAGCATGACTAAGAAATCTCGAAATTGATTGAAGTCCATATCAGAACACCATGTCTGCCAAATATTTCGTAGCGTATGAGTATCAACTCCGTTGAATACAGACAATAAATTGCAGTTATCTCTGATGACTTTTGGAACCTGAGTGTAGCGTTGAGTGACATATATCACGTCAGTGTTTTTGTGACGCCCACGGGAAAATATTCTGGCTGGATTCTTTTGTTTATCCAACATTATATCGTCGTATACGACTAAATTGTTAATATCTCCATCAATATCATCAATACTCGGTGCTTCATCGATATCGGTTATAAAATCAATGGCGTTCTCACCCTTAATTTCTGATGCATTCTCGTTAAAATCCTTTAACACTTCATAACATCGTTGATCATTTACGCTAGGGGCAATTAAATACAACTTATCCCACTTCAATGCGTCATATTTTTCATTTAGAAATATATAATTGTTATAGAATAATGAATTCTGAAAACATGAATAGCATTTTATCCGAGATTTCAAAATTGAAAAGTTGGGATATTAAACTATCAGATGGGTTAAATCCTGATCAAATCATGTCTGATTTTCAGGACATAGAATACGGAGTTAACAACAATAAATACATGCTGCCAAAGAAGTATGCGCTCATCAAAAGAATTCAGAATTCTATTAAGGACTCTCTCGCATTTTCCAGTGACGTAAGTGTGTTCGCTCCGTTGTATACCATCGTAGAACGAATACGAAAAGAATTGGGGTACGAATACGAATTGAAAAAGGAGGTTAATTCTAAAGTTAGAAACCTACGGGCGTTAATTCAAGAAAATGAACAATTTTGATTGACCAACCATTTATCATTATTTGATTGACCAACCATTTATCATTATTTGATTGTGACCGTCCCTCATAGAGATTTTAATTTTTTTTAGCATTTTTTGATCAAAACTGTTGAAATCAGTGAATAAAAAATTGATGGCTGGTTCGGATTGATCAAAAATAGAATGGGGAAAGTCACAGTATTATTATTATTTATAGCAATTATGTGACTTTCCCCATCATTGAACGAAGCTGTCTCACAGTGAAATAACACTTCCATGACCATCCGATGGTGTTAGGTCGGATTGAAAAATTGTTTTGCAATTGAAAAATTGTTTCTGATTTCAAATAATGGTCAATGAAGCATTAACAACCCGATTGGCTCGTGAACGACTGGATGCAATCAGGAGATTCGTACCAATTCGTGACTCTGTACGGAATAAACTACAACAACGACAGAGTCTTCAGACTGATTTTGCTATGGGATCCGAAGAATTGTTTAAACCAGTAACCACAGCAACGAAGGGGATAGAGCGTGCTATACTGGGAGATGTTCCCGAGATGGGAAAATCTGTTATTGGTGAACTCGAAAAAATAGCAGCGAAAACTGAACAAACAGAACAAATAGAACAAATAGAATCAAAAAGAACAGTTGATGATTTACGCGTGAGATTTACCGAGACCGGGTTAGCAGCAATTGATGAGACTAAACTAACAGATATTCCTGCGCTTGTTGTTACGACTTATGAAAACAGAAAAAAAATGTTGAAACCAGAACATCATAAATATGTTAGAAATATAACTCACTGGGCTGATATATTCTATAAGATCAAAACTGAAAAAAGTCAAATTAAGACAGATAGTCCATCATACAATGGATATATCAATGCGGTGGGTAACGTGTATAAACGATTTGAAGAACAAAAACAAAAACAAAAACCACCAAAATTGCAAAGGCGGCGACAGCAACCTGCAAAGAAACTACTCTACTCTCCTAAAAAACAACAACTACCACCTGATGATGATGATTCTCTTGATTATTTACAATCCATGGATGAAGAAGAAAAAATGGATGAAGCAACTGGTTATAGCGGAAGTGGATTGCAAGATTCCAGTGAGAATCCAAGGATTTCATGTCCTGGTAGTGTTATCAATGATATATCACGATTAGAAGTTCTTGTAGGAGGTTTCCGAGCTGGAAATAACTCACCGGAAATAATTAATGAAGCAGCTGATATCTGTAGACGGTTATTTGCCGGCGGTATCATGGATATCAGCACATATCGAGATTTCATTGGCGAGTTAGTGGAAAGTGGGTATCACAGTGATTAATCACCGGGACTGAATAAAAACGCTAGCGTTTCCAATTGAAAAATGGTTTCTGATTTCAAATAATGATCATACACTACAATCATGATAAACCAACCCCCGTCTACGTAGTTAATTCACGGTTTCCAGTTTATAGAGCATACTACGGAGATGGTTTAGGCAATACCATTGCAGGGTTATTTGCGAGAATGGCTCCAAAAGTGATGCCGTTGGCTAAACAACTAGGAATGAAAGCAATTGAAGTTATTCGTGATAAGGGTATTGGTGCTGTTGGAGATCTTGCTGGAAAAGCGTTTTCAACTGCGAAGAATAAATTAACATCATTAGTGAGACGAGAAAAATCCAAAGGATTTTCAAAGAAACCGTTACCATCTACAGCGGAAATGCCTGCAAGTGTTAGTAGAATTATAAATAACGCAGTAGACGAAAAATTAGCGTCGATGGCTTTAACTCCCGACCAAAGCAATATTGCAAATATGATAGCAGGAAGCGGCTTTAAAAAACTACGTCGATGAAAATCGTTTATGATTTCACGATTTAGACTCTGATAAATAGAATAAAATGTTCGAAAAATCACATGATCCGGCGTTTGATATAGACGCCCCAGTTGGCAAGGATGATTCTGTACGCGATTATCAATATTACGCCTATCATGCAATAGACGCAAATAGTCGATCGCGAATTGAACTTCAAGTCCATGATACCAGTAAATATTTTTTGCCCTGTGAAGCATTTATTGAAGTAGAAGGAGAACTTGTAACAGCTGCTGATACTACTGCTGTACCAGCACCGTTTCCAGCTGGTACTCAAGTCGGTTTTGTCAATAATAGTATCATGGCGTTATTTGAGAGTGCAAAATATCTCATTGATGGAAAAGAAATCGAGTCGATAGATCGCGATGTTGATGTGGCTACAACAATAATCGGGTTAGCGAGATATTCCGATGATTATACAAGATCAGCAGGACCTTCTATGATGTTTGCAAAAGATGCTACAAATACCGCTGGAGGAAAACAATTCGTTGTAAGACGACCAAATGATCGTGCTGCTAACCCTGCTCCTGCTGGTATCGAAGATATGATTATAAACAACGATCCTAATTTCAATCTAGGAGCTGCAACACGAAACTCAATGTTGGGAGTAGGGCGTAAATCATTTTCATGCGCGATTCCACTGCATCACATATTTGGATTCTGTAGAAACGTCCGAAAAGTTATTTATGGGGCGAAGCATACAGTATCGCTTGTACGAAAGAGTGATGATAACGACGCAATTTGGAGGATTCCAGCAGATGCTGCAAATCCCAATGCTGATGCCGGTAAAGTCAATTTAACAAAAATATCATTGTGGATGTCAGTGTTGACTCCAGCAATCACCGCAGAAGAACGATTACTATCATTTATGGACCAAGGAGGAAAGTCGTTGTTGAGTTGGCTAACCGTGAGTACAGATGTGAAGCAATCAAATCTGAACGGGTTATTCACGTGGAATCTAGCATCAAAACAAGGTGTTGCTGCGCCACGTCATATATTTATTGCGTTACAGGATAACACACGAGTTGGCAATCAACTCTCCAGCCATATGATATTTGATCAGTTAGGTGTGAAAGACGTCTCACTGAGAATAAACGGCCAACAGGAACCATCCGAGGATATACAACTTAATTACACAGAAAATCATATTGCACGCGTGTATCATCGTCTGTTGTCATTTATGGCACGCGATCAAAATGTCAATACTGGTTTGCAAATATCACAATATGATTTTAAAAATCTGTATCCGATCTATTACTTCTCACTGGAACATCTCGATTTAACAAGACAGTCCGTCGTTGATATACACTTTAGAGCTAATGTGACTCGTGGTGCTATTGCTAATTATAGAGCGGTTGCTGTCATTCTCAGTGATAAATCAATGCTACTTGAAGGTGTTGGTGGAAGAATGAGAGTGGTAGATGCCCCAGTAGAAAACATGTAATTGAAATTGTAAACGATTTAGAATCAATCAATTATGTATAATGTCATATAGTGTTATTAGTGTTACGTTAACTCCCGGTCAATTAAAAAAATTGCAATCGGAATCAGCTAAAAAATGTGGAACCACAATCACGTTGAAACCCAACCAAATGACTGGTGATGCAAATAAACTATCGCTGACAACTCGTCAAATAAAACATTTCAATGATGCACTTGCAGCCAAAAAAGGTGTTCAGATTACTCTTTCTGCGGCTGCTATTAAAAATATGATTAAAACAGGCGGTATATTTCCGTTGTTAGCTGCGATTCCAGCATTGATTGCAGCAGCAGCCCCAGCGGTGGCTAAAGCGGCAGCGTTAGGAGCCGTTGGTACTGCAGCAGGAATGGCACTAAAGAAGGCAACAGGGAAAGGATATAAAAAAAGGGACGATCCGTTCACGGATTGGGTCTAAGACTACCAGGAACCCCGTATTCGTGGTACAGCGGAAAGGGTCTAAGACTACCAGGAACCCCGTATTCGTGGTACAGCGGAAAGGGTCTAAGACTACCAGGAACGATTTATTAATTCAGGAATCGAAGATTCCCATGTCCAATTTTGATTTAATGGATGCGGCTAAAAAACTAGTGATTAAAAATTTCAGAGGTGTTTTTATGAAAGATCAATTACCACATAAACCAAACAAAACTGAAACAGGTATTATTAATCTCGATAACAGCACCGGACCTGGAACTCACTGGGTTGCATACGCTATTGATCCACGTGGGATTGTTTATTTCGATTCATATGGATTAGCCCCACCAAAAGAGTTTATGCGGTATATAAAAACCCTTCCAATGAAGACTTGGTATTCTACGCTACCAACACAAACGATGATTGACCCACCAATATGTGGCAGCGAAGTATTAAATGTCCTTGACGCTATTTCTAACTCCTTGAGTAACCCAAGCGGAACACCACCACATGTTGTCGTTAATGAATACACTAGTAATCGCTGGCAACGACGAAGTCGTCAACAACGATTTTAGAGAGAGAAAGAGTTTTACAATAACATGATTGATATTTGGGGGAGATCTTTGAAACCCAAACCCGATGACACTGCACCACTTGATTCTGTCAAGGATGTAAAAAAACTAATCAAAGATGAAATAGCTGAGACGTTGAACTTAACAAATGTTGATCCTAATGAAATAGTTGTATTTCAAGACAAACAGGGTAAATTGAAAACCAGTAATATTTCTCTGGATGATATTTTGGTTAAACAACAAAACGCAATCGAGGATACTATCGCGTTATTTTCCGATCAGGGTAAACTCAAACCGGGTGTACTCGTTTCGACGATTACAGATCGATTAAAAACTCTCAACGATGAGTTAAAAAATTTTGTGGCTGTACTGGCAACGCTTGAATCTAAAATTGAAGATAACGGAAAACAGTTTTCAGTTTTTCGTAGAAATATCATTGATAAATTTATTGGAACCCAGTTGGATAAAATTGAAATAAAACTCCCTGATATTAAAAAATCCATCGATGAGACGAAAACTTTCATCGAAGCCGTCAAAGGTGATTTTTCGAGGATGATAACAATCATTGAAAAAACAAAAATTCCTCATGAGAAAACCAATAACGTAGTATATACAATCCAACACGGATCATTTTAGTGGACACCTGCAAACAACAAATTAGATATCACTGCTACTATCAAGGGTATTTATCGATTAACGCTGGTAGCACCAATTCAATTTAATATATCATCGTCGAGTTCATCCGGGGTCAATAATGTGATATCAACGATCATCGACAAGGATAAAACTGAAAAGTTCACTATAACAGCTACTGATAAAGATTTGGCTAGAACTTTGGTATCATGGTATGTAGAATTCGTAGCGGATTTAAGTAAATAACTAAATTGAAAGGATTTCACAATTGAAAACGCTAGTGTTTTTAAAATAAAAATGATTTCATCAACTCAATGTCGCTATGATCAGGTCAGAGAATTTCAGAATAGACTCAAAACCCTCACTGAGGAGTATCAAATAAAAATAAAAAAATACCGACGAAGAATCACCGCAATTGATGTTATTATATACTCGGTGTCAAGCGTTCTCACTGGTGCCGGAATAATACTAGCATCTGTTACAATGATTGCCCCGGTCGTAGTTCCAATTTGCATTTCTGCGGTGGCTACAATCGGGGGTATATCAACCGGGATAGCAAAAAAGATATCATCATGCAGCCAGAGTAAACTGCAGAATTACTTACTTCAATTTCATATTGCATCAACCGCATATTCGCAATTATCATTGATGATATCGTCGTCACTCGATAATACGATTATATCAGATAGTGAATTCTCAGCGATGGTCAGTATTTTTGATTCCGCGATATCGAAATTAGAGCGACAACATGAGTATAATAACAATGACAACACCGATGGAATCAGAAAACACGAACCCAAAAAACAAAATGATCTCAATAATATTAACATTACCAGATTGTGAGTTCTCAGTGATGGTCAGTATTTATGATTCCTCGATACCAAAATTAGAAATACAACATGAGTATAATAACAATGACAACACCGCAGGAATTACTTCAACAAATAGTGGAGAACACGAACCCAGTACAAACAAGCATGATATCAATAACATCAACGAATCCAGAATTCAGTGTGAATTTCCCCTCTCCGGTCCCGGTGAAGGAGATAGCGCTTGCAAAACTACGAGTGTATCACAGTTGGCCTAATATCAGATCAAAATCATTTGGTGGTCAACAACCGAATAATTCACTGGTGTTTGCAAATAAGAATAAACCCGACGGAACACCAGACTGGAACGTCGTTTCGATACCAACAGGGTCATACCAAATCGAACAAATCAATGATGAATTCGCGCGTAGAATAAAATCGATTACTGGAGTAGAGTCAAAAATCGCTATAACAGTTCATGAACCGACGCTATCATCCGCACTTGAGATAAGCACAGAAGGATACGTAGTAGATATCTATCAAAGCTCAATAAGAACCGTACTAGGATGGCCTGAAATCCCACCCGGGGGAAAAACCGTTGATTTACCAGAACCAAAAAAAACTGATTATGTCACAGACAGGACAAAACCTGATAATCCAATAAAGAGTTATAAAGATCATAGATTTACTATAGAGTTTTTTAGTTTAGTATATCGACCAATTGGAGAAGAGGAGGAAATAAGGGAGCATCATCATTTTTTTGTTAACGAACCTAAAATCATTGACAATTTCACAGCAATGAATAAAGATTTTTCATTGTTGTTAATATCCCTTAGATCCGGCTCTCTCACCCGAGATGAATTTATCAGCGTTGTAGAAACATGTAACAAAATCATCAATGACATGGAAACATTTAACCTAAAAATTATTCAGGATATATTAGATCACAATAACCCCCAAACGAGAACAACATTTGCAACGAAGTATAATATACGCGTTGAAGATATCCCCACATTCAAACTACCAGGATATAACGTACCAGAACTAAAATAACTTCTCAGTGACACCATCGATGTTGGTTTCAAAATAATTCATGACGCATGGAAAAAAACAGCATCACCGGAAATAAAAATCCTCAAACACAATAATGACCCAGACGGTGGTGGTAGGCATATCGCTCCGTTCAACGTGAATATTTCATCGGTGATTGCGCTCAATTTAGTGTGTGATGTTATCGAAGGAAGCTATCAGATTAATCTCGAACGATCAAATCAAGCTCAGCAAGGATATATTCTTTATTCATTTGCACCAACAGCTCCTCCAGGATTCCTAATTATTGAAAACCCAATTAATCCTGTCTATATGCGATGCCATAATAATTCATTAACCAGAATTAATTTCAAACTCACCGACCAGTCAAATAATCTGATTGATTTACAAGAAGAGGTGTTAGCGATTAGTCTGTTTGTGAAATCATAAAGACTCGATCAAATTATTTATTATTTTTGTTAACCCAGAACTGAAAACTTTAGCAGCAGAGAGGGTGGATGACAACAAGTTGCGACCAAAATTGATTAAAAAATCGTAAAATCTCCGTTTTTGCAAAAATGGAGACTTTTTTTTTGGTTAAATGAGATTTGTTGGAAGTCTTATTTTTTGTCTGAAAACGTAGTCTATAGGCCATATTTTGTTCGAAAACGTGATCTGGAAGCCTTATTTTTGCTTGAAAACGTGGTCTGTTCACCCTCTCTGCTGCTACATTTTATCTTATGGGAAGGCATATTTATTATTTATTTATACCACGCATCATATCAAGAAAACTTGAATTTACTAAATAAATAAATTATGTATTTAAAAAAGGAAATAGAATGCAGTAGTTCAATGGGATTTGGGGAACATTGAACGAAATATGTTTCTATTGGCACAACTATTTTGTTCCGTTTTTACTTAAATGTACAAACTACAAATTTATTTACAAATGATTATGCTTTTATTATTCAATGACATTGTGATATAATGTGATGATGATGTTTTTTCCCTGTAAAAGTGCAAAGTATAAAAGAATAATTGAATCCAAAACCGAAAACTCGGAGGCTTTTCTAGTGGTAGAGCGCCCATGAGTATATGATTGTACAATACTAGTCCTTGGCACAAAATATATCTTTTTATAAATGAATAGATCTCATGGATTATTTGAACTTACAAGTTTACTTTTATTATTATCTGATCTTGAATAACTTTGCTTAGTCACTGATTTTAACTCTTCTACTTGAAAAATTGCATGGAAAATAAGAATTTATAGAATGACACGACGAATTGACATCTCAAATGCCTTAAATGGCAATACATACATTATATAGTGAACCTTATTGTTTATTTTTAATTTACATAAAGAAAGAGTTTAAATGCCAAATTATCACCAGGTTTTCATACACCCAATAACGAGCAGGACACCATCGATAGTACAGGACGTATTGATGTGAACTCGATCTCTCTAACGTGAGCCATCCGTTAGGTCTTCACTACACAAAATACATTATATGAATACAAAGGGAAACGTACATCCACAAATGGTAATGGTTGTAAAATGACAGGTTTGTTTCAGTAAATTTAACTGATTTTGGGAAGAAACTCGTTGTGATGAACGGTATGTATTTGTCCAAGAAAAGTATGTACTATGTCATAAAGCGACAGGTAAACAGATCAAATCTGCCTGCCATGTTTGCAAATGAATCACAAGAAATAAAGAATCATATAACATACACAGAATGAGTTCAAGGGAGAGTTTAAAACCAACAATGTTCAATATACATGATACTTCATTATTAGATTGTAGTCCCACCTTATGTCGCCTGGTTGCACGGTTCAGTGAGCATCTTTAGGCACGCTGTACGTAAGTCAAGATTTGGTAATTTAATTTGATTCTAAAATCAAACCAATAAATGCATTCTGGACTACATTTAGCACTGAACATACTTTCATCAGGTACTTTAAAATATTGCCGCCGTTACAAAATTATAAAAATCTGTTAAAGGATATCTATTCATATAGTCATCTATTATAAACAGAATTTGAATAAATTGGCATAAAATACAGGAACGATAACGTCAGGTTTGTACATAAGACACTAAATCTCCACCAAATATAGGCGCTATTGCTGATTTTGTTGCTTTGGGCTTTAACACAATTTCTCACCGTGAAATAGAATATAAATAACTTTATAACATTCCTGATGGTTGAAGAACAACGAGAAATCACCATTAGAACGACCAAGCCATGGTACATTACTGATACTATTTATGACATCCTCACATTGGTAATGACATCAACTCATATCGACCCATTTCACTAACCAACAATATATTCAAGATTATGAAAACTTTAATTTCCAAAAGGTTCATATACTACATTGAATGAAACAAATTAATATATGAAAACAAGTGTGGATTTAGAAACCAAATGTCCACTACGGACCAACTCATAAGATTAGAAACCGCTTTAAATTGGCATTTAACTCCGAAAGAAAAGCAGACAGAAATTTAATTGCGGTGTTTATAGATCTGGTAAACATTCGATTTCGTATGGACCAAAGGCCTGATAGCCATATTAAATCAAAATGACATTACGGAAAGGATGTATAACTTCATTGAAAATTTCCTCACTGACCGCAAAATAATAAATAGCATAGGAGACACTTACTCCGAAGAACATGCCCTTGAAAATGGAACCCCACAAGGGAGTGTACTCAGTCCCACTCTTTTCAATCTAATGATTAACGACCTTGATATAACTCTGGCATCAACCGAATTTGAATGTTTGCAATTTTCTGATGATAATGGACTATGTAGAGCAAGAAACCCATCCAACAAAAAGTAATAACAGATATTCAAGATACTTTAAATAATATTAGAGAATGGGCAAATACATGGAGATTCAAACTATCGCACCAAAAAACAGTAGCAGTACTATTTACCCCACATAACAGAAATAAAACAAAAACAAAACCCTAAGCTAACTATACAAAATCAAGAAATAACAATTGTAAACGTAGCCCGATTTATGGGTATGTATTATAATGAACATCTCAAATGGGCACATGACATTGATGACCTAGTACAACAATGGAATCAAGACTTAAACTTAGTAAGAAACCTAAAAAGTACCAAGTGGGGAGCAAATCAAGAAAAACACCTAACCTTACACAGGTCTTTAATAAGATCTAAACTAGACTACGGCTGCCAAATATACAACAAAGTACCCAAATGTCAATGACATAAATTAGATACAATTCAGAGAAAAGCCATATTGATTGGCACTGGCGCACTGCCATCAACCTCACTAGCTGAGCTGCAAATCTTAACCGGAGAACTGCGGTTACATGAGAGCAGGAATATATCCTAAAATATGCAGCCAGACTTTCAACACACCCAAAAACTTACCCAACTTACCAGGCAATAAATATCTGTAACATACGTTTCGGGGCAACTATAAAAAAATACCCCATCGGAAAACTGGTTCATGATATAAAACATCAACTTCTAATAGAGTTATTCTAGGCCGAAAATACTCTCATATGGAAAGAAGGCTTGGAATAACATAACACCAATATTCAATATTGCAGAAAGTAAGATTACATATGATAAACAACCTTGGAGTAAAATAAAACCTATAGTAAATATCTCCCTTTCAAATAAAGGAAACAATGAAAACAAAGAAACTATTTTTAAAAAAAACATTAGCTTTAGAAGAAATTAACAACAAAGATTAAAATTACCGCAAAATATACACAGATGAATCCAAAATAATAAATCTTTGCAAAACAGCTGCAGCAATGGTAATACCTGAGCTGAATATACAAATGGGGCGGGGTCTACTTGACTACTGCTCCATATATACAACTGAATTCTGGGCCATCTTAGAAGCACTAAAATGGATTGACGGTCATAACCTCAATCCAAAATGACACTACTAAATCAAGATAGAATGTCCTAAACCAAACCAACGCAATAATGAAACAAATAACTATAAACAAATCAAGCATAGAATACATGTGGATTCCATCCCACATCAATATCCAAGGAAATGACTTAGCAGACCAGATAGCTAAAGAAAAACTCAATAAACCAATTTGCATGCCACTCGAATATAGTCAACATGAACTATACAGCCAGCCTAATCGACACATTATTTAACAATTGGAATCAAAATCACAAAGGGAGAACATTATACAATGCCATCATGGAAATAAATAGAAATGGAAAACCACCTAGGTGCACGGGCAATGAACAAACAATAAGCAATCGAATTCTCTTAGGAAAAACGAAACTGGCAAACAGCTTTGGAAAATACATAAGACCCTTTCCACATTACATAAATTGCTACAATTGTAACGCCCCAGAAGATTTACACCCCATCTTCATTGATTGTAGAATAACCAAGAAGGAAAGGGACAAATTCAGATCCGAGCAACAGAACATTGCCGCCCCATATATACCCAGAAATAATTAAATTAACAAATAGCTACCCCCAAACAACATTCCAAAATATAATTGAATTTTTAAAAACAACAGGGCTACTAGAGAAAATGTAGAAAATAGGAAAATAAAATACATAATAGGGAGAAAAACAACAATTAAGGAAAAAACCTAGAACTAGCTCAAACCAAAAGTAATCATCACAAATCAAATGAAGGCCTCTTTAAGGGTTGGAAGCACCACCAGGAATGAGCAGGTAGATCCCGATAGTATGGTCTCAATTCAGACAGTATAAGGTAGTCTAAAAGCCCAAGACTACCAGACCCCGCAGCACAAGGCTAGAAATCAATTTTATCTAACTTTAGGCATACAGACCCCCAACTAAACATAATAAGGGCTACTGAGTATGGGGCTGTATACTTTATTAAATCAAAACAGCATAGGGTTCATCCTATTTAGGGGGGTAGTTTGGATAAAGAGACATCACCGCTGGACCAAAATCGTAAAAACATTAGAAGAGAATCAACTTCAAAGAATCCAGGACAAAGGAAAATGATGGATGTTCAGAGGGAACAACAATATGCTGGGACACCATGAGCACAAGATGGCAGCCGGACATTAGGGGCTACTCAAACAGACAAGAGAAAGCAACACAAGAAAGAATCCGATTGCTTTAATTGCCTGGTTAACAGAGTCCTCATTTGGTACGAGAACATTTTTCGAACAATCTATTTCAAGAAACCTGACTTGATAATTTTTCCACACCGTTCAAAATTAACAAACTATTTTTACCAAACAGTGACTATACTTAGTTATGTCGCATAGACATCTTAGTATTCAAACTTGTTAGGGACTTAACACATTATACTTTGTACTAGAAATATTGGAAAGTTAAGATAGTTAAACCAATTTTACGACTTTATGGATTTGATTTAATTGAATAAGTGGCTCACGCAGTATTGGTATTTTTTGTCCATTAGTAATAACTGGACCAGATTTGAATTAAGCCCGGAATAACGAAGTTGCGGGCTGTACGACATCCTTGGACGTAATGGTACCTGTATTTTCTTGGCATAACTCGGATAGCTCCAAATGGCGGAGATGTGAAACTATTTCCACTACTTCCACTTGTGCCATTGCACACCATTAGCACACCCAATTGGCTGTTAGGGTTGAGTGTGTATTGGGTATATTCCCACTCACACAGGGTCCTCCATTTATGTCGATGGGTATTTAATAGCATCCCCGACCTGACGACCAAATTAAATAGCACTCCTTGCGATCATAAATGCCTAGGGAAAGTGGCAACATTCTCCCACCTCCACAGGAGAAATTAAATATCCAGCTTTACTGGAAACTTATAAACGTGCTGCACGCCCCTAGTGGGCGATACAGCACTATAATTCAATTTCATCATCATCAACATTGGCTGAGCTAGAGGTTGGAACTTACGCTAATAGGGGGTACAGAGCAGTGATATCGTAGCGTTAGGACTAAAATTTTGTTAAAGCTAAGATAAAAAAAAAACACAAACACACACAGATTTTTTACATTATATAGGTAGCTACACTTTCACTTACTATAAATCCCCAAAATGTTTGTTAAGTCGGTAATCTGATTCTCGGTCGAAACAACAAGTAGTTTGGCCTTTTCAGATTCGCATGCTTTCATTGCTCTGTTGAAAGATATCCCTTCCTTGTGGAACTTGATGCAGAAATATGAACCAGCCAATGTGACATTTCTATACGGCAAATCACACGAGCTCGATGGCGCTGTAAAATGCAAATTCATAACTTTTAATGCAAAGAACAATACGAAAGAAGACAAATATAGAAACAAACATATAAAGAGACAAAACAATGACGGATCGATCGGTTGGCAAGAATAAAACACTACATTTAAACAGGCAAACTTGCGAGTTCAGTGTGAAGAAAATTATTATATAAATCATGCAATCGTTAGGCAGGTGGTTCTGAGACTATCCATTTCACAAATACACCTTTCTCACACAATTGGAAACATGCTAAAAATACCTTTCACTTACTTGGAAACTATCAGCTTAAAATGAACTATACTATATGCCGACAACCTATTGAACTATGGAATGCATAGTACTTTACTATGCGATTACACTATTAATCGATATGAAACAATCTATTAAACTATATAAATGGAATTCATTAAGCTATATGATAACAATCTGCTAAACTATATAAATGGAATACATTAATCTATATGATAACAATCTACTAAACTATATAAATGGAATCCATTAATATATATGATAATAATCTACTAAACTATATAAATTGAATACATATGATAATAATCTACTAAACTATATAAATTGAATACATTAATATATATGATAACAATCTACTAACCTATATAAATGGAATACATTAATCTATATGATAACAATCTACTAAACTATATAAATGGAATACAATAATATATATGATAAAAATATACTAAACTATATAAATTGAATACATATGATAATAATATACTAACCTATATAAATGGAATACATTAATCTATATGATAACAATCTACTAAACTATATAAATGGAATACAATAATATATATGATAAAAATATACTAAACTATATAAATTGAATACATATGATAATAATCTACTAAACTATATAAATGGAATACATTAATATATATGATAATAATCTACTAAACCATATAAATGGAATACATTAATATATATATATATATATATATATATATATATATATATATATATATATATATATATATATATATATACATATGATAACAATCTACTAAACTATATAAATGGAATACATTATTATATATGATAATAATCTACTAAACTATATAAATGGAATCCATTAAGCTATATGATAACAATCTACTAAACTATATAAATGGAATCCATTAAGCTATATGATAACAATCTACTAAACTATATAAATGGAATCCATTAAGCTATATGATAACAATCTACTAAACTATATAAATGGAATCCATTAAGCTATATGATAACAATCTACTAAACTATATAAATGGAAACCATTAAGCTATATGATAACAATCTACTAAACTATATAAATGGAATCCATTAAGCTATATGATAACAATCTACTAAACTATATAAATGGAAACCATTAAGCTATATGATAATAATCTACTAAACTATATAAATGGAATCCATTAAGCTATATGATAACAATCTACTAAACTATATAAATGGAATCCATTAAAATATATGATAACAATCTACTAAACTATATAAATGGAATACATTATTATATATGATAATAATCTACTAAACCATATAAATGGAATCCATTAAGCTATATGATAACAATCTACTAAACTATATAAATGGAATCCATTAAAATATATGATAACAATCTACTAAACTATATAAATGGAATCCATTAAGCTATATGATAACAATCTACTAAACTATATAAATGGAATCCATTAAGCTATATGATAACAATCTACTAAACTATATAAATGGAATCCATTAAAATATATGATAACAATCTACTAAACTATATAAATGGAATACATTATTATATATGATAATAATCTACTAAACTATATAAATGGAAACCATTAAGCTATATGATAACAATCTACTAAACTATATAAATGGAATCCATTAAGCTATATGATAACAATCTACTAAACTATATAAATGGAATCCATTAAGCTATATGATAACAATCTACTAAACTATATAAATGGAATCCATTAAGCTATATGATAACGATCTACTAAACTATATAAATGGAATACATTAAGCTATATGATAACAATCTACTAAACTATATAAATGGAATCCATTAAGCTATATGATAACAATCTACTAAACTATATAAATGGAATCCATTAAGCTATATGATAACAATCTACTAAACTATATAAATGGAATCCATTAAGCTATATGATAACAATCTACTAAACTATATAACTGGAAACCATTAAGCTATATGATAACAATCTACTAAACTATATAAATGGAATACATTAATATATATATATAATAATAATCTACTAAACTATATAAATGGAATACATTAATATATATGATAACACTCTACTAAATTAAAGAAAAAATACATACAGTTTACTATAATAAACATATGTAACATACGGCTTAACTGTCAGTTAAGAACAACTACTACTATGCCTGGTACTACAAAATAGCGATATCTGTGTACTCGCAAACTGCGACAATAAGGGAATTTCCCTACATTGTAAATCAAATGTTCTTGAATGATATTGAATATAAACTGAAATATAGGCATGAAACATACAAATATTTAATGGAAGTCAACTGTAAAAATGAAAAACCGTTTATTTATAATGGAATCTGAATTGTGCTCTCGGCCTGAATATTTAACTGGGGAAAGTGAATGATGTCTACTATTCCTTCGTAAAGGTGTATATTTAAATCTATATTGTCATATTTAAATGATAAGAAGTTGCTTTGCCCATTTCATCGTAATTGTTATTTAGACACCGATTTCAATATTATATATGCATTAGTCTTTCATTTCAATGGAAATCGAAAGATGACGAGGTCCCCAGCGACGCATTAGCTCGTGATATAGCGCATCTAAAGAGATAAAACAACCTTCAAATATCTACCAAGCCAGGTTTTATAACCTTTCATAGCATATATATCAAAGAATATAATCCTATATAAAACATCATAAGCAGTAGGAATTTATATATAACAATGAGAAGTTTTAAACAATTATATATAGATATCATCCAAGCATGGTTGAGATATATATAGAAGATAAACGATATTTAGAAATTTCCTCTACATTTGAATACTTTGCAGTGCTGAAAATGAAAATTTTCACCAATGGTTAAATCTTTTATTGCATTTACCAATAACAAACTGAGTAATACGTAAAAAGAATAAAGAGAATTCTTGGTTTGTTTTATTAAAATGAAATTGTCTTCGAATCTATTTCTATTTCAAGTGTTCTTACAGAATGTTTTAGGTTTTGTTATTCAATGCAAATTTTACTCTTATTATTCAAATGTGTATTATAATTTGTCTTTTCGTTCTCTTAGTTTGCAAATTGTGGAAAAAAAATATTGTACGATTCTGGATAGTATGAGCCATGTTTGTTCAGCAAGATCTCCATATCAAGCTTTTATCAGTCTATCGTAAAAAAGGCTTCGACAGCCAGAGTATTCCTGTTGTGACGTATGTAACTCAAAATGACTTACGTTGAAAAAGTTGTGAACTATGTTCGTAAAGGAGGAAACATAGGTCAAGTGAATCACTCGGTGTTATGATTGTTTGTTTTTGGAACCTAGTTCTAGAATTATTTGAAGCAACGCCGAAAGACCTTCGGGCACAATTTTCCGTTAAACTTCATTATGAATAAATTGATTTTTGTTTACAGCTCGACCCCAGATCGTCTCCATTCCCCATCGTTGCAAAATAAGATCAGCATCACCATTAGTAACACCTTTATAAAGGATGTTCGAACTAGCTATGATCTCTCTATCACTGAGTGTTCGCTACTAAATTAGGGATGATGAAGAAAACGTTAACCATCAACCATATCATTAGTAATGTGCCGAAAGTATCGACCTAAATCATATTATGACACAAGCAATTCAATACAATTAAGACTAACGATACTCATGGTAACCTAAATCATCTTATGACATAAGCAATGTAATACAATTAAGACTAACGATACTCATGGTAACCTAAATAATCTTATGACATAACCAATTTAATACAATTAAGACTAACGATACTCACGGTAACCTAAATCATCTTATGACATAACAATTTAATACAATTAAGACTAACGATACTCATGGTAACCTAAATCATCTTATGACATAAACAATTTAATACAATTAAGACTAACGATACTCATGGTAACCTAAATAATCTTATGACATAAGCAATTTAATACAATTAAGACTAACGATACTCATGGTAACCTAAATAATCTTATGACACAAGCAATTTAATACAATTAAGACTAACGATACTCATGGTAACCTAAATAATCTTATGACACAAGCAATTTAAATTTAATACAATTAAGACTAACGATACACATGGTAACCTAAATCATATAATGACAAGCAGCAGAGAGGGTGAATCGGACAACTTTGAATATAAGCTTCTTTTTGGTAATCCAAAGCTTCTTCATAAATGCTTAATAGAAGCGTCCATTTGGCAAACAGAATTTTAAAAAAAATAACGCCATAGTCGTTGTCACCGCCCCGTTGCTGCTAACGAGTTAACCGAATTAGCTATAGATACAATGATGAATTAGCGATATATTTTTATATAAATGACAAACGTCGGAGAATCACAAATAACTAGATTAAATAGAGAACGGTTGGCTGCGATTAAGAAATTTCTCCCGGTGAGAGATTCTTTCAGAAATAATTTGCAAGCTCGACAACGAGCAAAGTTAGATTTTACCGCTGATACTGAACAGTTATTTAAGCCAATAACTACGGCAACTGGAGAGGTTGTAACCGCGATAAAAGAATCACAACCTGCGGTTGCACAACCAGAGGTTAAACCTCCTAAAAAATATGATGAACGAGTTCAAGATCTCCGAAATAGATTTACCGAGGAAGCTTTAGCGAAAATTGCTAAAAATAATATAACTGATTTAGTAGAGTTTGCTGTCTTGGGATTTTATAATAAAGGAAATTATTTGAAACCTGGACAATTCGGTTATATCTCAAGCGTAGATGATATGGCTAAAGCTGTTTATAGAATTAAACATCATCTACCAAAAATTAATAATAATGATCCTATATATCGGGCATATTTAACTGCTGTTGGAGGAGAACATCTCGACTATCAACAAAAAACAGGTTTGTTAGTATCTGAAGAACAACGATTAAAAATAGAACAAAAACAACGAAACAAAGAAGAACAACAACGACTAAAAACCGAACTGAAACAACGAGAGAAAGAGGAACGAGAACGATTAAAACACGAACGAGCAGAAGAACGAAAACGCATACAACCAAGTCCACGAGGACGAGGACGAGGGCGAGAAACACGAAGACAAAAGGATCCTCTTGTGGAAGGTCCTCAACCCCAAGAAGAAGAACCTGAAGTTGATCTAACGCAAGATATACCTCAAAAATCCGGTATGGGTTATCACGGTGGTAATATACCCTGTTCAAGAAGTGTCCTCGATGATAAATCACGATTAGAAGTTCTCATTGGAGGAAAAAGTGCTGAAATAATTCTCCGGAGATAATTAATGAAGCTACTGAAATCCGTCAACGATTATTTCAAGGTAGTGTAATGGATATTGGATTATATCGTAGTTTCATCGACGAACTTACTGATGATTATTACAGCAATTAATCACCACGACTGAAAATCCAAGGGATTTTTCATCACCGATTAGATATATATCATTTAAATAAATTGATAATACATCGTAGTATGAACAGAGCAAGACCCGTTTATGTCGTAAATTCCCGATTACCGGTTTACAAACTCATATATGGAAATGGACTCGGTGATATTGTCACTGGATTATTTACTAGAGTTGCTCCAAAGCTTTTACTGATCGGTAAAGAAATAGCTTCAAAAGCTTTTGGGGTTCTAGGTGATAAAGTTGGTACAGAGGTTGGTAATAAAGCATTTGATGTGTTGGCTGCTGCAAAAGAAAAACTTATGTCGTTGGCAAGAGGAAGAAAACCAGTAAAATTACAATCTACAGAGTAATTGCCACCTAAAATAGGTAGTGCAATTAATAAAATAGCAAAAGCGTGGTTGAAATTAATTGCTGGTTCCGGTCTGAAACGATTAATGATTTAGATCAACGACTATAGAATAAAATGTTTAAACAAGAAATCGATGATGCTTTTGATGTAGATGCTCCTGTAAGAAAAAATGATTCTATACGCGATTATCAGTATTTTTCGTATAACGCCCAGAATACAGATACAGGGTCACGAATTGAACTTAGATTTGATGATACATCTAAATATTTCTTGCCGTGTGAAGCTTACATCGAAGTAGAGGGACGACTAACAAAACATGATAATACTCAATTTGCTGCTGCTGATAATCTCAAAACTATCCCGATCGGCGTTATTTATCAGCGCGCAGCATATAATTAATTCTACTAGAATCGAATCCATCGATAACGATGTTGATGTTGCAACCACAATAATAGGTTTAGCTAGATACTCTGACAATTTTATTAAATCTGCGGGTCATTCAATGATGTTTGCGAAGGATACTACAGATAGCGCTAATCATATTGAATTTCTTTTCAGACAACCAAAGAATCGTGCTGCTCCTAATCCTGCTAATAATGATGAAGTCGAGGATATGATTATTAGTAAATATGATACTTACAATCCAGGATTTGCAGCACGAAAACAAAAAAGAGACAACCTAGGTAGATTTTCATGTGTGATTCCATTGTCGCATATATTTGGATTTTGTAGAGATGTCAGAAGAGTTATCTTTGGTGCTAGTCATACTGTAGTGCTCACGCGAAGATCAACTGACGATTATGCTCTTCACCGTGGTGCTGCGCCTGTTAGAGATGGTAATGTAGAATTAACAAAGTTCGCACTATGGATGCCAATTATGACTCCTTCGTTGACTGTTGAGACTCGGTTGCTATCTTTTATGGATCAAGGAGGAAGATCATTACTGAGTTGGTCTGATATCACAACAGCTACAATAACAAGTAATGTTGTTGGTGCTTTTACTTGGCAGCTTGCGCTTACGAAAAATGTTTCCGCACCGAGACATGTCTTTGTTGCGCTACAAAATGTGAATCGAACTCAAAAAATAGCTGGGGTTGCAGATGACAGTTTACAATTACGGTCTCATATGATATTTGATAAATGTGACGTCAGTGATGTATCATTGCGAATAAGTAATCAACAAGGACCCGCAGAACAACTTATTCTCGAATACGGTAACAATCAAATAGGACGAGTATATCATCGAGTGTGGTCATATATGGGTCGTGATCAAAACGTCGATACTGGACTTCAAATATCACAATTGGATTTTAAAGAATTGTACCCGATTTATTACTCTTCGTTGCAACATCTTGATCTATCTAAACACTCGACCGTTGATGTTAAATTTCAGGCTCGTATCGGTGATGCCCTTGGAGGATTTAGAGCAATTGCTGTTCTTTTCAGTGATAAATCTATGACAATTGAAGGTGGTGGTGAAAAAATGCGAGTCATTGATGTACCCGTTGAAAATCTGTAATATTTTCAAAAATATGTAATTGAAAATCCTTCGGATTTCAACGATAATTAGATGATCACTATCTAAATAAAATGTCGTAAAATCATGTTAATGTCACCCTGACACCTAGTCAGGTAAAGAAACTTCAATCGAAAAATTCTACTACGTGTGGCACAACGATAACGCTAAAAAAGGAACAAATGACAGGTAGATCAAATAAGTTATCGCTGACGAAAACTCAACTTGGTAATTTCAATAAAGCGTTAAAGGGTAACACAGGAATCAGATTGACTTTTTCACAAGCTGCTATCAAAGATATGATTAAAACCGGTGGTATATTCCCGCTATTAGCTGCAATTCCAGGATTGATTGCATCAGCAGCCCCAGCACTTCTTGGAGAGTTAGGAACTGGAGCAGCTGGAGCACATGCAACTAACATTGTTAATAAAGTATTTGGTAAGGGTCTAAAGAAGGCGACTGGTGGATCAGTTAGAACTAACAAAAAGGGAAAGGGATTCAGACTACCAGGAAGTCGATTCACAAGAAATTACAATACCAGTCAAATCCAATGTCAAATTTTGATTTACTTGACGCAGTAAAAAAAAACTCCCAATAAGACATTTCAGAGGTGTATTCATGAAAGATCAATTACCAGCACAACCATATATCAAAGAAACCGGTATAATTAATCTCGATGATAACACCGGACCTGGAACTCATTGCGTTTGTTACGTAATACATCCAGCGTCGATTATTTATTTTGACTCATATGGATTACCACCTCCAAATGAATTTGTCAAATATGTATCTAAGTTGTTTACAACTCAAACTAAAGTTTCGTCTAAAATCCCAGTTAGGTAATCAACGTTACCCAGACATTAACAGATCCTCCTATTTGTGGACGAGAGGTTCTTTACGCGTTAACAGCTATCTCGACGAGTTCTAAATTACCTCACAAAGCCATCCACGAATACACGATGATGAAATTCGCAGAATTTCCAAAAATCACTTAAAGAGATTCATGTAATATATAACATGGCAGATATTTTTGGAAGATCAGTATCACATCCTTCCGAAACAGTTACTATCGGACAAGTAAAAAAAATAATCAACAAAGCTATCTCATCGATAGCAAACTTAGATGAATAAAAAAAAATATTAATGATCAAATGAATGCTATAACGGGATTACAAAAAATCATCGATGACGTTAAAGTCACCGCTGGTGACTCCGCCATTGATATGAAAAAACTACATGACAATTATAACGATCATATAACCAAATTTAATCAACTCCAACAGGATATCATTGACGCCATTAAAACTCCCATAAATAATATCTTTGGTGTTCCGCGTTTGACTACACCGAATCTCATAACGATAAAAGATTCTATGTTGGAACTAACAACACTTCAATCCAAATATGAAGACCACGTAAAACAGTTTTCAGTGTTTCGTAGAAACATCGTCGATAAATTTCTCGGAGCTTCACTTGATAAAATTGATATAAAACTCCCAGATGTAAAATAAAATCCATCGATGATCTCAAAACGATCACAAATGCCATCGTAGCGGATGCAACAAGGATGATAGCAATTGTTGAAAAAATAAAATTTCCTCATGAGAAAACCAACAACGTAGTATACACGATTCAACACGTATCATATACGTAGACTTCACTAAATAATAATTATAATAACCGCAACCGTTACGGGTATTTATCGATTAACGTTAGTGACTCCAACTCTGTTTAATATATCATCGTCGAGTTCATCTGGAGTCAATAATACGATATCAACAATCATCTACAAGGATACGATTGAACAATTCACGATAATATCCACTGATAATAATCTAGCTAGGGTTTCAATGTCATGGTATGTGGAATTCGTAGCTGATTTAAGTAAACAACTAAACTGAAATGGAAAATCCAAAGGATTTTCATTCGAAGAGATTCAATTGAAATTGTTTACTGTGTTAATAGATAAAAATGTCATCAACGGTACCTTCAGTATATCAATATCGCTATGATACCATCAAAGAATTTCAAACTAGTCTATGAATACTTACTGAACAATATCGTGTTAAAGTAAAAAAAAAATATCAACGACAAATTAATATAATTGATGTAACTGTATACTCGGTATCTGGTGTAATTGCCAGCGCTGGAATAATACTATCTTCGGTGACTATGATATCTCCAGTTGTTCCAATTTGTATATCGGCAGCAGTAACAATCGCTGGAGTATTTACCGGAATAACAATAAAAATATCATCTTGTTCTCAGCAAAAATTACACGACTACGTTGTTAAACTCGCTACAGTATCCAACCCGTACTCGCAATTGTCAATGTTGATCTCAACATCCATCGATGACGAATTTATATCCGATGAAGAATTCTCGAAAATGGTCCGGTTGTATGATTCAACGATGTCGAAATTGGAGCGTGAAAACAATTATAATAACAATGACAACAATGTCAGGGACATCGTCGCAAGAAATGCTTCAACGAATAGTAGAAAATACTACCACGACAAAGACAAAGTTGATCTCACTGGTAACGAAAACACCAGAGTTCAGCGTTGAATTTAATACTCCGCTGGCAGCATCTGAGATAGCGCTAACGCAATTAAGATGTTATTACACCTGGCCAAATGTGCGATCAGAACCGTTTAATGGTAAACACCCCAACAACAGTTTTACATTTTCGTATGTGAATAAAGTCAAACCAGATGCAACCCAGGGTGAACCAGAACGGCATACAATACACCTACCCACCGGTGCATATGACATCGAAGATATCTATAAAATAATCATAGAATCCATTGAAGCAATCACAGGAAAAAATACCATTGACGTCAAAGATGGACCTGATAAATCTTCCATTGAGATAAAAGGTCATGAACCTCTACTTTCGACGGTCCTTGAGATAAATTCACCTAACTACGCCGTAGATATAAATAACAGCTCAATTAGAACCCTATTGGGTTACCCTGAGTATCCCCCAGGCACCGTTGATATAAAAGATCTACCACGCGAGCCACATAAATCCGACTATATATCCACGAAAGAAGATTATCACGGTTATGATTATAGATGGGGTTATGTTACTGAACCTAAGTTATCATATGATTTATTTAATACGAATATTAAGAATTCGATCGTTATTACTCCCAATTTAGCCATACCTAGAAATAAAATTAATACAATAGATCAAGTATATATTACTAAACAGTTTACAGCCATGAATAGCGAATTCAAGAGATTTCGAGGTAATATAGTAACAGCAATAAGTACAATCCCACCACGTCGCGACGACGTCATCAAGTACATGGAAGTGTGTAACCGAATTATCGCCGAGATGGAACTTTATCGTAGTGAATTGATTAGACTTATTCCCACTGTTGATCCTAGAATAATAACAGATTTTGAAACAAAATATAAAATCCGCGTCGAAGACATCTCCACATTTAAGTTTCCAGGATATAACGTACCATGGATGCGCCAAAAACTCACCGACACCATCGACGAATTCTTCCCACGGATTCACACAGCGTGGTTGAATAGTCTTCCTGTGGTTCACCCGAGATTACCAGAGCCTAAGTATTCTGACTTTTTTCACCGATGATTTACCTATTCCTGAAATACAACTAGATTACGATGATAGGCTTATTTACGTGGTAAAGGTTTCAACAGATTTAACAAAACGTTATCGTGTGATAACAAACGACCAGAGTTCCGAATATATAACAGAGGGCCCTGTAACATGGTGGTTTGAATCACCTACTCGTGGAAGTTTCACCGTAACGTATAATAATCTATCTGCGAGATTCTGTAACATCAAAAAATTATTTCAAACGAATTTACAACAGTTAATAGATTTTCTTGAACGTTCTCTTGGAAATTCTTCGATTTTCACTGATGTAACAGTTACACGTGAAGAAATTATTAAACGTGTTAAGATGTCAAATCAAATTATCTCCGACATGAATTATTTAAATAAAATATTACTCGATGTGATTATTTCAGACAAAAGCGTTTCCAAACAAGATTTTCAAAGATTGTTTTCACTCACCGACAAAACTTTACCTGATTGGAAATCCCCGGGGTGAGATGTACCAGCGATGAAAGCGTCGCTGAAGAATCTAATTAATGAATTCTTTCCACAGATTCACTCGCACTGGTATAAATCGATTTCTCCAGAAGAAATTCTACGATCGAATAATTCACCGTATAAAAACAACAAACATAGATCCCCTGGCAACGTTGATATATCATCAGTTATTGCGATACACGTTATTTGTGATGCAATCCTAGGGAGTTTCGCAGTTGATATTTCAAGATCAGATACCGCTGATCAAGGATACATTATATACACGTTTCCTCCGGACGTTTCTCCGGGAAGTCTCATAGTGAAAAATCCACCTGATTCAACCTGCTTGGAAACCACTAATAGACTCATAACAAGGATGAATTTTAGAATAACCGATCAGGATTTTACCTTGATTGATCTTAGAAGGGGAAAACTACAAATGACGTTAGATGTGAAATCGTTAAATCCTACGGATTTCAACAAAGGATTTTCGTCGTAAATGGAAAATCTCAAAGAGATTCTCAAAGCAATTTCAAGGACGTTCATGGTTGAAAATTCTACGAATTTTCCATCCGTGACTAAAAATCACCAATAAAATCATATTTTGTGATTTCAATCAATGAAAAAAAATAATTTTACTTAGTTTTATTGCTGGACCACTCAAGATTTCCCCCCATTAAACACTGAACAGATTTCTAATTGAAAAGCTAGCTTTTTAATAATGTATCAACACGCACTAGTATTCATCCACAACAAGGATAGACTTAAAGATGCTATCAGAAAGTGTTTTACTGATTCTGAATCTCATCAAGGATTTCCAGTTGATCTATTATTAGACAGGGTCGGCATTGAAAAATTCCTACTGACAGGCGAACAAATACAACAATTAAAAAAAGATATAACTGTGATTAGTTGTAGTCGAGATCAAATTATACAGTATATTCATTCATGTATACGTGTTGAAGAGTTAATAGGAATACTAAACAGGTGATCATCGTATCCAAGCCGTTTTAACACTTGATATCTAACCAAGTATGCTGATTTTTACCTGAAAATGAAAAATACGCAGGATTTTCAATGAAAAAAAAGAAATCACCAAAAATTAACCCCACCCACCGCATAAACTATTATGCTTCCGAGTAGTTAATGTATTATTATGGCCGCGTTATTGATTAAAAACCTAGTTCTGGTTGAGTAAGCGCGCTCTACTTGTATGTTCCAACATGTATTATACATGTCATACATAGTGAGAATTTTACCTGTACACTGAAGTATATATAACTCCACTGGGGTAACAATTGGGGTATTTTCAGATTCGCGAATAAACGTTTTAATACTTCGAATTTTTTAATTCATTTCGCGCTTGATCTCATATTGAAGACCTAAATCCTTTCTAATTTTTTTCACAATAGTAAATAACGGGACAAACCTGTCTACGTCATTTTCTTTGAACGAATTATAAATCGCCTGTTGGACGCGTTTTATAAATGAATATGATTTAGGCAGTATATATCTATTTCGTTGCATATTTTCTTGTATATATTCATACTCGGAAAGAATCTAATCAAAGTTGAGCCCCTCCGATAATTTAATTCCCTGACTTTTCAATTTTGTTATTTCAGATATAATCCTATTAATATGTTCATGGTTCATTTTTGAAAATTATATTTTATATATATAATTATATCTTTCAATTAGAAAAAATCAAAAAAATATATATTTTTTTTAAAATTAACTCTGTCAGTGATAAGATGTTGGTCAACTTAGCACGTCCAGAGATATATATGATATTTATGGACCCCGTTCGTGGTAATTTGTAGTATCATTTTACTCACGCATAGGGATATTATGCGATTATATACGACTGTGAACCCCATATGCGCCTCAGGTGCCAACCACATCGGAGACGCATAGAGGTTATAACAATACAGGTACGTCACAATACAAGTACCACTAAACATAATCTCCTAAGAAGATATCTAACTCGTCAAACAACGGGTTGGAAATCTAAGAAGGTATGCTTAGGGAATGACATCACAATTACATATTTACGTATATACATATATACATATTTAGATATTTACATTAGACTGAATTTGAATGGATTATATACAATGAATGACGTCAATGGCGTGGTATTGAATGAATGATAATGGATGAATGATAATGAATGAATGAATGAATGAATGAATGAATGAATGAATGAATGAATGAATGAATGAATGAATGAATGAATGAATGAATCAATCAATGAATGAATGAATCAATCAATCAATCAATGATAATGAAAGGATATATACAATGACGGGGGCGGGTCTACATTCACACGTGATCATTACAACCTAGATAAAATTCTAGGTTGTATGAATACAAAAGAGTACCCATACACCGGGAAGTGTATAGGTTGGAATGATCATGTATGATTTTCGACCGCTAAAAACCCCCAATAGTATAAGAGACGATATGGTAAATAAGCCGTTTATACACGACTAACAGCCCATAGAGGTGTGGTGATTTTATTCTTTGTTGTGTTTAATACTGGTCATTGACAACGCTGAAGTAAGACAGAATACCTGAATAAAATACAAAAAAAAACGAATACAACTGTTTGTAAACACTTCGTATTTGATTCGTTTTCCTACAAAAATCGAATTGTTGAGATTCATGATAGCGAAACCAACCAATCAGATACTACCATCGAAATTAGGTGACAGTGTTTAAGATCCGTAACTGTGTTAGGCCGTAATATACATAAACGAGTTATTCCCCTTTGATGCTATCAAAATACATATAATTAGACATAAGTAAACTTAATTCTGTTTTTAAAACGCTTCGAAAAAGTCGTCTTAGTTATAGTATCTGCAAGGCATTGAATAGAAGACGGATAAATATCGAAATATCTACCGGCTTCTGCTATTGACTGAAATACCATCTCCTCGTTAGTTGCCGTAATAAATGATTTTACAGGTCTAGCATTTTTCGAGTATTTCCCAGTTCTTCCTCATTTTGTGTTTTCACGCTGTGTAATAGCTTGCAGATTTGATAAAGAATTGTTCTTAGGATTAGAGTCAAAGTGATCAATAACAAGACCATCCTTGATCAATCCATTATATACTTCATACACGAAACGATGATTAAGATATCTCTTCTTTCCCCCAATAGTAAACGCCAAATACCCCCTACCATTGTCAACACCAACTATCTTCTTCAGTCTGCGATGTCTGACAATACCGTAATGAGACGCTTCATAATCATTGATCACTGGATGCGGTTGAAATTCTTGGTTCATTTATATACATAATACTTTGTTTGTCTAATTCACTATTTGGTTGAAATATATTATTGGAAAATCTCTGAACGTAATCCTGTGAAGTTCTTATGATCTTATTGTTGACGCTGTCAGATTCATTGATGGAGTTTCTGTTGGAGTTCTTAGTGGAATCTTTGATTCTCTTATCATAATAGCGCTTCAACTCTCTATATCGTTTACCACTGCAACCCAGACACAACTGTGATATTCCTGTAACCCCTACCCCACATTTAATGCAAGGTAGCGGTCCATTACTTCCTCGACGAAAACTTTGCATATGATACCCACAGAACTCATTTTTGCATGATTTGTTACACGTGGTTACTGATCCAATCATGAGCCATTTGCAATGATTCATTATATAATAAATTCTTTATTTAAATACTTGGTTTAGTTATAGCATGAAGGAGTTCGAGAGATCATCGAAAATTAAGCCTTGAAAAACTGCTAGATTTAATCTCGATAGAATCTCTGATATACCAAAAAGTCTAATAGACGATAGAATCATATTAGGTAAACTTCGTGATTGTTTTAATGAATTCAAACGCGATGGAACATCTCATACGTGGTCGACATTTCGAATTATTGATGATGATGTCAATGTATCCACAATCGATGCTACCATGAACGATGAAAGAGCAGCTGAGATAATCTCACATCTTGGGGAAAAAAAGGTATTTTTTTTTTTTAATGAAATTCATTATCGTAGATGAAGGGAAATGGATTATCAGAGATAAATTTCGAACCAATTCTCAAAGATAAAAAACTGTCATTATGAGTCGAGATTCCAGACCAGGAATTCTAACTGGAATTGACAAACCATACTACGAGAGATCTTATCCTGTAATAGCAGTTGTTTATAGGATATATCCGTTAAATGATAAACCAAGTATTGAAAAACTAGCACCTATGAAATTATCACCGCTGACTTTATCAACAAGGATGAATTGTGTAGCAGAACGAATAATAGAACACTTCACAAATGCATCCCGGGGGAACAAATTAATTGAACGACGACGTAAAAAATTAACCGAATGGGGACTGACAGTGAGAGAGCTTGGGGTAACAATTCAAGATATAACCAAATTAGAAACGTCATTAAGATTTCCAATATCGGTAGCGACGATAACCGGAGAAGTATTACACGAATCAAAATATAAATCAAAAAGGAGCTCCAATTGAAATTATTTATCATAACGAACAGGCGTGGACACCTGCAGTACCAGTATTTCCACGAGACAGAACCATACGATATATCCCTGAGGAGTTTTGTAAGGATATTTGCCACGAAGAGAAGTTATTCGATGCTATTCATGCATTGTGTAAAGATGACCCTGTATCAGTGTGGTTAATTCACAGCACTGAAGATTCAGAATTGGGATTTGATCAATTTGTAAGACCGAATGGAGAATTATATCGCACTGAAGAGTTACACTCGAGGATGAAAAATATCGCTAATAAATATTCATGTGAAAACTCGAATAGTTTCAACAATGAAAAATTACTCACGGATAGTTTTACAATTCAATCAGTGGTAGCTCATTTTGCACGAGAAAAGAACTCATGGCGTCCAACACGAAGTGATTTTTTATTGGATGTTAAATCAAGCTGTCTTTAATTCGGCCATGGAGGACTGTGGAATACAAAATACCACCGCGAGGGTATGATTTCAATTGATATATCTGCGTGTTATCCAGGGAGTTTTCTCGGATATGGAGAATGTGCTAAATATTTTAAACGATTTGGACACCCCACACATGAAATGACTAGTGTTTCGGTTAATGGTCCATTGCCTAATTTTGATTTAACTGGATTCGCTCGTGTGGTATCATTGGAATTAGCTACAGGATTACATCCGTGTAGTTATGTTTGGATTGGTAGACATATGTCTGAAAAACACAGGATGCCAATTGTGTTATTGAGATATATGATTGATTGTGGTATGCTGATATCGCTGATTATTTCCGAAGGAATTGTGTGTTCTCGAGCTTAGAAAGAAGTTTGGCTACCACAACCCGATCTGGATAGTATAATTAGCAAACAACAAAAACAATTTCCTGATTTTAATGAACAACAGTTATTTGAAATTGAAAATGGGCAAGCAAAAGATTTTGGAAGAAGAATAATCGGTAACTTTAATCAAGGTGGAAGATATGACAATGCAAAATATTCTTCGCGGTTGATCATGGACAGCGCTGCATATGATTGTATTGCTTCAGATTTAACGAAACATGGAAAACTTGAAACTCGTAAAGATGCTTTTCTATCCAATGGGACTAAGTTGGGTACAATTGTTACCTACTGTGATGGACCTAGTTCCCAATATACACATTTAAGATCATCTATGCTTAGTTATTCTGCTATTAATCTATTTTCGATGATAAATAGATTTCCTAATACCGCGGTTAGAGTAGCCACTGATTCGATGTATATACACAACAAATACAGATCAGCAGTGGCTACATTTACAGATCCAGAGGAAGCGTGGGGATGTTGGAGATTTAAAAAGGAGATGCTACACGAATATTGTAAATCTGCTGATGTTACGATGGACGATAATTATTTGAAAAGCAACCAATTATCAGAATTTTCTAATGCACCACCGATATCTGATCCTGTATGTCGATATAAAACTATTTACTTAAACGGTTGTGGTGGGTCAGGAAAGACAACTCGTGTGATTGAGTTATTTCAAGGTAAATCAAATATGATTGTGCTAACACCAACTCATAGACTTGCAAGAGAGATGATACAGCGTGGGGTAAATGCTTGTACTTATCACAGCTTCTTTCGATGGAAAGGTGACTCATGGACTCCTGATCGAATGGGTCAGAAATTTATCCCTGATGTCATTATATGGGATGAAATATGCACGGTATCGTTGAAAATATTACAAATATTCCTTGAATGGTTATCAACGAAAACAACAACAATTATTATGTTCGGCGATCATGGTCAACCACCACCATTTGTTGGTTTATCCCCACATGATTGGTTAAAATCACACGTAGACTATTACGAAGAGATTAATACTGATCATAGATCACTTGATGAACAATTACGCGAGTTTAAACAACTAATCAGATTGCAACAGGATAGAATCCAATGTGAAATAGCTCATGAAATAATTTAAGAAACTCCCATGAATGATTTTTGGGAGGTGTGGAGACCAAACGATTCGATAGTAGCAAGTAGAAAAATAGTCAGAGACACACTTCAGATGAAAATATTTGAATTGCATAAATGTAAATTTGCAACACTTCCAGTACCAGTCTGTTATAGACCTTCGGATACACGAAAGGAGAATATCGACGTTGATATTCCTGGACAGAGTGAGAAGCAGATTCTCGTATTAAATGATATTGTACTGGTTGATATCAGCGTCGTCGAAGAAGCATTGCGTGCTGATAAATCCCCATGGACGTTAGGTTACGCAGCGACAATACACTCTTCACGGGGATTAACTATCACAGACACAATTGTTTAGATAGTAGATAATCGCATTGAGTGGTCAAATTTAATTTATCTTCAGTGTCCAGAATGAGGAGAATAAATCAACTTCGAAGAATTATCCTGACAGAGTCAGGAAATGATAATGACACTACAATAAGTGATATTATCAACGTCAAGGAAATAATCAGAAAAAAACTCTCTCGTTATAAACAACAGGATAAAAAAAATAAACGATAATTTGACATTGATGCTGAATTAATAATTACATTGAAACAACAACAGAATAATCACTGCGCGAGTTGTAATCGTATAATACGTTGGTGTTGGTCGGATAAAGACCCCAGCCAATTTACCGTAGACAGAAAGAATAGCATTGTTGGTCATATCAGAGATAACGTGATGCTGACTTGTCTTAAGTGCAAAAGACGAAGAGGTGGTAGTTAAGACCACTCGGTGGTAATTGAGTATCCTCGGGTATCACTTGTAGTTGTCGAGTAAATCCTCGCTGAGGAGCAGATGAATCCAGTTTATAGACTGCTGGTCTACCCGTAGATTGTGTTATACTAGATATTTTATGCACGGTGACACTCCAAATAGGATCAGTAGTTTTGTTTTACCACCTTCAAGCTCTCCTGGTTCGTATAAATACCTTACAGTGACATTGCCAAGAATTGGTTCTTTGAAATCTTTTTGTGGGGTTTTAGGTATATACTTCTTTTTAATAGCGTTGTTAGGTTTCATGTTGATTGTTCTAGTAATCTCATTATTCAGCGCGGTAAACTACACCTGGTAATCTCTTAACCTATTCACGGGAACGTTTATCCTGGATGAATTCTTTCGCGTATTGATATCCAAATAACCGCTCAGCAAGTGTCCGATTAAATCGTTCAACAATTGCCTGATCGCGATGTAGTGCAGCATGCCCTCGTCTAATGGTGATATTATGATGTTTCATTGTTGATAACACTACACCCTGAAATTCCTTGCCAGGATCAACTTGTAATAGATTTGGCCAGCGCAGTGGATCCCTTCGATAAATCCTTTCAAATGCAGAAGCCACTTCAGTTGATGATTTTGTCCTTAGCGGCGCTGCTTGTTTGTATCGACTCGCAATATCAACTACGGTTAACGCGTATTTGTAACCACCATCATGTGGCAGAAATAGTATATCAGCTTGATGAATTTCATTAGGAACTGTCACATCAAAATGCGAGTAGTTAATTTGTTTAGGCGGTGGTAGATAAATTTGCCATATTGCCTGTTTGGATAACCAATCCGCCACTGTAGTATTTTTTACTTTTGCAGCGCTAGCGAGTTTACTGATTGCCGCTTTACCTCTCCAGTATCCGCTCGGAGAATAATGAATAGATTCCATGTTGTTATTAATTATCCGCACCTAACATCAATTTACCTTTCATGGCGGATTTTATCAACCATGAAGCCAATTTTTCTTTGATGAAACACTAGTGGTTCCAGTGATAGAATTCAATGCATGAATTAATTTCACATCTGCGAGATGACGCTGTTGTAAATCATTACTTTTATAAGCAATATCATGTATCCGACATGCTTCATCAATTGCATTTATCAGATTTTCTCCCGGGTTAGGATTATCCTGACTATCAAGTCTGATATCTAATCGCGTTCCCGGTCCACAATAACTATACCCCGGAAGGTGTTTTTCACCTGGATTCTTCCTCCATGGTAACCCTGGGAGTTTAGCTAACTTGGCGGCGATATCACCACAGCGTTTTCTTTTTGAAAATTCGTAGAATTTTTCACAAATCGATATTTTTTTTGTACCGCATAGTTCACACTTGCCGGTGACCGCTTCTCTGTTATTTTTTGTGGTAACAGTCGTTGGGTCAATAGTTGGTGTACGCTTCTTACATTTCACACAATATAGATCCATAATATATTTATGTTATATCAACAAATTGAGGTGATCGATTTCTCAGCGTTAAAGAAAAAACAACAAATAAAACATCACCCGTTGTTACCAAACTATATCAGAATGATTATTATCGGACCTTCCGGGAGCGGTAAATCTCAGTTGCTGCTCACGATGATAATGAAATCTATGACCTGGTACAAATTGTATTCAGTTGCCCCGAGTGTAGATGATCAGCATTGCTATCAAGTGTTAAAAGATTATAATGAAACCGTTTCAGAAGCTTACGGCGGAAGCGTTATTGAATTTATCAAAGATATTGACGAAGCACCATCCGTGGAAGACTTGGATGTATGTGTTAACAACTTAGTTGTGTACGATGATGTAATGTTGGACCAACAAAAGAATCCAGCTAGGATATTCTCCCGAGGTAGACATAAAAGCTCTGGTGTGATCTATGTCACTCAACGTTACACACGAATACCAAAAGTAATCAGAGATAACTGTAATGTATTGTGCGTATTCAACGGAGTTGATACTCATATTTTACGAAATATTTGGCAAACGTGGTGCTCCGATATGTTTTAGTGTTAAAATATGTGACTATGTGACCGAATGTACAAACTTAAGCCAGTGATTTTGTATTTCTTTTTTATGATTGCATAATCTTCCCTTTCATACAAGTAATTATAATTCTATACACTTGTAATTATCATATTTCTAGTCAACTCTTGAACACATCTTCATTTTTCCTTTCAGATGAATAGTGCAATGAAATTTCATTGTATACGGATCACTGTTGACGGGGTATATATTGGTTAATCTTGAATCACCCCAAGCGAAATGAAAACAAATAGTTTAAGCTATATAAAAGTATGCGATGTGTGAACTGTAAATGTTGGAAAATATCTCGACTGGCTTTGGAATACATCGAGTTTCTATTTTTTGTTAATATCGTCCATAACAGAAATGTAAAATAAGCAAAAATGCCTGCATACTAATCTTATTTATTTTTGTAGCAATTATTATCAAGCAGAATATTGACATTAACATCTTCTAAACAACATCATTTATATAACAATGAACTATAACTTGCCTGTATAAAAGACCAAGCCATCTAATGACAATGTTCTAATACTTGCCTGTGTAATAGACTATTCCATCTGAATGACATTATACTAATTCTTGATTGTGTAATAGACCAATCAATCTGTATGACATTATACCAATACTTCACTGTGTAATAGACCATTCCAACTGTATGACATTATACACATACTTGACTGTACAATAGACCATTCCATCTGTATGACTTTATACTAATACTTGACTGTACAAGAGACCAAGCCATCTGTATGACATTATAGTAATACTTGACTGAGTAATGGACCTTTCCATCTGTATGACATTATACTAATACTTGACTGTGTGATAGACCATTCCATCTGTATGACATTATACTAATACTTGACTGTACAGGAGACCAAGCCATCTGTATGACATTATAGTAATGCTTGACTGAGTATTAGACCATACCATCTGTATGACATTATGGTAATGCTTGACTGAGTAATAGACCATTCCATCTGTATGAAATTATACTAATACTTGACTGTATAATAGACAAATCCATCTGTATGACATTATACTAATACTTGCATGTGTAATAGACTAATCCATATCGATGTCAATTTTCGAATACCAGACTGCATATTAGACTTTTGCAAGTTTGTTATACTTGCCTGTGTAATAGACCATTCCATCCGAAAACTGAAAACCATCTGGCAGTCCTCGTTGGAATGAAGAGGACAACACACAGAGGCCAGTTTGGTTATCATAAAAGATGGACAAACACTTGGTCGGTTCATTGTCACATTCTTGCATGCATGTCAACAAATGAATCCCTGACTGGTTACTGATTACTTCAGATGTATGTATGTTATTTGGATAGACTGTGTCCAGTGTCCAGTTCTGTGTTACTGAAAGGGAATGAAACATGTCATTACGGAACTGTTTCCTGCTTTAAACACACACACACACACACACACACACACACACACACACACACACACATACATACATACATACATACATACATACATACATACATACATACATACATACATACATACATGTAAAAGAATAAGTCCTGAACTTGCGTAGCTTTCATATTACAAAAAAAGTAATGACATTGATTCTGACCAATGGCAAATTTCAAGTTCCCAAAGAATTTATTATCTGCCAAGACAATTTTAACACCTATTTATCTTCAATATAAATCGAGTTGTCTTCTTTTGGGAGAATTGCAAAACAAATAACAAGGAATAAAACCTCCAAAACCTAAAATCGTCAATAGAACATAGTCTCTGAGCTCATTAAACAAGCAGTTTGAAGATTATTTTGACCCTAGTGTCACGAACATATGTATTCAACTTAAGGGCCTTCCACATCAGATAATATAAAATACTATTTTGCAACATCATCTCATGTTGCCAGGAAAGTAAAGAATTAGCTAGCATTGGATGTATAGAGTCTCGTTTTCAATACCAGTTTCAATACACAAAACTGGATGTGGTAGCCCGTAATATATGTCAGTTCTTTAACATATAGAGTGATCAAAGTGCTCAACAATAAACGTGTGAAAAGCTGGTTATGTTTTCAGTATGCAATATATGAAATTTTAGATTTATTAAGGAAATATTTTGAAAATCTAATGAAGCAAAGGTTTTAAGCAAACGAGATCTTCATGTCAATTCAAAATGGAGTTCACCTGGGACAAAAGGTTTTACGATCATTGTTACATATATCACATGTTCCGGTCTTTTACAAAACCGACATCACTTTCGACATTATTTGATGAAGGAATATAAACAAGTACTTCTTACCTTCGAGACAGAAGAGCTGGACAACGTGCAAGAACTATTCATATCCAAAGCTGACATGTTAAACGGACCTTCTTTAAATTATAATTTAAATTACAATGAAGACATTTGATCTATTAACTTAAGCAAGAGTCGTCATAACATACGACGTAAAGGGTTCAAATGTATGGAACTATTCTAATAGAATATGTTCTGTTATGTTGAACAGCTCCGATTAACGGACGTTTGAACTTGATAAAAACTAATTTGAATAAATATTGATTGTATGTAAGGTATATTAATTATGCTAAGAATAAATAGGCTTGTTTGTGTCCCTGTTTACAAAATAAAGACCAACACTTCAACCCACAAAAGGACAAAACGTACTTTTCTTTGTAATGTTAATAAATTCTCTTTAGAAATCAAGAGTTTGAAATTATTTGTCTTAGCTACACTTGTTTGCACTAGGTTACATTATTGTCCCGAAGAAAATTAAGTCAGATGTACAGCAGAAACCAAAAATGTAATTTAATTTAATTTAAAATCAGGATGAGTGCAAGGACGGGCGATCTATTTGTCATTCAATTTAATGCAATATTATATAATGTAGGATGATGTTATGGATGAAGTATAGAGCAATACTTATATATTGTTATAGAAGTGCGCATTCATTTGAAGTTTTAGAAACAAAATAACAAGTGCCGGTGAATATACGCTTACAACAATTCGACGAGTATCTAGGACATCGTCCCTTTGCCTTTGTACCATGCTATGACGTCACTAAACCAGATAAAGTTGGAGGCATATGATGAATTGCATTATTCAATTACCGCAAATAAAATTTGTTGATGTCCAGTTACCGTCATGTAGACATGTGATTGTTGGGTTCTCATCTCCTTTCTTGAAGAATTTAATGTCACATCTGTAAGTATAGTTTTGTCCAATCTCCACTTCTGCCGTCGAATGTATTGCCCCTAATTCCGCAGGAATTGTACATACTGTTTAAACATAAAATACACAGGTAACGCTTACTTTCTATACAAATTCATTGAATGTCTGAAATGTATACGATAAACTAAGGGGGTTAAATTATGCAAGTCGGAAGAATATATAACTCTTCTCACAAAGCAGAATTTGACACCAAAATGGAGTATGGTTGTTGTGGGGAAATGCAGAGGAGACGAAACTACACTGAATTATTGAAAAATGAGCTCAATAACATACAACATGATGGATATAGAGTACTGAATTATATAGAATGTTTTATTTGTATACAGCTTCATATATTAATTTACGATTGAATAAGACGTGACCTAATCCAAATTAGTCTGACTTCGATGATTACTTCTTGTGCTTTACAAGTAAATACATCTTTTATAATTATAGCAAACACTGGACCTAGATTTATAAATAATAATCAAACATTGTACCCAAAGGATTGTTACATACCTCTTTTGAATATAACAATATTCGTTCATTGTATATGTACCCACCTGTACAAAGTTATTATGACCTATTAATAAAGGCTAAAAAACGATTGTCGTCATTTTATAGCAATTATACCCCTAAATTGTTTTCTATTAGTTTTCCAAATTGTTTGAATATTCATTATTAAATTAAAATTTTCTTGAATGAATAATACAGTGATTTAAACGTTTTCTTTGTAGGAAATATCAGAACAATTTGGGAAGATTCCAATAGGGCAAACATTTCGAAAATGTCCCCCATACGTCTTCTCTAGGTAAGTGTTTCAAATATATATTTAAAACGCAAACAATAATGTATTACTCAGGACCAAACTAATGTGAAACCAAACTTCTTCTATAATTAAAAAGTAGTACCTTTCAGACATACATTTCACGTGTTGTAGAGATTTATGTTAATTCTTATTTAAGATGACTAAACACTTAAAGACACCTACATTAAGGTGGCAAGTAAAATTCGATACACCGGTGTCATGAATCTTTCAGATAATAATAATTGCTGTCAATTGCTGTTGCTTGACCTGTTTTTGATCTGTGATATGAATGACGTAGAAAGAGTTTCAAATGTTCTCACTTTTCTGGCAAATAATCAGCCTCTCTTTTAGCTATTGAGGATGAAATGGTAACCTTTCCTTTCAAGTGGCATATGAAGTTAGATAATATAAGACATGTTATAGACACTAAGGCACCTTCTAGTTCTATTCCTGTGTGGTGGGAAAGAATTTATGGGGCCCTACATGTATCTAAAGGCACTAAAAAGCCTTTTCTCCTAGCCTTTAACTGCATACCTTTAACTAACAGTAGACTCAAATAATTTGACACGCCCAAAGAGTATGTGCCGTAATTGTGATGCCGAAATTATAAGTCCTCTGGGTGGCCGAGTGGTCTTAAAGGCCTCCCATTACAGGTTACCGCCATTTCATCTCATGTCTGGATATATGAAAAGTCTAACCGATAGATTTCCGTGGGCGGGCAGATGTTTTTTGCTTTACTCTGTTTAGTCCTGTACCAGCAACACTGGGTGCCACGTGTACCGTATCGAGTGACGAAAATGTTATTAATATGCAAACCAACACAAGCCTTGAATAATGTGGTTGGAAGTAATATAATACGTGGGTCTTCAACAGAATAAATAGCGTTGTCATGTGATGCAACATTAAATTACCACATGTAAAATTTGTTGTCGTCCAGTCACCACCTGGTTGACACATGACTGTCGGGTTTAGATCTCTTTTCCCAATTAGACCCTTCTGGCATCTGTACGTGTAGTTCTGTCCAAGCTCCACTTCCGCGGCCTCAATTATCGTCCCTGACTTCGCCATAGGCGTTTTACATACTGTTCACAAACATGGAAATACTATATATGTATATGTATGTAGTACATAATGGGCTTCAAAATGCAGACATATAAAAAAAATGTTACAACAGTTCTGGTAAAGTGGTATTTACAACGAAATAGGGAAAATGGGTTTAGTGTGAGAATACTTGGGAGACGAACTTCTCCAAATTTTGAAACATGAGCATTATAAGGTGCTATCAAACGTTACTAATGACATTGAACATTGTATTATGCTATGTTTCTTTTTTATACGCAGACGGTGATAGGATTCTATCCCAAAACTAGAACTTTAACCTAAGCTGGTTTATTCGATTTTTGTTGTTTATCTTTTGTGATTTACAATTTACGCAATTATTTTCATACTTTTGCCGAAATGGATTAACTTGAAAAATAAGTTTAATCAAAGTATCCTCTGAATTATTATTAAAACGTCCAAAATACAATTTTTATACCAACCTTTCAACACGGCAAACAAATGTGCCTGCAAATGAGCCATCGGTAATATCAAATATTAAGAGCCAATTCCTACGGTCAGAACTAATAGACGCCTGTTTCAATATCTTTTGAATATTTATTACCGAATTATAACAAATTGGTATGAAAGTCACTGATGTGAAAGTATGCTTTATGGGAAATAAAGGACTATTTCGAATACGTTCTCTATACCGCTTCTCAGTGTAAGTGATTAAAAATATTGTAAGCAACCTCTACTTCCTGTCTACTAGGGAGGGTTCACTGAATAAGTTCCACTCAACAGTAAAGTCAACAAATGTGTTTAATAATGGTAACACAACTAAGAAAACTGAAAAGCTGTCACCAGCACATAATATTCATCGGAATAAAACATACTCTTGTAAGGAAACACTCGTTGCTCTCACCCTTGTATTGTAACAATTATATACTGTTGTTTTTTCCAGTATCATTTAAATAAAATGTCTCAGCACATAATAGTCTGTTTCAATATTGACTAGATTAAATAATATCTCGAAATCATATAGTGACCCAAATTGATGAGAGTTGAAGATTTGCTTTGTATTCGTTTAACCCAGGTTACCATTGTGGTGGGAGATAACTGCACGACAATTGGGAAGATTAGTTTACTTACTTAAACATTTCCTAATTAATTTTCCAGAGTGCTTGCCTCTGCATATTGTTAAAAACACGAATGTTTAATGTTCAAAGAATTGTTTATCTTACTATCTTTTCACCGAAACAATGTCCAAATAAATTAAAACATTTTATTTCTTTTTCAGTTCTATACTATTATTATTATTATTTAGCAATTTATATAAGTCATTACCTAAATCGGTTTTGGATTTCACAGATGTTACTTCTGGATTTGAATCTGACCGCGCTCTGCAATTATCTGGCAAGTACTGTCCTCCACTCCAATATATAACCTTCGATTGTATACTACGTGATAGTACTGATCCAATCAGAATTGGCAGACCAAATCAGCCAATGAATCAGATGTGGCAAACTGGCAAACCTCAGTCTAGCGCAAATCTTATGATATAAATCACAAATGAATAAGGTTCAATATATTTCAGTATATAAAATATTCTCACATCTTATATCTTACGTTGTACAAAGCTGTGAGATAAAAACTCTATATCCTAATTGTTTATATAGTTTTCAGTAGCAGAACAACAGTTCTAGAATTGATATACTGTGGCAAACCAATAACAGGGTAAAATGGTACTGAAAGAATTGTGGTTGCTAGGGAGGTTGCAACTATGACACAATACATTGGATTACTCAATATTTCTAATGGTTTATATATAAAGTCGGCATCTTTCAGATATTACTTTTGGCAATATATTCACTGTGACTTCATCTGAACGTAAATGTATATAACTCACATACCTGTAATATCTAACCACCGATATCATGGGTCACAAACAAACAAAAATGGTTTTATAAGAACTTGCCTCGATCGAGGAAAAGTTAATTCACCGCGAAACACGAACGATCTAAAGCTTCATGTTTAATACGCGTTTCCTGATGTTTCCATCGAGCAGCCACATGATGGAGAAATACATCTGGTAATAATTGAGGTAACACAGGCACGTAATTTATGCCAGAAACAGTGCTGAATATAAAATGTCAAATCTTGACAAGCCCAGTGTAATATAATGATCATCATGGTAATAACTAAAACTTATTGACAGAGATTTCCTATAGGCATACTAAATATGGGATTAGCTAACTAGTAATTCAGTATAGTTTTACTCCATGGACAACAGGAAGTCCGAGAACATACATATGAAGTGGCGCATTATCGAAAATAGGGAGAAGCTATACGATGTTAAAATGCATCTAATCACAAAACAACTTATTTGCCACAACTACATGCTCTTGCACTGCCTCAGGTCCGAAAAGCTAAACATTTAACACCAATATCTTGAAATAAACATCTTTAATAACATATGGAGATTTCACATGCAGTAGTAAAGAACCAACCCCATTATGGTGCACAGCTGGTTAATCCAGAGTCTTTTACAATATATACTGTAATTAAAACGCGATATAATAATGTATAAATTCAGGACAATGCTTCTTCATTCACTAGAAAGTGGTACTTTTAGACAAGCATTTCGTGTGTTGCGTAGCTTTCTGTTAGTTCCTTTATGATGACTAAATACCTAAAAACTTAATTTTCATTCAGTTGGAAAGTAAAATTATATACATCAGTAGTATACATCTTTCGGATAAAAACAATTGCTGTCAATTACTCTTGCATTTCATTTCTTTGATCTCTTATATGAAAGACAGTAAAAGAATTTCAAATGTTCCCAATTTTTTTGACAAACAACCAGTCTCTGATTCTAACTATTAACGATGGTCACGTTGACGTACCAGTGGCATTATACCCTGCATGTCACGCACATGAAATTCCGGTGGTGTCAATGAGGCAGCTTTGTGAGCAGCACCAAAAATAAGGATTATGGATTCATGACGACTAATTCACTGATAACATCATTTGTACGCTATAATTAGATTATCAAATGTTAATGGTTCCAACCTTATTAATTCCATATTTCTGAAAGGGTATAATTGCCTTTTACTATTTCCCAATTGCACATTGTACATAATGGGCTTGTAGTTTGCGTGTATTTTCAAAAACGTCCTGTTGTTCATATTCTTCATTGATCCATCAGACACTATAGAAGTAGTGTTAAATACCTATTATCTACATTTAGTTATATATATATATATATATGTATATATATATATATATATATATATATATATATATATATATATATATATATATATATATATATATATATATATATATATATATTCGGACCAGATCTGAACTGTTTTGGTTTTCTTTATTTGTATCCGACCAATGTTAGTCTAACTTGCCCCGAATGTATTTTGAACAATTCGCAAACTATTTTACAATTGAAACTGTGTAGCCAAAAAAGAGCATATATTATCTATACAGATACACATTCTAATTATACTTCTGCGTGTTGGGAAATAATGATATGACACCTACAGGTGTCCATACGCCATTACAAACATATGTTATGCAAGTCTTTAATTGTGAAGCGTTCTCAAACAGTAGACTTAAATAAGTTGACATGCACAAAGTATGTGCCACATGACGTTATTACCTCAATTATGATGATGAATTATAACGGATCTGTGTGGTCGAGTGGTCTAAAAAGCTATGCTTTACAGATCACGCCCATTTCACCTCAGATCCGGATATATGAAAAATCTAGCTGGTAGTTTCCCGTGGGTCGGTTCAGTTACAGGCCTTATCCATGTTCTTCCTATATAAGCAATAATATTTGCCATATATAACGTATCGCTTGACGAGAAATGGTATTAAGTACAAAAACACCAAAAACCTGGAATGTTTTTGGAAGTAATATAATACGTTTATATTAAACATAAAAAATATCGTAGTCATGTGATGAAACGTTAAATTACCACAAGCAAAATTTGTTGTCGTCCAGTCACCACCAAGCTGACACATGACTGTCGGGTTTAGATCTCTTTTCCCAATTAGACCATGCTGGCATCTGTACGTGTAGTTCTGTAAAAGCTCTACTTCCGCGGCCTCAATTATCGTCCCTGACTTCGCCATAGGCGGTTTACATACTGTTAAAACATGGAAACACATTTTTGTAACACTCGGTTGAATGCTATATATATAACATGGGCTTCACAATATAGACATATGGGTCAAATCTTACAACTGTTCTGGTAAATAAAAAGTATTTACAGCAAAATCGGGAGAATAGGGCTAGTGAGAATACTTGGGAGTCAAAACGTCTCCAATTGGTTAAAACTGAGCATTATTAAGTATTATGAAATTTTGAGGATAACATAGTACGTTGTTCTATCTCATGTTTCTTTTTTTAAAATCCAGCCAGTGTAGGAAAGTTTTTCAAAACTAAATATGTATTCCATTTTCATTCATTATCCCTTTGTGTTTCACAAGTGTAGCACTTTTTGTTCAAATTTTGGAAAAAAATTGGATTGACACGGAAAACCATATTCATCAAATTATATTTCCAAATATTTTATTGTTTCCTATGTTGACAATCACCCATTCATGCATTGCAGACACTCTTGACCTAATATGTACAGTCGGTTACCTTACTCAGAGCGATTTCCCATGCACATGACTAATAGGCACCTGTTGCAAATCTGTATGCTTGAGCGATAGCTGTCTCTTAGTTTTCAAGATTGGTGGATATTTATTAACATATATATTTATTTTTATAAACTGGGGTTATTCGTTTGATGATAAGTTATGTGTTATAGAAAACATAACCTGAACATTTGGTAAAGAGCACATTCGTATCGCGTGTCTATAATATAGTAATTTCTCTCGAAAAGCTGATTCTCAAAGAATGTGACTGAAACATGGAAAACCAAAAACATGGAAAATAAGTTGTTAATTCAACACTAGTTTGATGCAATGCCATAATCAACATATCCAAGACTTCGAAATTAATACAGATAGAAACATATTTGATATGAATCACACGTTTACTTTCTCTTATAGGACTGTGCAAATAAATTACATTATATGATATTGCTAGGAGCACTTGGTGTTGTTGTTCAAACGTCTTATGTTGAGAAATGTACAACCTAGTTCATTAGGAAAAACTAGCTGTACAAGCATGATTTCTTGTTTCGAATGAAAACGTTTCTTATTTCGAATTAGATATATTGTAACATTGTAATTACTGATATTAGTCTGTTGGTTTTCTACTACCATTTGATTAAGGATACATTTTTTCCACATGTTTTAATTTCATTTTCTTTGACACAAAATGAAAATGAACAGTATTTAAGATGTTTTTATTATTTAAAAGTGATGTTCGTTGCTAACTACATGAAATGGGATATGCACAGTACTTTTAATTAAAATGTTAACAGGTGATGACCTGAAGATATATAGATTGACGGAAAAATTAGTTTTATAACAGGGATGTTAAGAACTTGCTAGAAAGATAACATACCGGATATTTATCGACTTATTCAGGCAAAAAACATATAATGTGAATACGCTTAAGGTCAACGTCTTCTCTAGGTAAGTAATTAAAATATATACTTAAAACGCAAACAATAATGTATTACTCAAGAAAAGACTAATGTGAAACCAAACTTCAACTTCTTCTATAATTACAAAGTAATTCCTTTTGACATATATTTCACGTGTTGCAGAGATTTCTGTTATTTGTTTTAAGATGACTAAACAATTAAAGACGGTTACATTTAGGTGGGAAGTAAAATTCGATACACCGGTGTCATGAATCTTTCAGATAATAATAATTGCTGTCAATTGCTGTTGCTTGACATGTTTTTGATCTGTGATATGAATGACGTAGAGAGAGTTTGAAATGTTCTCACTTTTCTGGCAAACAATCAGCCTCTCTTTTAGATATTGAGGATGAAATGGTAACCTTTACTTTCAAGTGGCATATGAAGTTAGATAATATAAGACATGTTATAGACACTAAGGCACCTTCTAGTTATATTCCTGTGTGGTGGGAAAGAATTTATGGGGCCCTACATGTATCTAAAGGAAATAACAATCATTTTTGTCCTAGCCTTTAACTGCATACCTTTAACTAACAGTAGACTCAAACAATTTGACACCCCCATAGAGTATGTGCCCAAATGTTCCCTATCACGTTATGACCTCAATCGTGATGCCGAAATGATAAGAGATCTGGGTGGCCGACTGGTCTTAAAGGCCTCCTATTACAGGTTACCGCCATTTCATCTCATGTCTGGATATATGAAAAATCTAAACTATAGATTTCCATGGGCGGGCAGATGTTTTTTGCTTTATTCTATTTATTCCTGTACCAGCAACACTGGGTGCCACGTGTACCGTATCGAGTGAGGAAAATGTTATTAATCCAAACCAACACAAGCCCTGAATAATGTGGTCGGAAGTAATATAATACGTGGGTCTTCAACAGAATAAATAGCGTTGTCATGTGAAGAAACGTTAAATTACCACATGTAAAATTTGTTGTCGTCCAGTCACCACCTGGTTGACACATGACTGTCGGGTTTAGATCTCTTTTCCCAATTAGACCCTTCTGGCATCTGTACGTGTAGTTCTGTCCAAGCTCCACTTCCGCGGCCTCAATTATCGTCCCTGACTTCGCCATAGGCGCTTTACATACTGTTCACAAACATGGAAATACTATATATGTATGTAGTACATAATGGGCTTCAAAATACAGACATATAAAAAAAAAATGTTACAACAGTTCTGGTAAAGTGGTATTTACAACGAAATAGGGAGAATGGGTTTAGTGTGAGAATACTTGGGAGACGAACTTCTCCTAATTTTGAAACATGAGCATTATAAGGTGCTATAAAACGTTGCTAATGACATTGGACATTGTATTATCCTATGTTTATTTTCTGATACGCAGACGGTGATAGGATTCTATCCCAAAACTAGAACTTTAACCTAAGCTGGTTTATTCGATTTTAGTTGTTTATCTTTCGTGATTTACAATTTACGCATTTGTTTTCAAACTTTTGCCGAAATTGATTAACTTGAAAAATAATTTTAATCAAAGTAACTTCTGAAATATTCTTAAAACGTCCAAAATACAATTTTTATACCAACATTTCAAACACGGCAAACAAATGTGCCCGCAAATGAGCCATCGATAACATCAAATATTAAGAGCCAATTCCTACGATAAGAACTAATAGACGCCTGTTTCAATATGTTTTGAATATTTATTACCGAATTATAACAAATTGGCATGAAAGCCACTGATGTGAAAGTATGCTTTATGGGAAATAAAGGACTATATCGAGTACCTTCTCTATACCGCTTCTCAGTGTAAGTGATTAAAAATATTGTAAGCAACCTCTACTTGCTGTCTGCTAGGGAGAGTTCATTGAATAAGTTCTACTCAACAGTAAAGTCAACAAATATGTTTAATAAGGATAACACAACTAAGAAAACTGGAAAGCTGTCATCAGTACATAGTATTCATCGGAATAAAACATACTCTTGTAAGGAAACACTCGTTGCTCTCACTCTTGTATTGTAACAATTATATACTGTTTTTTTCTGGTATCATTTCAATAAAATGTCTCAGCAAATAATAGTCTGTTTCAGTGTTGACTAGATTAAATAATGTCTCGAAATCATATAGTGACCCTAATTGATGAGGGTTGAAGATTTGCTTTGTATTCATTTAACCCAGGTTACCATTGTGGTGGGAGATAACTGCACGATAATTTGGAAGATTAATTTACTTACTTAAACATTTCCTATTTAATTTTCCAGAATTCTTGCCTCTGCATATTGTTAAAAACACGAATGTTTAATGTTCAAAGTATTGTTTATCTTACTATCTTTTCACCGAAACAATGTCTAAATAAATTAAAATATTTTATTTCTTTCTCAGTTCTATACTATTATTATTATTTAGCAATTTATATAAGTCATTACCTAAATCGGTTTTGGATTTCACAGATGTTACTTCTGGATTTGAATCTGACCGCGTTCTGCAATTATCTGGCAAGTACTGTCCTCCACTCCAATATATAACCTTCGATTGTATACTACGTGATAGTACTGATCCAATCAGAATTGGCAGACCAAATCAGCCAATAAATCAGATGTGGCAAACTGGCAAACCTCAGTCTAGCGCAAATCTTATGATATAAATCACAAATGAATAAGGTTCAATATATTTCAGTATATAAAATATTCTCACATCTTATATCTTACTCTGTACAAAGCTGTGAGATAAAAACTCTATATCCTAATTGTTTATGTAGTTTTCAGTGCAGAAAAACAGTTCTAGAATTGATAAACTGTGGCAAACCAATAACAGGGTAAAATGGTACTGAAAGAATTGTGGTTGCTAGGGAGGTTGCAACTATGCACGCAATACATTGGATTACTCAATATTTCTAACGGATAACATATAAAGTCAACATATTTCAGATATTACTTTTGGCAATATATTCACTGTGACTTCATCTGAACCTAAATGTATATAACTCACATACCTGTAATATCTAACCACCAATATCATGGGTCACAAACAAACAAAAATGGCGTCCATAAGAACTTGCCTCGATCGAGGAAAAGTTAATTCACCGCGAAACACGAACGATCTAAAGCTTCATGTTTAAAACACGTTTCCTGATGTTTCCATCGAGCAGCCACATGATGAAGAAATACATCTGGTAATAATTGAGGTAACACAGGCACGTAATTTGTGCCAGAAACAGTGCTGAATATAAAATGTCAAATCTTGACAAGCCCAGTGTAGTATAATGATCATCATGGTAATAGCTAAAACTTATTGACAGAGATTTCCTATAGGCATACTAAATATGGGATTAGCTAACTAGTAATTCAGTATAGTTTGAATCCATGGACTACAGGAAGTCCGAGAACATACATATGAAGTGGCGCATTATCGAAAATAGGGAGAAGCTATACGACGTTAAAATGCATATAATCACAAAGCAACTTATTTGCCACAACTACATGCTCCTGCACTGCCTCAGGTCCAAAAAGCTAAACATGTAACACTAATATCTTAAAAGAAACATCTCTAATAACATATGGAGATTTCACATTAAGTAGTAAAGAACCACCCTAACCCCATTATGGTCCACAGCTGTTAATCCAGAGTCTTTTACAATATATACTTAAAACGCGATATAATAATGTATAAATTCAGGACAATACTTCTTCATTCACTAGAAAGTGGTACTTTTAGACAAGAATTTCATGTGTTGCATATATTTATGTTAATTCCTTTACGATGACTAAATATCTAAAGACTTAATTTTCATCAGTTGGAAAGAAACATTATATACATCTGTAGTATACATCTTTCGGATAAAAACAATTGCTGTCAATTACTCTTGCATTTCATTTGTTTGATCTCTTATATGAATGACAGGAAAAGAATTTGAAATGTTCCTAATTTTTTTGACAAACAACCAGTCTCTGATTTTAACTATTATTGGTCACCACGTTGACGCATCAGTGGCATTATACCCTGCATGTCACGCACATGAAATTCCGGTGGTGTCAATGAGGCAGCTTTGTGAGCAGCACCAAAAAAAGAGATTATGGATTCATGACGACTAATTCACTGATAACATCATTTGTACGCTATGTAATTGGATTATCAAATGTTCATGGTTTCAACCTTATTAATTCCATATTTCTGAAAGGGTATAATTGCGTTTTACTATTTTCCAATTGCACACGCAAACTAGATGTTTGCGTGTATTTTCAAAAACTTCCTGTTGTTTATATTCTTCATTGAACCATCAGACGCTATAGAAGTAGTGTTTAATATGTATTATCTACATTTAGTTATATATATATTCGGACCAGATCTGAACTGTTTTGGTTTTCTTTATTTGTATCCGACCAATGTTAGTCTAATTTACCCCGAATGTATTTTGAACAATTCGCAAACTATTTAACAATTGAAACTGTGTAGACAAAATAGAGGATATATTATCAATACAGATACAAATTCTATTTATACTTCTGCGTGTTGGGAAATAATGATATGGGACCTACAGGTGTCCATACGCCATTTCAAACATATGTTATGCAAGTCTTTAATTGTGAAGCGTTCTCAAACAGTAGACTTAAATAAGTTCACATGCACAAAGTATGTGCCACATGACGTTATTACCTCAAGTATGATGATGAATTATAACGGTGCTGTGTGCTCGAGTGGTCTAAAAAGCTATGCTTTACAGATCACGCCCATTTCATCTCAAGTCCGGATATATGAAAAATCTAGCTGGTAGTTTCCCGTGGGTCGGTTCCTTTTACCGGCTTTACCAATGTTCTTCCTCAATAAGCAATAATATTTGCCATATATAACGTATCGCTAGACGGGAAATGGTTTTAAATCCAAAAACACCAAAAACCTGGAATAATGTATTTGGAAGTTTTATAATACGTGTATGTTAAACAAAAAATAAAATATCGTAGTCATATGATGAAATGTTAAATTACCACAAGTAAAATTTGTTGTCGTCCAGTCACCACCAAGTTGACACATGACTGTCGGGTTTAGATCTCTTTTCCCAATTAGACCATGCTGGCATCTGTACGTGTAGTTCTGTCCAAGCTCCACTTCCGCGGCCTCAAATATCGTCCCTGACTTTGCCATGGGCGGTTTACATACTGTTAAAACATGGAAACACATTTTTATAATACTCGGTTGAATGCTATATATATATATATATATATATATATATATATATATATATATATATATATATATATATATATATATATATATATATATAATGGGCTTCAAAACACAGCCTTATGGGACAAATCTTCCTACTGTTCTGGTAAATAAAAAGTATTTACAGCAAAATGGGGAGAATGGGGCTAGTGAGAATACTTGGGAGTCGAAACGTCTCCAAATGGTTAAAATTGAGTATTTTTAAGTATTATGAAACTTTGGGAATAACATAGTACGTTGTTCTATCTCATGCTTCTTTTTGTTAAATCCAGCCAGTGTAGGAATGTTTTTTTCAAAACTAAATATGTATTCCATTTTCATTCATTATCCCTTTGTGTTTTACAAGTGTAGCACTTTTTGTTCAAATTTTGGAATAAATTGGATTGACACGAATAACCATATTCATCAAATTATATTTCGAAATATTGTATTGTTTCCTATGTTGACAACCACCCATTCATGCATGGCAGACACTCTTGACCGAATATGTAAAGTCGGTTACCTTACTCAGAGCGATTTCCCATGCACACGACTATTACGCACCTGTTGCAATTATGTATGTTTGAGCGAGAGCTATCTCTTAGTTTTCAAGATTGGTGGATATTTATTAACATACATATTTATTTTTATAAACTGGGGTTATTGGTTTGATGATAATTTATGTGTTATAGAAAAGATAACGTGAACATTTTGTAAAGAGCACATTCCTATCGCGTGTCTTAAATGTAGTAACTCCTCTTGAAAAGCTGATTCTCAAAGAATGTGACTGAAACATGGAAAACCAAAAACGTCGAAAATAAGTTGTTAATTCAAGACTAGTTTGATGCGATGCCATCTTCAACATATCCAAGACTTCGAAATTAATACAGATAGATACACATTTGATATGAATCACAGGTTTACTATGTCTTATAGGACTGTGCAAATAAATTGCATCTCTTGGCAAACACTAAGTATTCTTTACTTTATAAGATCTTGCTAGGAGCACTTGATGTTGTTGTTCAAACGTCTTATGTTGAGAAATGTACAACCTAGTTCCTTAGGAAAAACTAGCTGTACAAGCATGATTTCTTGTTTCGAATGAAAACGTTTCTTATTTCGAATGAGATATATTGTAACATTGTAATTACTGATATTAGTCTGTTGGTTTTCTAATACCATTTGATTAAGGATACATTTTTTCCGCATGTTTTAATATCATTTTCTTTGACACATAATGAAAATGAACAGTATTTAAGATGTGTTTATCATTAAAACTGATGTTCGTTGCTAACTACATGAAATTGGATATACACAGTACTTTTATCAAAATCTTGAAAGGTGAGACCTGAAGATATATAGATTGACGGAAAAATTAGTTTTATAACAGGGATGTTCAGAACATGCTAGAAAAATAAAATACCGAATATTTTTCGACTTATTCAGGCAAAAAGCATATAATGTGAATATGCTTAAGGCCAACGTTTATCATTAAACAATGACGTTTTACCAATCAGTATAACCATTCATAACGCATCAAGTGAAATGCCATCGGTTGAAGCACACACGCAATAAATCATATAAAATAGTTCGAATAAATCCATTTGGTAACTTGATAAGTAATTTAGTAATACCGTTCAAATTACTAAATTTAAAATGGGTCTAAAACCCGCAGTAGTATAGTCAATCTAGTTGCAGTCCCTACATCATCCTTTTTTACATTCTTTTCATTTGAACATTTGTTTCAGCTTTTCTTACATGGACAGTTCCTTTTATCTAATAGTTTCATTAATCCTTTCAAAATCATCTCCACAAACGCTCTCCAGCCGTGTTAATTGCCCAACTAATTGCGATCTATATTTACCAAACATTTTGAATTGTTTTGCAAATATAAACATTTTATTTGGGTGTGTTTAAACTGGTGTCTTTCTTTAAATAACAATTCATTGTTTAGTCAGTTGTTAATGTAGGTCAACATTTTCTGTTATAGATTATATTTGTACTTTTACATAATGTACGAAACCCTTAATTGTTTTTTCTACTTAAGCATTGAATCATCTTTTAACTCACAACTTTGGAATTGACATTGGTGTGCTTTAATTATAGCTTCAGGTTCTCTTATTTTATCGTCATTTCTATGTATTATTCGATCTCTATTTTCTCTAGTATTCTTATTATTGTCTCTGTCGAATAGTTATCTGGCTACATTGGCCGTAATTCTTCAGGTGGACAGTGTCTTATGTGTCGCTAACATCTTACAGCTTCGTAAAGTTAACACACTTTTAGAATAAGTAAATTCACTAAACACAAGTGATTTTCAACATCGCATCTGATTTGATATTTTTTAATGCAGATAATATCATAGCTCTCGAGTGGCTTTCATCAATAAATCTTTTTCGATTGTATTTTATTTCGTATTTGCTAGTATCGTCGCTCCTTTGTTGATGTGTGCTTTGTGGCAATTTTTGGAATAACTGCTGATTCAATAAAAGACACTTTTTGTTTTTCTATTATTGACACTGTGTGTATTTTATTGAATCAATTGCTTTTATTAATGCAATACAACTTCAAACTACTTTGACTGATGTTAGTGTAACAGCAAACTATGACTTCCGTTTAACCCTTTTTCCGATTTAGACCTGTATTGACTTTCATTATTTTCTTTTGAATATAATAAAATTGAAAGAAGCAATCAGATTAGTACAGACCCTGTGAAAAAGGTGCTTCCCAATAGTCATGAGACGCTCCTAGAGCTGTAATATTGGGAAACGTTGTCAAAATTCCAAACGAAATCCTTAGATGAAACTTACAGAAATGATATTTGGACTGAAAATTATCAAACGATGCTGCTTCAATGCACAATACACTACTTGACACGATCAAGCAGCACGATCTTGTCATGTATTGATAGTTGTGCTGCTGGGTCTGTGACTTTTTACATTTGGTCTAAGGCAATTTGATCCTTTCCAATATGACAATATAGCTTAATATGTACAAACCAATATTAGAGAAAGTGAACACCAATACATACAAGAAACGAATGTACGAGGTTCAACAACGACAAGACGTATAAACATAATGTGCACACTGAAAGGGTTAGCCTTTCTCCAATTAATAATTATCAGAGGTCTAACCTACTGACCTAAATTCATTAAAGTTAAAATTATATTGCTCTTTTCACCATGCAGCAACTAAATCGGTTCTAAAAATTGTCCATATCACGCTAAGTACAACATCACTAATGAGTGTAATGGCGAAATTGATTCTAGTTTAGTTCACAATTGTCTACATGACAGAACATGTCCAACTTATCAAAAATGTGGAGACTGCACAATGTTTCAAGTTGTTTTGGCAAATAAATGATACAGATTTATACTGCAGATAAATGTCGACTTACAATCAGGATTATTTCATCATGTCATGCAATATTAAACTTTGCATGCTTTTAAAAACTGTTATGAAGGTTTACAATTATTCCAAGGTCAATTTTGGATAAGGAACTAATTGAAAAATAAATTTGTCCACTTTCATTTCTTCATTTCAAAACAATATTTGTTATCATGACATAATTCTTACTCAAAATGAAACCTTTCCTAATATAATTCAAAGGATTACAAGTCTCTGCGGTTGGGGTCGGAGTCGGGGTCGTGTAAATAAATTCTGAAAAAAGAGACATTAGTGGTAATGATGATTATGAAACACAAGAAGTGTTTACAACAGGAGCCATTTTGACCGAAGCTGTCTGATGTTAAGTGTGCAAAGGAAATAATTATACGCATATTGAATGCCGCACACACATGTCTTATCTTAAACTTCTTAAAAATAACATACACGAGTGAGAGCGAAAACGGAATAAGTATAATAATTCAAAACATTACAATATCATTAACTTGATGTGTGTGTGCGTGCGTGCGTTTGTGTGCGTGTTTGATTTGGATTCGAAACGTATATTTAAAAAATATTCAGTCGTATCTCTACTATGTCTGCAGTGTGGCAATTATTAGTGATGTCTACCACTGGAGCACCATGTCGCAGACAAGTGGCATGGTGTCCCCCATTGTCACACTATCTTGAAACCTGGACGACCAGTCTTCTTAATGCTGAGCGCCAAGCGATGCATCTGTCCGTACGATTTGTTTAAGTGTTTGGTATGAATCCGCAAGGAAATCAACCGCACTTCCTACCGCATCAGAGTTGTACGCTGTAAGCAATAAGCCACTGAAGTGGCCACACCACATATTTATCAAAGGCAATTGTTTTATCCGCTTTTGTCATCAATTATTGCCATGTTTTATACACCAACGAGAAAACAAAAACCAAAAAACCAAAACAAATGGCATAACATATACATTGTAATTGTAGCTTTTTACGTATTTTCTTATCATATGTACATTCGTATCGGTTGATACGTCTCCTTTACGGAGCATTACTTTCTCCCTTTCGTCCATTAAATCTAAGCGTGAACTACGTTCTAATAGTTCCAGAAATGCAAAAAATACATTGATTGAGAATTTAATAAAAGTTTTTAATCTCAAACAATAATGGGGATAGTGTATCATTAGAGATTATAATGATGGACAGTGTACCATTACATACAATAAATGGGGACAGTGTATCATTACAGATAATAATGTTGGATAGTGTATCATTAGAGATAATAATGATGGACTGAGTATCATAGCAGATAATAACGGGGGGGGGGGTCAGGGTATCATTACGGACAATAAGGGTGGACAGTGTATTATTACAGATAATAATGATGGATAGTGTTTCATTACAAATAATAATGAAAGACAGTCTATCATAACAGATAATAAAGGGGGATAGTGTATCATTACGGATAATGAGGGTGGACAGTGTATCATTACAAATACTAATGATTGGCAGTGTTTCATTAGAGATAATAATGATGAACTTTGTATCATTACATACAATAAGGGGGACAGTGTATCATTACATACAATAAGGGGTGGACAGTGTATCATTACATATAATATTGATGGATTGTGAATCATTACATTAATAAGGGGGGCAGTGTATCGTTACAGATAATAATGATGGACAGTGTATCATTTCATACAATAATGTACCATGTGATGTAGTATAACTTGATCGTATGGTAAACATATATCGCAGTCTACGAAATCGAATGCATACGTTTTGTCATTGGTCCTGTTCTTTCCGTAGTTCTTTGCATCTCGTGAGCGTTAAAGCCCACATCATACAAAATATAGGCTGCGACATCTGAATAACGTAATGGAATGGCCAGGATTACACGCTATGCAATATTTTAATTGTATTAATCGGATCAAACAGTTGCAAGCTTTTTGCATTTCATAGACGTTTTCTTATTCATCGAAACAAAACAAGATATCAGTATTCATCATTAGAATACGTGATCTCAGTATTCATCGCATAAAAGGTTTATCTCAGTATTAGTCGAGAGAAATGTTAAACTGAATACTCAGTATCGATCCACAGACAGCTTGGTCACAGTATTGATTGAACTCCATTTCTATCAAGACAAAACTTGATCTGTGTCAATGCATTTACCTATATTTTGACCCATACATACATACATACATACATACATCCATCCATACATACATACATACATACATACATACATACATACATACATACATAGATAGATAGATAGATAGATAGATAGATAGATAGATAGATAGATAGATAGATAGATAGATAGATATATGTACTCGTCTCAGAAAAGTTGTTTTATTTCTTTGCAGGATGTTTACAAAAGGTCGAAACCAAAAACGATTGGTGTACATCTTTCCTCGTCGGGATATCAAACTATGAGCGAGCACGTAAGTCGAATAGAAAGAAAGTTTACTGATTATTTTGAAAAGAATGTAAATCGGATCTCCTGCATCTGAATGCTAAAAGTATACTTAAATGGGAGCGTTTTGTGAGACGATTGTTCTCTTTCAAGTAGTTTACACTAGAACTCTCCATGAAATGTATTACTATTTCCTATCATCTTACGCTACAATCTTGTAATCCCTAATAATGGACATGGAAAATATTAGATATTTTATTTATTTGCTGTCACAGCTGCTGAAAAATACATATGACAAGTGTCTCCGATTATTCAGGCAAGAAAATTAGCTTGGACAATAATGACATATTTTATTTATTTGTTGTCGCTAACTGAAGCAAATACCCACAATGCGTGACGATTTTGTGTGACAACATCCTGTGATCGCCCATGCTAGCAAATTAGCCCATTACAGAACAATGTCAGCAACGTAATATACACGAGGTCATTCGGTTAGTTGCATTTATAATTGAGTCCATGTCGCTGACTGATGAATGGCAATACTGTCTGAATACTTAGTTGGTCCGTACGTCAGCATTCATACAAAAGAAGAAACGCTGTTAAAAACGTAACAGTTGATGATCAAAGGGTCTTGAAACATGCTACACCATGCCACATGAATGATCACGAATGTGAGTTGTGACATTGCATCCAAAATTTAGTTTTCTACAAGGTGATGGCGATTGGTTCCATATTTCTGATATTTTCGAAGCTTTCAGCCTACTTGAAAAGTCTATCCTCAACTGACTGATTTGGAATTATCGAACTACTATGCAATTCATTGATTTGACCTGGGAAGCCAATTCCACAGTTGTATTGTACACTGCTTGGTTATACACATTTCAGCCAAAATAGCAACACGAATAATGTTGGCAGTTTAGAGCATTAATGCAAAATTACTCTAGCGAAATTGCTTAAGAGAGGGTTGATTTTGTTTTCAGCCATAACTCAATATAAAATTACTGTTCTCCTCTTTCATGCTAATAAATAATAACAGCTTGGAGGTTTTTACTAAGAAAGAAACCACAATGTGGAATGGAATGTCTCGCCTGCTCAGCAAGTACATTATGCCAAACCTGGCGTGGCCACTTGAGCAAGAACTGCATGGGTCTTTACACTAGTGATAAAGGACATCGCTTGCATTAACGTCGATTACTATACACATTTTATCCATGATAATATATACAACTGTCAATCAAATACAAGAACGCCTAACTATATATATATATATATATATATATATATATATATATATATATATATATATATATATATATATATATATATATATATATATATATATATATATGACATCTCCTTTAATTACATCTGTGTCTAGGAACTACAAGCACTCAACAACTTCAATAACCATATATACAACTATCTAACAACTACTGGTACTTATAACCTTTCATAACCATATATACAATCGTGTCTACAAATTACAAGCATACAACTAATTTAATCATGAACACAGCCGTTTCTAGGAAAGCTCTGGGACTGAATTTACATGGCCATACATTGATCAGTATCAAGAACACTGATATGCAAGGACTAATCAACCTCCGTAAACATGCAACAATTTAAAACATCTGAGCTAGGCACACATACGAAAAGAAGTCAGTAGGATTATCACTCGTATTATATATATATATATATATATATATATATATATATATATATATATATATATATATATATA